>JARFIW010001105.1:0-600000 GCA_036346225.1 Platerodrilus igneus | reverse complement strand
TTAGGGATTCCTTTGCTATTTTACTGGCATAATACAAGGAACTGCACTTTCCCAATCCCTAATATTCCTTGAAAAATCCTTTTATTTCTCTTTGTAAAAGGCAACAGAAAAACACCACCGATTAATTTTTCAGGAAATGTAGTTCAAAAAGAACAAATAAAAAACATGAAAATTATTTATAATAACATACGTACCAGATGGATATATGCACAGTCTCGCTATCTCATCCTACTTTGGTAGACTGTCCTTATTCAGATTTTTGAAAGGGACAAAAGTCACCAAGTATACAGAAAGAAACCGCCCAGGAAGAAATTGCTCAATGAATTGGAGCATGGAATGAATGTTTGAAGTCTGTTGAAATTAGAGAAGTAGACAATTTGAAATTGTACGCAAATTGTACGCAATTGAAAGTTGCAAAATATTTATTTATGTCTGTGAACATGATGCATCAGATAAAATGACCACTTCTTAATCTTCTTTGGGAATGAAACCACTCATAGTTTTTAAAATCTATTTCATTTACGTTTCGATCCATGACCTAGGATCGTTGTCAAAATAATAAAAACTTCAAGTTTGACGTTTATGACACAAATTGAAGGTTTCTTTGATTTATTGATGTTTGAAATATTTGGTTTGAGTATACTAAATAAAAATTTTTAAAGTTTAAAAGAATGATTGCCTTCAATTTGTGTTGCGACCTGGGATCGACTTTCCTAAGGTATGTCGCTTAACGTGAAATCAGCTGATTAATTTTATTGGTGAATTTTATATAAATTCAATAATTTGGGAAACATTTTTAACATGTTTCTATTTATACAATTGAGATTTCTGATTTTATGTCTTATTTTACCGAGATTCAGTGAAGGGGTTAAGCAACCTGAGGCTACCAAGATCCCCAACATTTATAATTTGCGAAATAATGGTTTTCTAGTTAATATGCTTATTGTTATGTAATTAGTTATTGTATGTATAAATAGAAATCATGTATTTCAGCCTACATACATGATTTCTATTTATACATACAATAACTAATTACATAACAATAAGCATATTAACTAGAAAACCATTATTTCGGCAAATTATAAATGTTGGGGATCTTGGTAGCCTCAGGTTGCTTAACCCCCTTCACTGAATCTCGGTAAAATAAGACATAAAATCAGAAATCTCTCAATTGTATAAATAGAAACATGTTAAAAATGTTTCCCAAATTATTGAATTTATATAAAATTCACCAATAAAATTAATCAGCTGATTTCACGTTACGTTGGCTACCTTAGGAAAGTCGATCCCAGGTCGCAACACAAATTGAAGGCAATCATTCTTTAAACTTTAAAATTTTATTTAGTATACTCAAACCAAATATTTCAAACATCAATAAATCAAAGAAACCTTCAATTTGTGTCATAAACGTCAAACTTGAAGTTTTTATTATTTTGACAACGATCCTAGGTCATGGATCGAAACGTAAATGAAATAGATTTTAAAAACTATGAGTGGTTTCATTCCCAAAGAAGATTAAGAAGAATGCTAAACAAACCACAACAAACATACAGGGAGTATTTAAAATGACCACCACAAATATATTTTCAATTTGATACTATTAGACAACTATTTTATCGAAAATGTAATCATTTGTGGCTGCTAAGTTTTGCCCGAAAGTATAAAATTATTTTGTATTTCTCAGTACACTTTCTATAAGATTCTTGCCAACTTTCCGAAATACATTTTTAAATTAAGTGTCTTATAATTCAATTCTTTTTTGATACTGGTATTATTAGGTTAACCTTGAAATTGTGTTTGGAATTATCTCTATTTGATGAACTACTACAAAATCTATTCAGTAGTTCAGCCATTTTTGATGCTGGTGTAAATAATCTCTAAATCAAAAACTAGTAGTTGCAAGTGCCATAGCCTGAACGAATTTTTCTGAAGACAAACTTTGGAATCATGATTATTTGAATTAACGTTTAGTGAATAAGAAATAAGTTCACAGATCTCTAAACTTGCAACTTACGGGAGCAGTATATTGCAGGTACATCAAACACCTTTCAGCCAGAGTCACTTTTAAACAAGCAAGATTTACTTGCACCGACCGTGCCTTTTGTTATTTATGATGCTTTAAATATTTAAAGTAAAGATTATACGAGTTTTTTGCTGGCTATTTTTAGTATAAAATAAATTGTTCAATTAATACTTTATATTTGCTTTGTATAAAAATTTATTATGCTTAGCATATACACAAAATTGTTGTCGGCCACAAAAATGTATACTAGGGGTGCATGCTGTCTCTCAAATACTAGTTTGACACCACTGGTCTATTATCTAGATGTAAATCAACACTTTTTTATCTCGGCTTGACAATCATCATTTAGGTCTTCAGTCCTAGAACTGGTTCTTTGGTTACTTACATTGTTTTCTATTCTGAGCTAACGTACACATTTCCCTGAAATTCCTACAGCCTACATCTTTCACTATCTGTATGCAATGGTCTAATCTAAGTCTACCTTTCTTTTTCATTTCTCTGCTTATATTCTGCAGTATTCCCTCATGAGCGAGCTATCATGACCTAAACTAGCTTGAAATTCATCTTTGGGTAATGCATAAACAGATTAAATTTTTACTGAAATGTAGATTATAGCACACATCAAATAGTCCTTCCTAATTTGTGTTATTTGTAATCGAGCTGAGTTTTTACCTACAATAGCCAAATGTTCACAGCCCTGTGTGATAATATAGATTTTGTTTTTCTATAATAGGAAACGTTTCTATGTGAAAATAGAAATATTACATAACATCCACATCGACAACATAGTTGCAAGAATCTGTCCTGGAGATGTACTAAACCCACCAAAAGGCATCTAAACTGAAAACTTCTGCTTTTGAATTAGATCTTTGCTGTTTTTTAGTGTCCACTTTTACTACAGCTAATGTACTTTCTACTACTATTAGTTTTATTGTAACTATTAACAATATTCTTTCTGATTGAACTCAGTTTTGACTTTACCTTCATTGGTTCACCTAATTTTCCCTTGTTTATAAATTTCTGGTTGATTTTATTCATAAGGCTGGTGCAATTTCTTTAGAAATTGCATTAATTAATACATTATGTTATCTAAATGGCTGTCACTTTTGATTTATTATGTCGGAAAAACCTTACTACTCGTCCCTAAGTTTAAAGAATGAATCTTAAAATACTTGTATGTGATAGCTATCATCGACTCGTTTTTCCGGTAATGTTTTTCAGGCGGCTCCGTAGTATAGTGGTATGCGTGTGACTACTACACTCAAGGGTCCGGGTTTGAATCCCGACACGGTCCGCTTGAAAAATGTTAGGCGAGCATTTTTCACAAAAATACACCCTCGTTCGGATGAGAGGTATAATGGAGGTCCCGTGTGTGAGTGTTGTCATGCACGTTAAAGATCCCTACCTTGCTTGGAACAGCAAGGATTCGGCAAAATTCCAAATTTTCCAGGTAAAAAAAACTCGCTTCCTGGCCAATGTAGTACCTTCGGGTGTAGCATTGGAAATCACATGTAAGGTAATGCTTCCCAACTATTCTTTTGATAGATTCTGAGAAATTTGAAAAATATATTTAGCTACAGTGCCACATAGGTCAGTCACGCAATCCTATTAACTTAGCTGAAACTTTCTTCTTTGTCTTTCAGCGACAAGAAAATTTATACCTAAACAACTATAGAGAGAGACACAAAAATTGAAGTATTTTTAAAACACATACATTAGTTTTTAATACATGTAGTGTAGAACCTAGTAGTTACTGTGAAAAAGAATTTTTAAGTTATTATAACATGATTAAAGCTGATTAAAAGGTTCAATATATAAACTACCACATAAATAAGGTTATTCATAAAATACCAACTACCAATTTTATAATAATTTTTGTGAAAGTCTAGGTAGCATATTTTGCCTTTTGAAAAACATAATGGCTCTCTGCAGAAGGGCACATCTAGCTTGTGCAAACGGGTTAATTTTTGATATTGCAAAGTGCACATCCTGTTCTGGTAGTTTGCTCACGTTGGTGTGCAGATAGCTCTTGATACACTTCAGGAGGAGGGCATGGTGTTTTTATTTTTTATGGAAATTGCAGATGAGGACTCATTGGTTGAAGGTCTACTTTTCTCTTTTGCAAATACAGTTGTACTTGCTAAACCATCAATAATGCGCCTTCGAAAATCTTTTATTACCATTTTTGGCAATGCTAGAATTTTGTATATAATAATTGCATGAATTACAGACACATCCCACAAATGTAAAAAATTCTGATGCCATTTATGGTTTTTTGTGTTTATTTTACAAGTACACATTGTTGGTAAAATTTATTTAGAAAATTAATATTTTTAGTATAATCAAAATGCCATCGGCCAGGGTGTTCTTTTTATTTCTGTTTTTTAGAGTCATGAAAATTTGACAAATTATGTATGGAACGATTTTAATGCGCCAGAGGGAGACGGTGTGAGGGAAAAATGTAGGAAAATTTGAGTATGGTAAAGGAAGTGATAGAGGAGAAAGATTAGTTGAGTTTTGCCAGGAACATAGATTAGTAACTGTAAACACCCTATTTGAACAACATGTTAGAAGAAGATATACCTGAAAAGCGCCAGGCGATAGGGCTAGATACCAAATAGATTATATTCTATTTAAACAAAGATTTAGAAACCAAGTTAAAAACTGTTGTAGTTATCTAGGGGCTGACATAGGTAGCGAGCATAACTTAGTTAACCCGTAACTGCTGTGAAGCAATTTTAAGTATGCACACACTGTTCACCGGTCAAATTGACCGGCACGAATCGTGTTTTATCTATATTACGTATACCTTAAAGGGTGATACGTTTCACTAATTACATTATTAGACTCTCCCCTATAATATTTGTTTCAATAAACCCTTCCCCCTCCATTTCTAAAATAAATTTATAAAAAAACAACCCAGCAAAATTGAAGCATTTATTCAAATTAACATAATCATAATACATTCATAAAATAAAAAATAAACATATAATAGAAAAATGATATACCTAACAGAAAAATTTAAACACATTCCTTGCAAATATGCCTGGAACATTGTGAGCACACAGGTTTTTTACAAGTTATGCAACCATGCGATGCTTTTCTTTCTTTTTTAGCAGGACACAAATAACAAGTCTTACGCTTCGGCAATTTTCCTGTTTCAGTCTGTAATCCATCCGCTGCAGATACGAGTATATCAATTTTTAAAATTCGTCTAATAATAAATCGGATTTCTGGTGCTGTATGGGGATTCATCAAACGACGTTCCATTTCTGGTTTTACTAATTCGAGGGCCAATTGTTTTATGAAATCAATTCGTTTCAATGCCAAATTATTTTTACATGCACTGTAAAGTATGAATGCATCGATACTACTTATATCCAATATTCTGAAAAATATGGCCATAGGCCATCGTCTTGTTCTTCGTCCAGAACAATAAATCGCGCATTTCTCATCCAGGGCATCAACTCCAGCCTTAGTCGAATTGTAATACATAATAATTTCTGGTTTATTTGTAACGGGGTCAGTAACTTTTGAATGATGCATAGAACTTACTAACAAAGCTACTTTACCTTTCTTTGGAACATATGAAACCAAAGCGATACTTGACGTAAAGCCATACAAACTTGAAGCAATTGGTCTGTGTTTGCTAGGCTGAAATTCTGGTGGAATTTCTCTTTTATTCTTTTTTATGGTGCCAACATAAGTAAGACCTTTTGTCTCCAATAGGCGAACAAGGCCTATTGATGTAAACCAATTATCGGCAGTTATATTGCGATTAGTCATTTGAATTGGTTTTAAAAGTCGTATTACAGATTGAGTCGGTTTAGGTAGCTCTTGTTCTTCTGGTGAAAGAGTTCGATCGTCTGATTCTTTCCCAGAATATATATAACCATTCAAAAAGTAATGAGTTTTGCTATCTGTAAGTGCCATTATTTTTATTCCATATTTACATGGTTTATTTGGCATGTAAATCCGGAACTTGCATCTACCACGAAAACTTACCAGCATTTCATCGATCGTTGCACATTCTTCCACACTGTAAAGTTCCTGACAATTTTTTACCAAAGATTCAAATATAAAGGATATTGGTGCTGTAGGATCCAGTATTTTGCGTTCCTTTCTGCTTTGAGGATCGTCGAATCTCAAGGTACTAAGCAAAAAAAGGAAGCGACATTTACTCATAACTGCTCGAAAAATGTCCCTTCCTGAACCATCAGTTGCAAAAATTGCATTTACATCTTCATGATTTGATTTGAATGCAGCAGAAAAATAGAGCAATCCTAGAAAAGCCTTTAGTTCAATTATATCCAATACTTTTAGTTCTGGACGATTTTGTTTTTTGTATTTTTCTCTTTCAATTCGAGTATTAGTCCAACGCAAAACTTCAGATAAAATATTGTTGTCCATAAGTAAATTCCACATTTCTTCTGGAGTTGTACTCTCTAGTCTAGCATGTCCTCGTAAGATATAATGTTGCGTTTTTGAGTTTTCCTTTTCGGCTTACTTGGTTCAGCAGTCCAAGAAAATTTATTTTTTCCAAAATATTGTTTTCTGTTGGCTGCAATTACATTTTCATTACTAGTTTCGCTGGCTTCGTCACTATGCTCATTTTCATTCTCTCTTCCGATGTCTTTCTTATCACTTTCACTGTCTTCTTCAATCGAATCGGAGTCATGCTCACTTTCTATGACAAATTCGTAGTCAGATTCTAAGTCACTTTCTAATTCGTCATTATCCGGTAAAGTGTCGTCGTCAACCTCTTCAAACCATTTCATAACCGACTCTTCATAGACTTTGTCGGTTATCTTTACTCGCCTAGATGTACCGGGACGTGATTCCATAATAAAACAACCTAAAATAAAATAACAAAATAAAATAATAATAACAAAATAAAAATGTGTAACGTACTTACTGCATCCGGTCAAATTGACCGGTAGGAAACGGAATTGATTAATATCTTGACAAATAACACGACCACACAACTGCGGGTATATCAGTCGACTGACATTCAGAACGTAAGAAAATACACTGACGGATGAATACGCCACTAGAGAATTAACCGCGTTATTTAAATTTGAAATAATGCAATGGTCAAATTGACCAGAGAACAGCAGTTACGGGTTAAAATGAAGTGTAATTTAAAATTCAAAAATTGAGAAAGGCTAAAAGAGAGGGATGGGATCTAGGTAAGCTTAATGATATTGAGGTAAGAGGAATATAAACAAGTATTAGATAATAAGAACAAAGAGATAGCTATAGGAGGCAACGTAGAAAATGAATGGAAAAAAATAAAAAGGTCTGAACATGATACAGCAACACAGACTATAGGTAAGAAAAAAGTAGAAGCCAGAAAACCCTGGGTAACAAAGGAGATATTAGATTCAATAGAGAATAGAAGAAAGCTTAAACCTTTTAGAGAATTGGATAGTGAAAGTAAGCAAAAGTATAATAGTGTTAGAAATAAGAGAATTGTAAGGGAATACAAGATGATTTGAGAGTAGGTAAGACACACAGGGCTTACAGGGCAGTTAAAAAGTTTTTCGGGGAGGATGGGAAAAATATAATGGTATTAAAGATGAGAGTAATGAGCTTCTAATAAATAAAGTTGAGGTAGCAGATAGATGGAAAAGATATTTAGATTTATATAAGGGAGACGATATGGATGAGTTAGAGAACGACCAAGAAGAGGATGTAGAAATAGGGTTCTCAATATTAAGATAGGAATTTGAAAGAGCTGTTAGGGATCTTAAACTAAATAAAGCGCCGGGGATAGACGATATACCCGCAGAATTAATAAAATATGCAACTCAGAAAACTTTAGACAGATTATATAAACTAGTAAAAGTAATATATGACACAGATGAGGCCCAATAGATTACGAAAAAAATATTATTATCCCAATCCTAAAAAAGTCAGGAGCTGATAGGTGTGAGAATTTTAGAACGGTTAGTTTAACTTCCCACGTTTCCAAAATAAAACAATAATAATTAAAAATAGAGTAGAAGCTTTGACTTAGGATTATTTAGGCGAAGACCAATATGGTTTTCGTAAAGACTAGAGAACCGATACTAATGATTAGGGTAATTATCGAAAAAAAGTTACAAAAAAATGAAAAGAATCATTTTGCGTTTGTAGATTTAGAAAAAGTATTTGATAGGGTTAATTGAATTGTTATGTTCAGGGTTTTGCGAAAAATAGGAATCTCTCATTGGGATAGAAAAATGATATACAGTCTATATTGAAACCAAAGCGTAGTAATTACATTTGATGAAATAGAAAAGGAAGCTAAGATTAGAAATGGTGTTAGACAGGGCTGTATACTATCTTCCTTGATCATTAATGTTTATACTGGAAGCTTTAAAATTAGCTAGAGAGAGAAAAGAAATGGTATTAGTGTACAGGGACAGAAAATAGACATGTTTTGTTTTGCAGATGATATAGCCATTGTAGCAGAATCTAGAAAACAGAAGAGTATTTAAATATTTTAGATTAAATACTACAGAGTAACTATGGTATGAGAATTAACTCAGGAAAGACAAAAATAATGACAAGTGAATTACAGCTTAGTTCTAAACCAAAATTAAAAATAGGTAATACCGAGTTAGAGGAGGTAGATGAATTTTGCTATTTGGGTAGTATAATTAGAAAAGACGGACGCAGCAGATGGGATATAGTAGCTAAAATAGTTCAAGCTAAAAAAATGTTTTTAAAAAAGAAAGACTTGCTAATAACTAATAGTTCTAGTTTAGATAATAGAAAAAGTTTCTTAAAGTCGTATGTATGGGGAGCGTTCAATTATACGGTAGTGAGACTTGGACAATTAAAGAGGTAAATAAGAAGATAGAAGCTTTTGAAACTTGGTGTTATAGGAGAATGTTAAGATTAGTTGGATAGATAGAGTAACAAATGAGGAAGTTCATAGAAAGATAGGTGAGGAACCCTGTATGTGGAAACAATTAAAGGCCAGGAGAGATAGAATGATAGGGCATCAGTTAAGACATGAGGGACTATTTAGTAAGATCTTACATTATAGACCATCAAATAAAAATAGAGTAGGAAGACCTAGACAAAGCTATATTAATCAAATTATTAGAGATTTAGGTTGTGAAGGGTATATAAACCTTTTTAAACTAGCTCAGAATAGAAAAGAATTTAGAGCTGCGTCAAACTGACCTTAAGTAAGTTTGAAAACTAAACAAATAAAATAAATAAAATGTCACCATGACATAATTCACAATTAGTTAGTGGTCCAGCATGTTGGCAGCGATTCGTTGCTTAAGCCTTACCATAACATATAATTTAACACTTTTCCTTTTTTGGAGGGGATAACCAGATAATATTTCATTTCCTTATAAATGGGAATCATGTAAACATGTTGGAGTTCTTTAACAACCATCAGGTTGCTAATATCTATGTAGAGCCAGGTAGATAAGAAAAAGATAGAAGAGTATAGGAAGACCTAGATCAAGCTATATTAGTCAAATTATTAGAAATTTAGATCGTGAATGGTATGTAGAACTTTTTAGATTAGCACAGAATAGAAAAGAAGTTAAAGCTGTATCAAACTGACCTTAAGTAAGGTCGAAAACAAAATGATGAAATGACGATGATGTATAAGATCTTTTGTTTTTCTTCTTCATAACAAAGAGTCCAGAATTGTAACCTCTTATATTCACGGTGTTCCATCTTTTTGTCTGGTTTAAAGTTAAGTTCTTTTCTCTTTGAGTTAGCTAATTCACACGCTAACAACTTTTTGTTTTTAATTTTTTTAGCTCTACACATTATTAAAAAATAACAAACGATTTTGTCAGTATAATTGTTTGTAAGCTCGCTTCTAAATTTTGTTGACATTGCCTATGTATATTTGAAATTTATGGCAGTAATCACTTTTACCAGCCAACATCCATACTTTGTAACCTCTTTTGATAGGTTTTTAGACATATATTATTTTATTGAACCTAATCATAGATCATTCAGAGCAAGTTTTTTTGGTGAGTGTCATACATTTTGTAAAACTTTTCGAAATATTTTTTACCAAGGGCCACATTTTGTAAATTTTGTCTTAACTTGCTTCGTTTTTCTTTAGCATCAAAACATTGTTGTTCATGTGAAGGTTGATGAGAAACCAACTGAATCATTTTATAGTCTTCAATTTACCTATGTAAGTATCATAATCGGAAGCACTTAACCAATAATTTCTATTTCAACAAATTAATTCACAAAAAGTTTTCATCTCTGAGGCTCGGTTGGTAAATATTTGCTCATGCCTTGCTGGCTACATAAGTTTGTTTTAAGTACTAGATTCTCTTCTGTCATTTGGGAAAAATTGAAATAACTTGTAGGGAGTTTGAGTATCCATATCTATGTAAAGTTGGCAATCCAGAATGATCATCAAATAGAGATGTTTCAATGAATGTATGGTTCATGGATCACTTTATAGGTGCGCATCTGGCAGTGACAACTTTGAAGTGGAATGTCGGCTTTTGAATCGAAACCATTAGAATCCACTTTATCTCTTGCATCCACAATTTCTATATCATCACTTTAATTATTTTGTTTCTCGTTTTCATTGTTATAACCTGGTTTTACACTCTAAGGTCTACTTTTAAAGTCCTGACGGCAATGTATGAGAGTCACTACGACAGTTGGTAACAATGATAAATGTTTGCAAAGTATTGCGCCATAAACGGTTACGACATATTTATGCTCAAATTATTATCACATACAAAAAATGTTTATTTTAATTCTAAGAGAAGATAAAAGGTACTCATGTAAAACTGTAGAACTCTTCACACACAGTAGCTACTCTCGCGTCAGTTGGGCACGGCGGACGTGGGTAATCCTTTTGGCCCCCTTGTCGAATCCAAATTCAAATTTGTTTTCGTCTTTCCTATTCTATAGCGGAACCACAGGAAACTTGTATGAGGAATGATAATTAGGTAGATAAAAGAAAACCTACATAACCTGAAAGAGAAGACAAGGTAACGGCACAAAGATAAACACTCCGTTCGACGTCTCGCTGACTAGTCTCGACGTGACGGAAAATCACCACTCACTTTCCCCTCTGCGTCTGCGCAATCTTGAGCGCCGACGCGACTATCAAAAGGGACGGAAATATACGCACAAGTCTTTTAAATTATTGGCGCAAAATCACTTGCAAATTAGAAACTAAAACTAGAAGTATTTACAGGTCGATTTTCGGCATGTAACATCATTAAGATCGATATTATCATGTCTATGAATGGAATCGTCAGATGGAATTTCTGCTACTTGATCCAAACATTCCTCCAATAGTTGGTAGAATTTACCTTCATCCATACCTACAAGGTTGAAAGGTAGAGACGGCATTAAAACTAAAAAAAAAGAAAGCAAATTTTCTAACAGAAATTTAATTCATACAAATGCATTAACGAAAATATTGTAGAAAACAATTGAAAACCTTTTTTTATTTTAATTTATAAATTTTCATATTAAAGTCACAAATGAACGGTGACTATCCTAAAAACACTACTACATGATTTATTGACGACAAATATTGCAAAATAAGTATGTACTTCTTTTATTGAAACCATAAATTAACCATATTAACACAGTTGATCATTATCATTAGGTATTCAGTTCTAGAACTGGTTGGCTGCATATATCAATAGTTTTCCAATTACTCTTTTTGCGTAATCAACATTTGTTGAACATATTGCAAAACCAACATATGTAGTTGTTTACGATGATCATCAGGTTTAAATACTATTACTTTTTCATCATTAGGTTTTCAGTCCTGGATCTGGTTGGGTGCATACCTCCATTGATTTCTATTCTTAGCTAACCTACACATTTCTCTGAAATTCCTACAGCCTACATCTTGGACTATCTGTGTGCAATAGTCTAACCTAGGGCTACTTCTACCTCTCTTTTTTTCCTATCTCTGCTTTTAATAAGTTCCACACTATTTCTTCATGCCTTAGTATGTGGCCTACACCATATCTCTCGTGTTTTTACTGTTTTCCACATATTTCTTTCTTCTACCATTTCTAGAACCTCTTTGTTCTTAACTTTGCCTGTCGATGAGATCTTCATCATAAGTCTGTAGCACCACATTTCAAAAGCTGCCGGCTTCTTTTACTGGCCACGTTACACAACCTTACAGTGACGTGCTTCATATATATATATATATATATATATATATATATATATATAAACAACTGATTTAATTGAAATCTTGGGATACACTCGTTCTACCAGATAAAACTACAGCATCAAATTGTAATTTTTATTCATTGAATAAAAATTACAATTTGACGCTTTTTTTAGTATTTCTAAGGAAACAGAACATTTTATATAATAAAATCCATAAAAGGTTTAATTCCTTTTCATCTACTTTCGATGATTCAAAGTAATTTCGTTAGGATATGCTCTAACACGTGTTAATGATAATCACATGCGAATATGGCTGAAAGTAAACTGAAATGACTGCAACAATACAAAATCAGTAATTAAAAGACATTATGATAAGCAGTCATACTAACATAACATTTACACATCCCCTTATCTAAGTTCATTCACAGATATCTAAACAATATATGTATTTAACATGCACAGCAGGCTTTTTAATAAAAGTTTAATTGTATATTTTCCCCTTTTGTAACCAGCATGTTCAGTCGTATTTAAAATTATTTGCTATAAAATTTTCAAATTTTTTAATAAAACTATTTTCCCAGCCACTTTTGCGAATGGAAAAGCTTGAAATATTGTATCCGGACTCATCAACATAATTTCAATACGAACGGGATCGAAAGGCATCTCTTGAATCTTAACTTCGTTTCTAAAAGACGGACAAGCTGCTCTAATTATTAATACTACGTGCCAGTCTGAAAGGTGCATCCTCAGCAACAAAAAGTATTTTATTTTAGGGTCTTATCTGTCGAGTACAAATAAATAAATAAAGTAGTTCATATTGTTGAAATCTACCAATTTAATACAGTACTGATAATAATACTAAAACCAGAAATTTATTTATCAAGTATCGATGACTTTTCAAATTTAACATATGCCCATATTAAAAAGACTGTCATATTCCTTAGTAGGTACTATGATCTTTATTGTGATCAGCAGGAAACTTTACCATTTTCAACTACTGTTATAGATTAAAGTAAACAACCCTACACCCTTATACAATTATATAACAATATTATAAGTTTAAATATAATAATATATTATTACCTTCCTAATTATAATTTTCATTCACAAATTATTCCTTATTTAAACTTTTATTTGCAAAATTTTAGTAATTAAGTCTGATTATTTTAACCACCTCCACTTAAAGTTAGATATAAATGTATCTGATCAGTTGTGTTTAATACTTTTCATTATATAACTGGCAAAAACTGACCGCAGGTAAACCACCTTCAAATCAAATTATATACTTGTACAACTTATACAGACTTGCACACAAAATCTAAAATAGCATAGCTTAACTAAAAATGACCTTCAAAAAATTTAAAACAATGAAATTTTTCTTTTTACTGAATAAATTAGGCAGGCTATCCTTTTCCATATCGTAAGCTTACATTCATGTCCAATATCGTTGAATTAATTACCATTAAAATTTGTATTTCAAATTCATATACCAAGATCGTCCAAATTGTTTAAAATTAATTTATCAGTAAATACCATTCCAGTTACATATATATGCTTTCATCTCAATTGATTTTAATTCTTTATTTCATTTTTAAAACTGAAATTTTACTCTTTTTTTCAAATGACAATAAACTTACAAAGTTGTAGATTAAAGATGTCTGTTTACTATGAATACTTCACTACTTGATACCGTTAGCATGGCGATGTTTATAACAATTATTCAACAACTGACCATTAACGTGACTGATTACTTGGACTAGCATCGTGACATTTAAAACAAGTATTCAACAACTGGCCAGTGACTGCCTCTTTTAATTGGTTATATTCAATCGAGCTCTGTTACGTCGCGAATGTAGAAACATCACACGAAGACTGGGTGTTAATTCTCTGTTCTGATTGGTTTAAAATTGAGGTTCGTCTGCTTACATCAAATCAAGAATATTCTAATGATGTAACTTCTACAGAATGTAGCGTTTTACAGCCTGATGCTATCTTTAATTAATACATTAGTGATGCGTTATTATCGTTGTGAAATATCACTGTCATTCACCTCATTTTATGATCTTTATAGACTGATTTTTGGTTTTCATTAATTGTTTTATCTTACCTCATGGCTCCTAATTGGAATGTCCATTCACCTTTACTGTCAATGGAAATTATATACGCTCTTTATGTTCAAAATACGACCATATATTTAGTATTAAGAGGAACACATACTTGAATATTATACACTCACTATGTAGTCTTTTTGAACACTCTCAAATGGAATCTGTTAAAAGGCGTTTGTTTATGCGATTTCATAATCTTTTGCAATAGTCGCATTTACTCATTGAGACCTTAATGGTAAGTTTATGGATGAGGAACTCCTTCAAAAATGTATTTTTACGCACTGGACTTCCTTGTTGCAGGCAAGCTCTAAGCACATTTAAAAGGTTATTGTGTGGATATTTAGGAGGTTGTTCGTAGTTTCATAATATTATTTTTTAATATGTGGGTTATATGTATAATTTATACATTTTAAATAAATTATACATACATACACACATACATTCATTCAAGCCACTTATCATGTGTGGAATCATCAGTATCAACTATATTACTATCGTAAAATTTTAAAACTTAATTTTAGCCATCTTAAATTAGGTACAGAAAATGTTCCTTAGCAGAAAATTGCTCAATTTTGCTATTATTATTACTCTTTACAATAGTTTAGACTTTCAAATTGGAGGTCCTGGTGATTACATCATGTCTCTAAAGCAATTTTTCACTTTTGAATACACTTCAATTATGTATTTATTGCAAATATTGGTGCGCAGTTTAAAACATGCAGATATAGATTGAGCTTAGGCACACGATTGTTATTGATGCAAAATGAGATAAAATAAATTGGCTGGAATATAAAGCAGTTTGATTTTTAAACCATTGCTATATAGCATGTGCACATAATTTAAACAACACAATGCCCAAATAATCATTTTCAATCGAGGCCCGTGATTTATGAAAAAAAGGTTATGATAGGATTCAAACCTTTTTACCTTCCAACTGAAACTTAGATTGATGCTTTACCCAACTAATCTACAATGACCAGTAATTGAATTGGATTAGGCGATCAAATTCATATCGCATACATCACCTACATGAATAAAGCTTCATAACTTTTGACACTCGTCAATTATATCTGACAATGGCATTTTTTACATTTTGTCAGATCTACTTATGACGATACAAAAATTCAGCATTAAAAGTTAAAGTTACTGGCTATTAATTTCAAATCTTAAGGTAATTGCATAGTACAACATGGTTTTTAATATTACAATAATCACCATTAGGTCTTCAGTCCTGGAACTGGTTGGCTGCATACCTACATTATTTTTTATTCTGAGCTAACCTACACATTTCCCTGAAATCCTCACAGCCTGCATATTTCACTGTGTGCAATAGTTTAACCTGAGTCAACCTTTACCTTTCTCTTTTCTTTTCTCTGCTTTTAATATATTCTGCACTAATTGTTTTTACCGTTTTTCACATATTTTTTTCTTCTTTTGCTATTTCTAGAACTTCTTTGTTCTTAACTTTGTCCATGATATCTTCAACATACTTCTGCAGCACCATATTTTAAAGGCTTCTATCTTTTTCCTGTCTGCTTTTCTCGCTGTCTATATTTTAAAGCCGTACAGTACCATGCTCCACACATTGCTTTCAACAATTTTTTTCTTGTTTTTATGTTTGATGTCTTAGAATATAGCAGCTGCTTTTGTTAAATGCAGCACAGTATTGTGCTAATCTTTTCTTTGATATCTTTTGCACTTTTCTTTTTTTCCATTATTAGGCTTCCATGGTAGTAGAAATCCTACACTTGATAAACTCTCCTTTCCTATTTTTTTATTATTATTTTTCACTTACTTTCCTCTCCTTTACATATTAGCATCTTGGTTTTATTTCTCTTCATTTTCAAAGTTTGTATTGTTTCCATTTAATTAAGAGCCACTTCTGACCATTCCTTGCTAGGTGCTAACACTGCTATATCACCTGCAATATCATCTGGAAATTTAAGCATATAAATCGTTTGTCCCTACAAAAATGCCTTACTACATTTGACAGTATTTATTGCCTCTTCGATATACAAGTTAAAAATTAACGGAGATAGCATCCATCCATGTCTCACCTCTTTCTTAATATTGACTTCTCTACTTTCCTGCTCTAATTTTATTACCGCTGTTAGTGCTTTGAATATGCTTATGTATGTGCTTATCCATCTATTCCTATATTCAATTTAATTTTTTTTTATATTTTGAACATTTTGATCCATTTTGCATTGTTGAATGCTTTTTCCTAATCGACAAACCCTATGTACATGCTTACTCTTTTTTATATTGTTTTATAAAAATATGCCTTATTTCAACTATATTAAATGGTAAGCGAAAGGGTTTAAGCAACCTGATGCCTATCAAGATACCCCACCACTTAGACATTTGCCGAATCATAGTTTTCCAGTTTCTCATTTCGCATAATCAACATTTGTTGAGAATATTGCAAAACCAATGCCTGTAGTTGTTTACGATAATCATAAGGTTTAAATACAATTACTTTTATCATTAAGTTTTTCGTCCTCGAACTGGTTAGATGCGTACCTCCATTGTTTTCTATTCTGATCTAATCCACAGTTTCCTGAAATTTCCACAGTCTACATCTTTCACTATCTGTGTGCAATAGTCTAATCTAGGTCTACCTCTGTTTTTTAGTTTCTCTACTTCTAATACATTTATTCTACGGTATTCCCTCATGCCTTAGTATGTTTTCATCATCCTATGATCCTATCCTCATATACCATTTCCAGCACCTCTTTGTTCTTAACTTTGTCTGTCCATGATATCTTCATCATATGTCTATAGCACCACATTTCAAAGACGTCTATCTTATTTCTATTTACTTCTGCTGTCCACATTTTGCAGCCGTTCAGATTGCGCTCCAACACATGGTTTCAGCATCTTTTCCTTGTTTTTATGCTTGGTTTCTTTGAACATAGTAGTTACGTTTTCTTGTTAAATACAGCACACCTTTTGCACATTTCTTATTTTGCATTATTTAGCTTCCTATGTACCAGATATCCTTAACCTCTTATAAAGTCTGACTTCCTATTTGTATTCTCACTGCTGACCTATTTTCGCCTCTTTTACAAGTATTTTGGTTTTATTTGTGTTAATTTTCATACTGCATCTCCCTGTTAGTAGTGTTTCCATTTCTTTAAGAGCTGTTCCTAACTCTTCCTTACTAGATCCTAACACTGCTATATCATCTGCACAACTAAGCATATCGATCGTTCGTCTTTGCATAATAATTTCACACATCTTTCTGCATTTGACAGTATTCATTGCCTCTTCGATATTCAAGTTAAAAATTACTGGGGATAGCATACAGCCCTGTCTCACCCCTTTCCTAATATTTATTTTTCTATGTTTCGTTCTAATTTTATTACAACTGTGTGCTCTTTTAATAAACTATGTACAACTCATTCGAATCTTTTTGAGTACTTGGAAACATTTCTTTTCATTTTATATTGTAGAATGCTTTTTCCAGATTTACAAATCCTGTATACACACTTTCTCTTTTTTCTATTATTTTCTCCATTATCACCCATAAAGCTAAAAGCCCCCAGTGTTCTCCTTTTTGTCTAAATCCAAATTGATTCTCTCCTAATAGTTCTTCAATCCATTTTTCCATCTGTTTTTGTACAATTTTAGTTAATGTTTTTGACTCTTGTGCTGTTGAGCTTATTGTTCGAAAATTTTGACATCTCCCCATTTTATTTTTTTTTGTATAACGTCTATGGTGTTACATTTGAAACCTTTGGGTATCTCGCTTGTCTCATACAGCTTACAAGTGGAAACAGACGTTCCATTACTGCTTGTTCAGTGGCTTTGAGTTTTTGTACTTGCCTGTTATCTGTAGACGATGCCTTATTGTTTTTCCTACTCTAGTGCCAGTTCAAACTCATCTCTAAATATACTTTATCCCCTCATTCTTTTCAATGTCTGATTCCTGTTTTAGTGCATCCAGTTCTTGTTCTGCCTATAATTTTTCTATATATTCCCAACATCTTATCACTTAATATAAGAAAATTGATTAATAAAATGAAAGTGTGCTTTTATGTAAAAACACAATGATCATTTCAAATTGCTAACAATTGAAAGAGGAAAAAAATATAAGATAACAGACGGGATTTAAACATGGCAACCACCTGCTCGATGCTCATATGTTCGGTAACAATCATTTTAAAAGGAAAGGAAAAATTTAAAAAAATGCTAAAAATTACTTATTTGCAATCATAAAATAAGTTTTCATATTCATAATAAATTTTTAGTACCATATAGAGAACAATAAATGTCTCGTTATTTCCTATTATTTCTATCGCAAGGTTAAATTCCATGCTTTGTCGTAATAACAAAATTAAATACTTCAGGTGTTTGAAATCATATTGTGAATGTCGAGGTAATTGTTTAAAATGGCAGTTTATCATTAGAAATTGTAAGTAAATAAGTTATTGTTCTCAAATATGTCAAGGTTTTCCAAGTTGTTTCATAAATACGGCACATGGCTTGTCCTAGTTTGTTACGTATTTATCTTCATTAGCATAAATTCCATGTAGATAGGATTTCCCGGATCGAGTCATTCTTATACACATTCATTATGATATTGTCACTTCCATTTCATTCTGCGAAGTTCGAAATGAGCTCGATGATGGTAAAACTAGTTTGAGAAGTAAAACAGTGCTTTTAGAGCAAAGCCTAAGGACAATAATACCGCTTTTTCCATTGGGCAAATCGTTCTGAAGTAGTTCGTTCTGTTACCTGAAAATTAACCGCAAGTATCAAGGAATGCTTTTGGTCTGGGCCTAGTTAAATCTTGTACCATGGTAGAACAGTTCCGTGGGGGCTTCCTACGACTTACTGTAAGGATGAGCGATTTATTTGCCGAATTTGTCATTGAATTTTTAGATAACCGGTTGTATTAAACAATCTTCCTTAAAAGCTCGAAACGTCAATATCCTCATTAGCCGAACTAGTAGAAAAAAATCCTTAATTTCAGTCCATAGGATTCGTTTCGTTACACAGTAATTATATTTAAAATTTTTTATTTTTTTTAGCTTCAGATATTTTGTTGAAAGAAAAGAACTTAAGTAAATACCTCTTGAAAATTTTGTAACAATTAGAGCTTTTTCATTTGAGAGGCTGATCTAAAGAAATTAGGTTAACAGCTTCATTGTGTGATGATTTGTAATAAAACGTCTTGTATAAAAATAGAAAAACACTCAATATTCTTGTTTCGTAAATTAAAATTTAGATAATTTGAATATGTAAGTGGAATGCCAGACCTGACACCATGATTAAAATACTAAATGTGTGAATACATAACAAGACACAATTAAATTGCTGACGTTATGGCGCGTCTATTTAATTTTCGAGAAATAAATATTTTTATCATAATACTATAAAGTTCATATTCAGTAACATTATCAAATAATACCACAGGTAACTGGCTTTAAATACTCAAACAGAATTTTTAAATAGTTTACACATTTACAAATTTGTTATTTCATTCATGAATTGTCAGATCTGGCATATCATTTACATGTACAGATTTTCCCATAAAATAAATTTGCTAAATTTCAATTTATAAAAGTGTTTTTTCTACTTTTATACAAGACACATTTGTTACAAATTATTATACAAAGAAATCTTTTAACATAATTTATTACGGCCGGCCTCTCGGATATGAGAAGGACAAACAAAAGAAAGCTCTAATTGTTACAAATTTTAAATAGGAATTGATTGAAGTTGCTTTTCTTTTAACAAAATATCGGAAACCAAAGAACTGAAATTTTAATTATGGATTAAAATGATGGTATTTTCTACGTCTAGTTAGGTTGACTAGTGTATTGATATCTAAAGCTTTAAGGGAAGTTGTTTAGTACAACTGGTTTTTCATAAATTCTTCAAGCAATTCAGCAACAAAATAAATCACTCATTTTTAAGTGAGTTGTAGATAGTCACCTCGATTGAAATACTATGCTGTGGTGCAGGATTTTAATCAGAGTGAATTATAAAAATTTATTGACACCAGTGGCCCATTTTTGTGTAACAGAACAAACTACCTCAAACCAACATCTTTGAAGGGAAGAGCGGTATTCAAATTCTTAAGTATGCGCATAAGCGACCCTATTACAAGCTTCTCGGAGGATAGAATGGAAATGACAAAATAATCAAAGCGGCTCATAAGAACGATTTGTCTTGGAAAACCCTATCTACATGGAATTATGTCAAAGAAGACAGATGCTTAACAAAACTAGGACAGACCATGAGTGGTGTTTATTAAATAGCTTGAAAGACCTTGAAATATTTGAGAATAATAAGGTATTTATTTACAATTTCTAATGTTAAAGTGCTATTTTAAACGATTGCCTTGAGGTTTTAATGATATTCTTTCTTAACAAGATTTCAAACACCTGAAATATATAATTTGTTATTATAATGAAGTTTGGAATTTAACCTTGCAATAGAAATAAGACAACGGATTGTTTATTGTTTTCCATCTGGAACTAAAAATTTATTATGAATGTGTACTTATTTAGGATTGCAAATACGTAATTTTAGTGAATTTTTTCTTTCTTTTATAAAATAACTGTTACAGATGGTAAATCAGTATTTCATGCGGGTGTGTGTATAATTTTTTTATTGAAACTTCACATTTGGACCTCTACAGCAACAATCTTCATTGTTAAATGCAGATGTTATAAGAAAATGAAATCAGGAAAGTGTATCTGCCATAACTCCACAGGGTGATGGCATAATTGTAGAATCTTACTTCATATATATGAACTCAAGGCTGCGACTGAAGTAAATTGTACAAAAGGAACTTAGGAAATAAATTAAAAGTAGTGATCTATTAAATCAGCTTATGGTAAAAGATTAGTCTAATTCGACATGACTTAAATGAAATGTTAATTTATTTTGAAATGAGTAATCAGGTCTTTGATTCCCTTTGCTACGAAAAACAAAAGTACTTTTTGATTTACTGTACTACATATATTGGTATTACAGTTACCAATATCTGGTAAAGATAGTTATTGCAAACGATACATCCCTTTGTAAAAAAGAAAAAAATGATAAATATTATAAATAATTTCTGCAGTAGAAACACTTCATTGACCTGTCCAAAAAAGTCTATAGTGAAAAGAATAAATTTTTTCAACATCAAACTTAACCTATAAGTATGCTTGAGATTACATTTGTTCAAGATACACTAGATTGATTCACATATTCCATAGTTGGGTAAGATCGTATGACATAATGTAAAAATTAAATATTTTAGCTGCAGGAGCTACGTCTGCATAAATAATAAAAAATACTTTATATGGCTAAAACTTCTAGACATCCTGGAAGTTTGTTTTTCCGTTAACAGGTCATCCTATTCTGATCAAATATCAGATCTATTTTTAAAACTACATTTAGTAGTTCACTATATGAAACTAAAATCTTGTTGTTATTTTGAACTTTTTAACTAGTTATTTCTATCTCTACATTTACAGAGGTGAGCAACTAAGTTTCTAGGTTTCACACATGGATGGCACTAACAACACATGTGGTTGACCTACATGCCAGAAATTGTTCTTTTTAATAACTAGGATATTTGTTAAGAATAACCAGTCATAATACCAACACATCGCAACCCTAAAATATTTTTTTAAAGAACGAAGATGTGTGCCAGTTAAACAGCATTT
Organism: Platerodrilus igneus; assembly: GCA_036346225.1. Lineage (NCBI taxonomy): Eukaryota > Metazoa > Arthropoda > Insecta > Coleoptera > Lycidae > Platerodrilus > Platerodrilus igneus. The sequence goes on along the minus strand of JARFIW010001105.1, from coordinate 578,062 downwards.
GTGGGCAGTTTTGCTTTTCTGTTTTAACTTGAAAAAAATATACGGCTGAGGCATGTCGTTTGCTTCAGGAGACCTACGGCTAACATCCACCATCGAAAACTACCCGTGAAGATTGATTCACACTTCAGAAGTGGCAATTTTGACATTAAGGACAGGAAACCATCTGGAAGACCGAAAACGATTGAGTACACCAATCTGTAAGCGTTGTTTAACGAAGATGATATGTAAAAACAATATCAACTTGCGGAGTGTATATATTTCGTGAATCCCAAACACAAAAAATTGTGACTTACCAGACGAATCATTGACGTCGATGGCATGACCAAATCATTTAGGAAGGAAAGTTATGCTTTGTGCTGCCGAAACCAGGCAAAACTATCAATGGGCATCTCTACAAACAACAACTGATCAGTTTCATGTATTGCTCGAAAAATTACCAGAATGAGATATGGGACACGAACGAGAGATATTGCAACATGACAACTCTGTATGCCATTGCACCATGACAACTCTGTATGCCATTGCACCTGTGGCAAATAACGAACTAAATACTTCTATCTGTGTTGCTTACCTGTAACAGTTTTCAAGATTAGTTGGTGTGATCCAAATGTTGTTGCTTGTTAACAATCAGTATTGCCAATAGTTATTTAATTATCCACTTTACGACCTAACACCCATGCGAAAGGTGGCGAATGACAATCTTTAATCAGTACCAACATTTGCTCCATGTCAGAGGAGTTGCATCAACCATCAATTTTTTTGTTGCAATGTATGTAAGTCTTCTGTATGACATTGTTTCCAAAAGGATTGCTTAATCCTCCAAAGAAGTTACATATGGTCCATTGCTGAAAGTCTAGTCTAGGATATTGAGGTCAGGTAAGTCTGACATTGGTTCCAGTCCAAAGAAGTGACATGGGTTCAAGTATGAAAAGTCATCAGGATTGGTGCTTAGTGGGCACTTACCTTGAATTGAGTTTTGCCTCAATTTGTATTAAAAACTTTTTGCATTCTTAAGACAATAACACCAGGTCACTTACAACTCTTTTAAGGTGTAATTTCACTGACCATTCCAGCCTACCACAGACCACTTACATGAGGTGCGGTTTAATTTGATTTGCATACCATCAGCAATTGCAGATAGCTGCATAAGCTCTGCCAATTCTCGAGCAGCACCTACAAAATTAGTGCCACACTGTGTATGGCCAAACTTTGCTTCCTACAAGCCACAAAGCACTATAAAGCTGCTATAAATGAGTCCTTTGATTGACTCTAAACTAATTCCAAATATGATGCAAGCTTTAGCAGACTTAGCACCACAGGTGAAGTTCATTGTGATTGGGAATGGACCGCCATAGTCTACATTCCGTTATGGGGAATTTTTTACCTGACATTGTGTGTGCTGTAGGTAATTCACTCATGAGAGGGCACTATGATATAGAATTAGCACGAAAGCAAATGGTGCAGTGTTTAAAGCAAAGTCAAATGGAATTTTTTGATGTTAAAACCCAAAAATTCTGGATTTATTAATAAGGTGTGGTCTTAAGACCGGGATGCAATTTTTTTGTGGCTATCTAAAATTATTAGTTCTGTCAACTTATGCAATCGTCGTAACAGGAGTTGGTAAGGTGCCCACACACCCTGAGCCAACCGAGGCTATACAAAAATGGGCTAAGAGGACGAAGTTGCCTAATGATTTGTCTCTCACGATTAATATTCTATCATATAGAAAAAGTCGTCACCCATAGGTTGCCATTGTACCCAATATTTTTTAATAAGTTGTTGCGTACAGTTTTGGCCTCGAAAATATAGCCTGAATCCATAACGGAACTCCGTGAAGTACCTCACTAAAATTTGGTGTTCTGATAAAGTACTGGTGACCTCGACTCTACCAGCAAAATATGGTTGCCGACCAACTTAGTTGGAGAAATGGGATGTTCGAAGATGGTTCTGGAATACTATTCTGTGGGATATACCGGTCTCAATTGGTAATTATCACTAATGTAACTATTTGAAAAGTACTAACTATTAAGGTGTTCCCAAAAACATTCTAAATTACCTGCATGTTAATTACACTTCTAGGTAATGGCAATATCTTTTGTTGTAACAGAACTCGAAACTATTACCAATAACTCGAAATCATCCTTGGTAGGATTCGGAAAAATGAATTGACTGAAAGGCAAAATTATTTTTGTTGTTTTTCTCTATCTGTCATATGTAAAACTATCTTGATAAAACAGAACTCGAACAAACAAACACAATTTAGTGTGTGAACATTCTTTGTCATTTGACCATTAGTCATAGGAGCCCACTTTCTACATTACTATTCAAAACAAAAATGAATCATAAAACTGCAATACTTTAGAATACTAAGTATTGGTGACTGCATTCCCAGTCTTAAAGTGCCACTCCAATTAATTTGAAAATTTTTTATTAAGAACATTGTAAAAATACAGGGTAAACTTAAATTGTATTTCTCAACACAAGTTACACTAACTATATTGGTGAGATGGATCAGTACAGAAAATATTAAACTCAAATATGATTAAACATTTCAAAGTAATGTTATAAGTTAAATCTTCAAAAGAAAATGTTTTTGATTCTTCGAAGATTTTGGTAATTAATTAATAAAGCTGTGTTAGTGTATATTACTGTTCCATTTGTAGAGAATGAAACTGTCAGACTGACAAATTTTATTCAGGTCGAAAATTGACTGCTTCACTTCTATGTATTTACATCCTGTCACTAAAAGTCGTAAACATACGTGTTAGACTCTAGGAGGCTTGCAGCGAATGGAAATTTAGAAGATTGCTCAAATTCTTGAATTACACGTTATGCTAGAAAAAGTAATGATTTCACACCATAAGTTGTCATGTTGCGTTGATACTCCAAAATAGGTTCTGAAGGTTTAGGCATCCAAGAAGTTTTTGACAATTGCAATGTTGTGGGGACATCAAAATTTGCAAGTACATTTGCTCGATGTCTGCTGCGGGGATTACTGGATGCAACCAAAAATGCAATACTCAAACTACGATATTCTTCTGAAGAGGAGAATCTGCTAACAAGTGCTCATTTAAAGAACTATCAATGCACATGACCAACGATGCATTGAATACAACCCACGACTAGATAGTTGTGTTGCCTGGTTTAATCAGCGGTTCCGTGGCGTTTGTATGCATCTGACTACTATGCTCAGGTCCCGGGTTTGAATCCTGACAGTCCGCTTGAAAAATGTCAGAACAAGCATTTTTCACAAAAATACAACTTCTCGTTCAGATGAAAGGTAAATGGGGGTCCTGTCTGTGTTTTGTCACACGCATTAGAGATACCTACCTAGCTTGGAACTGCAAGTGTTCGGCAATATTCAAAATTTCCAGGTTAAAAAAAATTGCTTCCTGACCAATATAGTACTTTTGGGTGGAGCATTGGAAAATCAAGTGCTATAAGGTTATATCTAAGCGAGCGGTTTGAGTTTTTATATCTACTACATATTTGTTTGTGTGCAGTTTTAAATGCCAACCCCAAGCAAGTTGTCTTCATATAATACCTACAATCCATATTGTGTATCAACATCTGATTTTAAACTACACGCAATTTCTACTAATAACTCCACCACTATACTATCACCATCTGAACTGACTAACCCTAAATACTTTCTAAATGATTCAACATATAAAAAACATATAAAATGCTCTGTATCAGTTTTAGTATTTGTTGCTTCAACTACATGGGCAATAAGCACTAAACTTAAATTGCAATTAATCTCAAAATTGTTTCGTTACTCTTAGAATGATTTAACTTCTAGAAAAGTCAACAACAAAAAATAAGCCCAAATAAACCTCCAAAACATTAATGTATCTACAACTTTATACATCAAAATTACATCTCCTAACATTAATTCATTTTTATGTAACTATGCAAAGAAATTAAATCCGAACCTCAAAGCATATGGGTATGCTGAAGTAAGTAATATTATTCTGTTATCTTAGTATTAGGATGATTGGTAAAATTCTTGTGTAATCCAAAATAGTGTATTTGAACTGACTCCAGATGACATTAGCATTCAATGTATTGCAATAAACTGATTTGATAACCAACACTGATTATCAAAGTAAATTTTAAAAAAGGTGGTATTTTTTCAGGAAATTTGATTATACTGTTAATTGAAAACCAACAGACCATTTTTTTAAATTGAATAATTAATAATTATTATGATTCATAATTGAAAGTTACTTTGCATAACACAATGTATTTTAAACCAGCCCAACTAATATGTAATATAATGATATTTGTACATGAGAGGATAGGTATGGAGATACAGATCTTCTAGATACATAAAGTCCTTAATGGTTGCCGCTTGTCAAAGTAATCAAATACTACTTAACATTGGCGGACCTTCTAAGAAGGTACTACACCCAATGCTAATTGAGGATGTTGGTCTACTGAAACTAATACTTTTCTAGCTACTTGATAATGAATAATTTTGCCTGGTATGGGGAAAGTAATTCCAGCATAGAAAACGAAAATCAATATAAATTGTTGGTTATTTTGCAAAAAGAAAAGCCTGTGACTGATTTCACTGCTCTTGCAGATAATCAGACGGACGCACTCTTTATGCAAAACAGCCAAGTTCTAAGATTATACACAAATCAAGGTGTATTTATAACAGTTTCTCATGCACCCTCTATGCTCGAATGTAAGCAACTAACCATCGGTAATGTTTACAAGGCCCAACATGATCGGCATAGATGGAGTTGCCAGACAAAATTTTTAAAAACTTAGTCAAAAGACAAGATGAAAAATAAATAAACAAATGACCAAATTCCTACTTAACATTGGCGGACCTTCTAAGAAGGTACTACTCCCAATGCTAATTGAGGATGTTGGTCTACTGAAACTAATACGTTTCTAGCTACTTGATAATGAATAATTTTGCCTGGCATGAGGAAAGTATTTCAACCATAGAAAACGATAATCAATATAAATAGTTGGTTATTTTGCAAAAAGAAAAGTCCATGACCCGTTTCACTGTACTTGCAGATCATCAGACAGACACATCTCTTTTTGCCAAACAACCAAGTTCTGAGATTATACACAAATCGAGTTGTATTTATAATACAAACAGTTTTGTATGTGCCCTCTATACTCGAATGCAAACAACTAACCATCAGTAACTTTTACAATTCCCAACATGATCAACATAGATGGAGTTGCCAGACAAAATTTTTAAAAACTTAGTCAAAGGATAAGATGAAACATAAATAAACAAATGGCCAAATTATTACTTATTTATTTTTCATCTTTTCTTTTGACTAAGCTTTTAAAAATTTTGACTGGCAGCTTCATCTTGCTTACATTCGAGAAATTGTTGTATTATAAATACACCTTGATTTGCGTACAATCTCAGAACTTAGTTGGTTGTTTTGCAAAAAGAGATGCGTCCATCTGATGATCTGCAAGAAGAGTGAAACCGGTAACGGACCTTTCTTTTTGCAAAATAGCCAACAACTTATATTAATTTTCATTTTCTATGCTCGAATTACTTTCCCCGTGCCAGGCAAAATTATTTATTATAAAGTAATCAAAGACGATTTCTTTCCGTGTTTGACAAGTGACCAATAACTTGTAAATATTCTTGTTGATATTGTATTCTTAAGTACAATTGTTAAGTGCATTATAAGAGAATCTTGCAGGATCATCTTAACTCAAAAATGTAACCAAGAGCACTTTTACTCACTCCAATTGAGCATGTATTTGCGTTATAATCTGCAGCGAATAACGAACTAACTATTTATATCTGCATTGCTTATCCATAAGTTTTTGAGACCGTCGGAATGGTACAAATGGTGTTGCTTGTTGACAATCAGTATTGTCGATAGTTATTTGATTATTCACTTCATCCGAGGTAAAATCCTGGAGAAATTTATTGGTTAGAATGAAATGAATTTGTCTCGAGTAACAAAGTTGAAATAAAAATTTAGCATTAACATTATTTGTCATTATATCCTTAACACCATGCATTATGGTTTGGTAAAATCCTTCGACATACATTAAAAAATAATACCCCGAAAAATGAATTTACTGACAGTGAAAATAAATAACTATGAATTGATTGTTGAAATTCCTTTAATACAAATTTTATTTGAATACGTGACAAATAATTTGTTCTAATTGTTACGGTATTCTGTGCGGACAAGAAAGAAAAGTAAGGTAAGCAAAGAAAATCTCTCCCACCGTATACCGCAATAAAACAAGGGGAGCAGAATGCAAAATAATTGATGACGTACTGGCTAAAAACGTTTTTGAGTGGTGTGGGTTATACAGAAAGAAAACTTGGAAACCTCGGTAAGTAATTTATTACAAACTGTTAGTCAACAAACGTATCAAGAGGAATATTTACAACCAAAACAAACATTTATGTTACATGTCAAAAATTTAAATAAATATCAATTAGGGATTATTTCCCAGTCACCTAAAATCTTAAAATCTAAATAACAAGCACATGTGCTTATATAATGTTTCTAGCCCCAAATAAATACAAGAAGAAAATTAGACATAATATATACAATATAGAACTGTTTACCTGTCCCATACCGAAGTCCACTTGTGCACTAATACGCGAAAGTGACTATAACTGCAGTTTGTAATCTATTGTGCCATAATCACGACTAAGGAAATAAACTATAGCACTACATCGCTATCTACCAAAGACAAAAGAATTAATTCTGTTTCATAGCAAGCATCAAAAGAAAAGGAGTAGAGTACTAGTACTTTAAATCCGTATTGTACATCGCCAGCCTGCCTCTGGTACCATTGTAACAGATCTCAAATGTGTACTTCCATGTTGACGGACCAGGTACATCTAGGAAACAATTTCACAGAACTTGACCAAGTTTGACTTTTAGAAACTGAAGGACACTAATATCTCTTAAAAGAAACCATCTTAAATAATACCGCAACTTTAAGGAATCATTTCACATGAAAGGACACCGTATAGAATAGCATTTCTTTTTGATGCTCTGCCTGTATATATAGGGAGAGAAAGTATCAGGCTTGGACGTGTTTTCCTTTAAAAAATATTTCCCATCGATAAAATAGCACCTGCAAAAGTTATTCTCACAACAACTGCCAAGTATTCTCAGAACAACACCTGCAAACCAGAGCAATTAAAAAGTAGATGATGACTTACATGAAGTATGTCCGTGTGAAAATAATGTTTGTTCAAATTGTTAGGTATGTCTGCAACTTACCTGCCTCATTATGTAGTTAAATGTAGGACAGGCAACCTATTTGTTATAGAACACCATTGACATTTACTATTTCGACTTACAACACCGGGAACAGATAGCAGGCTGGCAGTTATAGTTTATAAACTGATTCAGTGAACATCTGTGCGATAACGAAGCATGACGGCAGTATATTTCCTTGTAACAGTATCGATAATCAACATTTTAAAGCAAGCACTTAATATATCAAAGTGATGCATGTGTTCAACTTATTTCAGGGAATCCATAAGGTGCGGATTTTTAATCAAAGCAAGTTAACAGAATAGGTTCCACATATTTAACATTCTAGCTAAATACATAATGAGATGCTTGAAAAGGTAATCATTTCAATCTAAAAAGGTAGTAGACTTTGTTAATGAAAATTTGTATATTCACGAATACAATAAGAAATACGCGATTAATCAGAAAATGTATGATGCAGAAATTGTATGTAACATAATAAAAGTCTAAACCTCTTCTATGTTAGATACGGGCTTGAACATTAATATTTTTCTCAAAATAAGTAACAATTAACTTATATTAGCAATATCTAGATACGGATTCTATTAATTCAAATTAGACTTCTAACATTTCTAACGTTTCCTAATGAAACAAAACTTGTACAGCATTTTCCCTAAAAAAGTAAGAAGTCATTTATTTTAATGTTGATATTTTTAGTCTTACTACCTTTCTTTAACGACAAAAATTAAAACAAAAGTGTATTTGATTTACACAAACTTTTCGAATTGTTCTACTTATTTGTTGAAATAAATGTTTTCTTATATCTACGCTGGAATAAATGAAACTTCCTTTTGGCTAATTCACATTTTTAAAAATATCTAAGTTTTCTAAATACATATTATAAAACTTGTGACTTGACGATGCAGATTCACAACATTAAGATCACTCAGTTCTCGTATCTTTATTATATTGAAATTGTTTTGTAGTAATGCCTTGATTTTTAATGTTGATGTAAAAGGTTTTGTAGCCGTCTTTGTAAATAAGTATTGTTATTGCAGACTTTACAGTGGTTGAAGTTTTACAGAGATGGACTACATTTTAAGATGTAATCTCTCTTTTTCGATACATGAATGGATAGATATGTGTACTGGTTTTGGCACCGTCTAAGATTTACAAAATATTTCTACACAATTCATACAAATAGTGGTTTAAGACTATTTGCAACTAAATTATCTTCATATCATTTCTTTAATAGAACTTCTATATTTAGATAACATCTAGTGGGCACACAAACATCTAACCAATACTTGGGGTCAAATGGGTGGCTCTAATTTTGGAAATCTTAATATCTCAAGAACAAAGTCTATTTTGGTTGGGGTTTTACTGATAGATTAATGAATATAAATAACAAAAAAATTGAAATTAGACTTCTTTTTTTTTTAATAACAACGTATCATTTTATAAACATTAAAGATTATTATATCAGCAATTCAATCTTCCTTGTTCTTCTGTTTTTATAAATATGTTTAAAGGTGTAACTAGTTCTTATTTTGGAACTGCATGGTTGTATAAGAGAAAGCCACACACATGTACATAAGGGCAGAGAGCTCATGCATGTGTGTAATGCAAAAAGTTACATATAGGTGCGGGTGCAATATCGACTCAAAACTTACTATATTTAAATTGACAGGGGATAACAAAAGCAAGTACTGTGCAATATCATAGCAACGAAGACTATTTAGTGCAACTATGCACAGCTTCTATTCATCGTCCAAATTTTAACTGTGCAATCACTTCTGTAAATAATTATTCAACAAATCTCCAGTTTCTTATATCAAAGAAGCCTGATTATAATAGCACAAAATATAACTTAATATAACATCTAAATAAATTTTTTCCTCACTGCAGATTTAACAAATTGTCATAACAATTATAGGGATGTTGTAGTATACATATGGACATGACATAATTTATTTTATTTATTTATTTTACATACATCTATCTTACAGAAATTAATCCACTTACAAGATAGAGCTACAAACAAAGAAGATAAATAAAACATAACTATTATAGTGGGTGAAGTGAGTGGTATTGTGAATACAATTCATTTAGCTAATATAATTTCTTTAATATTTTTAATTCAGGTGCAGAAAATGTCTAACTGTGTGTGAATTTTTGAGTAATTAGAACAGATTACATGCAATGGGGAGAATTTAAGAACATTGGTACGCGGTATGACACAATGAAACGTGATAGGGTTACGAGAATTAGGACGGGGTATAGAAAATTGTATCTGATGGAGAATTGTAGGGCAGTGAGATAGTGAAAGGATATTATTCAGAAATATTATGGAGTGCAGAAAACGACGGTTTTGTAACAAATGAACATTAAATGCAGCTAGTAAAATGTTATGTGGATATCCAATAGGCGGATAAATGCCTTGAGTACGCAACATAACTAACTTCAAAAATTTTCTCTGAACATTTTCCAGTAAGTTAATGTGTATAGCATATTAAGGACACCATATAATTGAAGCATATTCCAGACGAGAACGTATATATGCATATATAATGTTAGAAAAGTGGAAGGATTTGAGAAACAAGTGAATTGCAGATTATGAAACCCATTGTCTGATGTGATTTTTTAACTAGATAGTTAACATGTTCAATGAAGCGCAATTTTCTGTCAAAAATCACTCCCACATCCTTAACATGAGGTGGTCTATGAAGAGTTGTATCATTTAACAAATAATCAAATCCAATCGGGTTATCAATTCTAGAGAATGTCATGACGTAACATTTTTTAACAATCAGCGGAGATAATTGATGGTGCAGCAAGTAGTTAAAAGATCCAAATTGGTCTGCAAATTTCTACAATCCTCCTCTGAATTTATTTTATTGTAAAGTTTTAGATCGTCTGCATATAGAAGATAGTTTACTTTTAGTGGGTCTCCAATGTCATCAGTATATATTAAGAAGAGAAGTGGCCCTAGAATTGACCCTTGAGGCACTCCTGAAGTAACATTCATGAAATTCTATTTGTGGCCATGATACTGTACGTACTGTAAACGGTTTTCTAGATACGAAGCAAAAAGTAATATTAGATTATCTGAGAAGCCAATGCGGTGTAACTTAGCGAGAAGAGTAGAGTGGCAGATGCGATCGAATGCTTTTGAAAAATCAGTATAGACAACGTCAACTTGAGTACGGCGGTTCAGAGAATTAGCTATAAACTGCGTAATACAAAACAAATTTGTGGTGGTGGATCTACCTTTGACAAAACCATGTTCATAAATGTTTATCCTATTTTTTACTTGTTCCGATAGAAAAGCATGAAGAACCATTTCGAGAACTTTACAGAAGTTAGATATAATGGCAATTGGCTGGTAGTTATTCATGTCACTCTTATCACCGTATTTGTGAACATGAGTAATTCTGGATAGCTTGCACATTGTTGGAAAAGTCTGTTTTTGAATTATCAAACTGAATAAAAAGGTCAATGGCCTTAACAATATGTGTTTACAATCTCGTAGAAAGAATGCAGGTATGCTATCTGGACCCATCGTCATATTCGGCTTAATGTTTTTAATCGCTTGTAGTACGTCATGTTCAGAAATAACTGCCATATTAAAAGTGACCGTATTATGTGGGATCGTTTGTGATAATCTGAATGTATTTTGTAAATTATAGCTGTAGCAGGTAGAAAAGTAATCTGCAAATGCATTCACCACTTTCGGGCCAGTGTTGACTGTAGTTCCATTGAAGATCATGTTAAATGGAAGATAAGCACGTCCACTTTTATATGACATGCATGACCAGAATTGTTTTGGGTTGCTTTTGATAATAACAAAGAGGCATTATGAATTGTGAACCCAAATAGTAATTATAATTACATCTTATTAATAATGATGTGTCAAGAACATTTAGCTTAAAATGTTTGAATATATGCAAATATTACACAAAATAATTGGATCAGAAGTTTGTGTATAAGTTACAGTGGGTTTTTGACTTATTCTCATTAATTCTTTTTCTGTGAAGATTGTCTGCCTTTTATGTGTAAGTGAAAGTAAATTCAGAACATTTCACATTTAAAAATTTGTAACAAAAATATTAACACTTCAAAACAAAAATAGGAAAAAACATTATATATGGAAAATGTATATTATAATTTATGGCAAAGCAGTTTGTTTGAAAGTTCTTAAAAATTAATTTATTGCAATTTATATTTAGATTTAGCCATCAGGAACACTATTAGCACATAATAGAACACACTACTACATATTTCACCAATGCAAGTCATTTAACTCAACAAAACATTATGCTTTAAATTGATTTAATTAAGTTAATAATAAAGGCTATATAAGTTTTTTACATGAAAATATGTTTCCTTTGCATTCGAGCCTTTTGTGTTTACTCAAAATCAAATTTTCAGATTCAACAAATCCCTACCAGCTGGCCTGTCCATCTATAGGTATGTGCACATTGTATAATTTAATAATATTTGCATATTTAAATTTTCAATTGCTTTTACTGGGAAGTTGTATTGGCAGAGCAGGATAAATGTTAAAATCTATAGTTCATTATTCATAATTTTGATTAATAGATTGTAACTTTATCAGGATTTTTACTAATATTTTTTCTTTACTGTTTGTCTTAATAATATTTGATCGAAATTTGCACTCCTCTAATCTGTCAGTTGTGTTATCATATTTTATTATACCCCCGCCGTTGCGGTACACGAGCCACTATAGTCAGTTGGTAGCAATGTTATATAATTGACAAAAATGATGCGTAAATAAGGAATTACGTCTCGCAATTATATAAAATTACTCCATCACATAAAAAACTACAAAGTACTTACATAAATTGTAGGGCTTCTCGCAGCACTACTCCATGATGGCGGGTTCCGTTGATCCTTTTCGGGTGTGGGTATTTGTTGGGCCCGGTTGAAACCAAATTGAAACTTGTCTTCTTCTTTTTTGTAGCGAAACACAGGAGTAGGATGAGGGACGATAATTATGTAGAAGGCAGGAAACCTACATCTCAAGAAAAAGACACGATAAGACACAAAGGTAACTACATTTGTTGGCGTCTCGGTCAACAGTCTCGATACGTTTCCCGGAAATTACCACCATCCTTATTGGCACACCGCGTTGGCGCAATCTCGCGCAAACGCACTGTCTGAAGTGACGGAAATACACACACTGCTTTTCAAATTATTGGCACGAAATCCTTACAAATTAAAACTTGAATTGAAAATGTTTAGTGCCGATTTTTTGGCACGTAACAATTTATCCACTAGTAAATTATAATTCATTCAAAAATTGAATAATAGAATTAATTGATTAAGAACTATATATGTTTACGAAATAATCAGCCAATCAGATTATGAATTAAATCTACTGTGTATTTTCAACATCTTAAACCTGGTTATCAATTAAAAGATGCAAAATAATTAATTGAGCTGACTTGTCACATACTTTAATTTTCTTCTTATTCTAGAATAAATAACAAGAAAATTTAATTCTGTATAAAGAACTATTTCTTCTTCGTACGGGTAAATTTTGATGTAGTTTGACTGTTTTGTTCAAAATTTTATTGGTCTGGATGGATGTTTTCTAACCTTTTTTGTGCCATACCCCACCTAAGCGCTATCATATACCCCATGTATCATACACGTAATTTTCAATATTTAAAAATGGAGTTGTTCATCTAAGAACCTTAAATGATAATTGTAGGAAGAAATTACTGGGATTTTGGTGGAGAAACATAGTAAGTAAATTTTCAAAGCATGTAACGGAACATTGAAATTCACGTACGAAATAATTTTAATGAAAGATTGTTCTATATTATTTTAATTATTTATCATCATTAGGAAAATCTACTTTGGTGTTATACTTGAGATCCCTCGTCATAGACTATATAGGTATCTCGTGACTAGCATACCTGGACTAGGTCCTATAGGTAGGTCCTTCACCCTACATTTGATTTTCCAATGCTCTACTCGAATGTACTACATTGGCTAGGAAGAGAGTTTTTTACCTGAAAATTTTGATTTTTGCCGTATCCTTGCTGTTGCAAGCGAGGTAAGGATCATTAGTGTACGTGACAACACTCACTCACGTGACCGTGTCGGGATACGAACTCGGGACCTTGGGCATAGTAGTCACACACATACCACTACTCCATGAAGCCGCCTATAGGTAGGTCCTTCACCTTACATGTGATTTTCCAATGCTCCACCCGAAGGTACTACCATTGGTCAGGAAGCGGGTTTTTCACCTGGATAATTTGGAATTTAGCCGAACCTTTGTAGTTCCAAGCTAGGTAGGGATTTTTAACGTGCGTGACAACACACACAAGGGAACTCCAATTTACCTCTCATTCGAACGAGGGTGAATTTTTCTGAAAAATGCTCGCCTAACATTTTTCAAGCGGACCGTGTAGGGATACGAACCCGGGACCTTGGGCATAGTAGTCACACACATTCCACTATGTCACGGAGCCACCTATAGGTAGGTCCTTCACCTTATATGTGATTTTTCAATGCTCCACCCGCAGGTACTACATTGGTCAGGAAGTGAGTTTTTTTACCTGGAAAATTTGGAATTTTGCCGAACCCTTGCTGTTCCAAGCAAGGTAGGGATCTTTAACATGCGTGACAACACTTACACACGGTAATTCCATTTTACCTCTTATCCGAACGAGGGTGTATTTTTGTGAAAAATGCTTGCCTAACATTTTTCAAGCAGACCGTGTAGGGATTTAAACCCAGGTAGTTCCTTCACTGCCGTCAGGAATTGGAAAAAACATGGCGTTATGCGGTTTATTCCTTCGGACGGCTGATGGAATCACATCAAAGATCATTGTTGGAACATCGCCTTGGGGTGTCAATGTCGTTGCCATAGGACATTTTCATAGACTCCCACGGCTCGTATGAGCTGGTTTTCGTGATCTTCTAGAGATCCGTAAAACCTCTGTGTTCGACCAGAGCCATTCCTTGACCATCTGCAGGTTTTCCTCTGTGAAGGTGAGCGTTTTGAACCGACCAGGGAGCATTGAAGACTCCCTTTAGTGCCTTGTTCTGGATCACTTTGAGCTTACGCATGTGCATTTCTGCTGCGTTGTCCCACACCGCTGATGCGTATACAAATGTTGATCTGGTTATCGCCTTGTAGAGCTTAAGCTTGTTCGAAGCGTTTAACCTACTTCGGTGATTGGTAAAGGGGTGTAGCAGCGCCATAACTCTCTTGGTCTTGCTTGCCGCATAGTCGATGTGAGCTCTCCAAGTGAGCTTCGAATCAAGGATCACCCCTGGATACTTAACGTCTCAATGCCAAGGTAGCGGTTTGTCGAATGTTCTGAAGTCGTCTCCAGGTTGGTGATGTCGCTTTGAGAAGAAAACTGCGATGCTCTTTTCTAGATTGACCTCAACTCGCCACTCCTCAAGAACGTCATCGCCGTTTGCAGTCTCTACATGGCTGTGTCGTCGGCGTTTTGTGCCATCCTGGTGTCTGCCGTTTTCTGTAGGCAGCTCACGAAGATGCCGAAGAGTGCAGGCGAGATCAGAGAGCCTTTGGGAAACCCATCCCTGATTCTCCGCCTCGGTGACTGCACTCCGTCCAGCCTGATGCGAAATCATCTATCTGGAAGATAAGATTTTGTCAGTTGAACGAGAGCTTGTCGAAACCCCCTCCCCCTCCAGCATTTTGTAGAGTAGGCCATAATGCCAAACCTTTTCAAAAGCTTTAGACACGTCCAGGAACACTGCGTCTGTTGACTGTTGCCCTTGGAGCCTTCCGAGATATGATCCACCACTTGCAGTATCTGGTGAACAGTGGAATGCACATATGGAATCCAAACTGCTCATCTTGGATCACGTGCTGTTCCTGCATCGCTGCCTGGAGTCTCCTTAGGAAAACGGATTCCACTATCTTCCCAACCACGGACAGCAAACTAATTGTGTAACATGTCAATTCACTGTTCTCTTGCCATGTTACATTGTGATTCCACTTCCTTCAATATAAAAGTATTATTCGTCTTAATTTTATATTAATACCGTTTACAATCGCAAGTTAGTTTTGATTTGTGTAACATTTCCCTTTAGTATTATTAAAATAATACACTATATACATCGATCTTTAGTCTTAATTTAATATTGTTTCTTTTGTATAAATAATATAAATAATTAAGATCAGATGTTTTTTTTCTAATTGGTAAACCTATGAATATTGTCCATAAATACACAACTGGTGTATACATGAATCTGTCATTTAGGATAGTTTTCTTGTTTTGTCCCTATCTCAAAATGTGTGGTTATCTTTAAACCAAAACAAATTTTCGTTTGTCTTCATATCGAACGGTTTTTTGAGCACATGTCGTCTTCCGATAAAGATGTCCTTTCTAAGGCTATGATGTCGTACCTGGTATGTAAAAGGTGTCTTTTCTTTTATTCTTCCTAACATACATAAATATCGTTTTAGAATACTAGCAAAATGCTTATGAAGAAAGCCTACCTGAATAACCCGTTCAAAATATTAATGAATGGTAAGCTGATCACAGATAAATTTTTAGACTGTTCCTTGTGGCATATTGCAATATTTCGTTTTTGTAACACGTTTATTTTCTAGGACCTTCTGATGGCATATCTCCCGGTGGCATACCTTCCCGTGGCATATTCCTTGCTGAAGTATCTCCAGCTGATATATTCTCCTGTAAAATATTCTTTGATTGAGAATTTAATTGTCTATGCTAGGCTATATAAACCTACGTATTATTTTTACTACCT
Organism: Platerodrilus igneus; assembly: GCA_036346225.1. Taxonomy (NCBI): domain Eukaryota; kingdom Metazoa; phylum Arthropoda; class Insecta; order Coleoptera; family Lycidae; genus Platerodrilus; species Platerodrilus igneus. The sequence goes on along the minus strand of JARFIW010001105.1, from coordinate 562,052 downwards.
ACAAATATTATCTTTTATCGTTTAAGAATGTTATATTGACGTTTTAAGTACCCATCTAAAATAAATTAAATGCTCCGTTGACAAAACATGGTTTTGGAACGGAAGGATTGGCTCTTACAAATTAGAAATTTGAGGTTAACAATTAAAATAAACTTCGATGGTGCTTCGTCTCAACAAACCGTAAGAAGATCCTATAGTTCTGAACAAGCCGTAAGCTCAATGCTTAAGTATACGTTCTTTCGTATATGCTGAATACAGTTATGAGTTTATCATATCTACTTTTGTCATGGACGATGTGCATGTGTTACATTTTAAATCTTAATTATATAGAAAAATAATGCATGTAAAACATGGTTATACTTTTACTTACCTATACCTTAACTAATTTAATATCTTCCTTTTCCTATATAACCTTATGGTTTGTAAACGGAGAAGTTTTCATGAAACCTTTTTTTGTGGATTTTGAGGTTATGTTCAATTTAAATGTTCAATTCAAATTCTCGTAACTAATGTTAAACACAACAAAGTGTATTTATGATTTCCTTTTTATTTAGAACGTTAATTTGGAATTGTGTGTAAGCACAATAATAATTTTAGATTTTCTAATATTTTATCTGGTAGCATTTAAGACAAAATTTTAAAATTATTAGAGTGTAGATATATAAACTACACTTACTGATTTTGTCGTATATAAGAAAATAACGGTATTTATTTAATTTTTTTATTAATGTTATTAACTAAACTTCAATATAAGGTATTTTCTTTTGTCATGTTCTAAATTGCATCCCTATAACTTGTCTGGGTAAAATTTAACTTTGTTCTCTAAACTCCTGAGATATAGTCTTTTGCAATCTACCGCAGCCACAAATGGTCGATGCTAGTCCCACCAGAGTTTTATTTAGACTCTGTTGTACGCCCATTCCTACCTGTAAAAAGGAAGGGCGCAATTGGCCTGTAGTTCTGTGGGCAGATTTACCTGGCATTGATGATTCCGGGTAATAGCTGGAGGGCATTTTCTGGCAGCGCTTTCTGAGACCGGTTGGAGATTCCGTGCAGTCCAGGAGCCTTAAGGCCTTGATAAGGTGCTTGACTTCTTCAACTGTGGTGGGGTCGATTTCCTGAGGGTCATGGTACCTTATCCTCCGTCGGACATTGCGGTGAACCTGTTCGAGATGCCAAAGGTCTGTCTGCGACGACTTCTATCCTTTCAGAGACTGTTTCGCCATTCGCCATGGAGAGGGGGTATTGTGGACGCCTTGTTCCTCAGTACTTTCGTCATCCTACTCAGAGAGTTGTCTTCGGCTCAGAGTTCTTTCAGTGGTAGGCATGGCGTTAGACATCCCATCGGCTGACATTGCTAGGCGGGCGGCAAATGCCGGCCACGAAACCCTACTAGTTTCGTTGGTGGCCGTGGCTTGCTCCCCTCCGAGACTGATTAATACCAGATTGTGGTCAGAACAGAGGTTGCTGACGACCCTGATCTCGTGTTCAGCGTCACTTTGTGGAGTATTGCGACGCCTAGTTGAAATATGCGTCCATTGAGATTTGCTACCTTACGCACACTCTGGTGAACTGTAATGGTAAATGTAAACTGTAATGTGGTGGTTTCCCGTTGCCTTCCACATTGCAGTAGTGTGTCTTAGACTGCCATACTGACCCCTATTGTCTCTGTCAATGTAAGTACCGAAAAAGCCGCTGCCCTCTTTTGGTGACTTCTCTTACTCTGGTTCCTCACTTAAGACCCAACTAATTTGGTTGAACATTCTTTGGCTCTTTAGATCACAGGAATGTGCAAGTCATTCCACCTGTTCTAGTAATCTATAACATCTTCAAGGTGCTGGTCTATTTGAAACGAATTTTAATTATTAATTAATATTTATTATTTAAATTTAGTGAGATTTTGTGCTTGATGCCGACTTCAAAGAGATTTTATGTTAGATTCCAATTTAGTTAGTTTCAGTCTCGTTTTCCAGTTGTGTTATATCCAAGTGATTTCTTTCCCTTTTTTTTTGCAGCAATTCATGTATGGTACTAATTCCACATTTAGCTAAATATGAAGATGGAAACTGTCACTATAGTTTTTACACATTTGATTGAATTCTGATATTTTACTTCTGTTTCCTCACAAAGCCATATTAATGCTCCTTTTATAATAAATAAAGTTTTACCAGACTCGTCATTTTGCATTTCTTGAAGTTCATCTTGATATTGCATATTTGAAATCTCAGACAAATCCTCTAATATTGGCAGCATCAACCAAGTTGGAAGATCCATTTGTTTCAAATCAGAAAATCGTTCTTTTAAACCAGCCAATAGAATTTTCAGTTGATCTCCAATAATAAGTATGTCGGTATCGGGCACTTCGTAGTTTTGGAGGCAATAAAACTTTTCAAAATTTTGCTTGTATATGTTTCTGACATGATTCAATAAAGGCAATGAAATTAAATATCTTCGCTTTTGCAACGATAAGAGTTCTATTTGTTCCTTGAAGTTGTTGAAGTTGGTTATTTACTTTTTCAAAGATATCGGCTACATAACTCGCAAATGATTTGCCATTGACTGTTAACAGATACTTCATTTTAGGTTTGTTACTTAAAAAAAATTGCAAGCGTTTCAAATAGTTCCATAAATCTTTTCAAGTAATTCCCGTTTGATAGCCATCTTACTTCAGTATAAAGTAAAAGTCTCACATAGTCTGCATTTTGTTCTTCACAAAACAGCCTGAAGAGATGTTCACATTTGACATTAATTTTAATAAATAGCATTTATACACTTTATAACTGAATTTAGTACTTCATTTAGTACAGGCGAAATGTTTTTAGCTACCAAGTTCTCTCCATGCATAACACAAGTGGCTGTTGCCAATACTAATAGGGCTCAATGGTAGTATCGCAGATACTTCATATTCGAAATAATTTTCTGTCTGGTTCAATTTTAAAACTTAAAATACACTCCTCTGAAGCTTTACTTTATTCTGTAAGCAACACTCTGACTGCAACTCTGCAACTTATAAAGAATTGGGAAAAACAACGTGTTCCTATTATTTACTAAGCTAATAACAACAATTATAAATGTACATCTTGCTTGACAGAGAAATTCTTACAGACAGCCTCTTATGAGAGCGAGAACTGTACCATCTAGTATATAATAACGCCATCTTTGTTTAACTCAGACATTACGTTTGCGAACTTTAAATGACAACCAGTAAAGAATGGTAGACATTTATAAACCTAAGCATACCGCCCACCTTGAAAGGGGCAACCTTTCTTTAAAAAAATACATAAACCTAAGAATTTACAAACATAATGATACTACCCATAATAATACATGAATGGAGATGCATATTCAAAAAAACAACCAATATCAACTTAAATTTATAATCCGTTCCATGAAAGAATAAAGTAGAGTGCAAGTCGTACTGAGAGTGATTTACACCACTAGAAAATCATGAGCGGGAAATTCAAAATAGTTACTTAACCTTATTTTGACATTTAACATGACCAAACAAAAGATAACAATTTATAAAAACAATTTTAATAGTATCTATACATAAAACATTTTTTTAAATACAATAATTTGTCATTTTCAGAAATTTTCACACGTCTATAGTAAATAACTAAATTGCATCAGGCCATGTCTTTGTATAAAATCATAAAGAATGCAATTAAATTTTATGGTAAAATTCAGAAAAGAAAGTAGGTATTACTGTATAAGTAATTTATAACACCATTACTTGCATCGCTACCTATATCCGAGTTCACTCATCACCATTTCTTCTACCACATCTTCTACAATGCCAAATTGCAAATCGTTGTTTCTTTTTTTCCAAGAACATGATAGACACAACTTTTCCACATGGCAAAAATTACTTTTGTAATGCCATTTTGAAACAAGAGTATCATTTAATTTGACTACAGTGTTATGTGCACCGACATAAATGTTTATGTTAGCACACACAATTTCTATAGGATTAAACCTGCAATGGTAGGGACATAATCGCAGCACTATTCGTCCATTATTTTTCACCAATACATCAATAACATATGGTATGGAATGCGAAATACAGTACTACATAGCCAATTATAATGAAGCATTAGGTAATGATTGTCAATTTTAATTACTTTATTTACCAGCCAATCCACAAGATCTGCCTTGTTCCAGCATTGTGTAGGAATTTTTGCTAAGTATAAGGTGCATTATACATTACTATCACACAATCAACTTGCTTAAAAGCTTCACCGTTCATGTCTTGTAGTTCCCTAAAATTCATTTAATGGAATCATGAAATGAAATAAATTTAACACAGCTGTATTCTTCAATTCAAAAAAGTCCCTGATCTACAAATCCTTTCAGTACCATGCGAGTTACGATTAAACTTTTGACTTTTCCCAAGGGATCTTTTATGTTCATTAACAAACGCTCAATAGCTGCTTACCTAGCAATTTTAACTGTGGTATCAGGCCAAACTTTATTTGTAACATCTCTTGCATACACCAAAGTTTCGTCCAAATAATATACTTTACAGTTTTCTTTGCAGTATTGTCTTAGTAATGTTAAATAGTTTCTTCTCCAAAGAACTATTACTAGCTTTTCAATTATACAAATTTTCTTGTTTTTACATCATACCTATATCTTATTTTTCACAGGATTTGATAAGAGAGGTTTGTTAACGAATCATTATTATTAATTTCACATAGCATTTTTTGAACAGTGGGCAACTCATTGCGAAAGTAGAAGTGAACATATCTTCGAATCACTAGAATATCCATTTCGTCAAATTTTTGTAGATCATTGGGCGTCTTTTTGCATGTACCCGACCCCTCATTATTTGTTGATGCTTCATATAGTGCTTTGACCAATGTCAAGTTCTATATGGTCTGCTTAACAGTTGCGGTTTTACTAACTGGTTTTACATGTTTCACACACAAATTGTATACCATTAGCTTTTGACCACTTTTGATTAGTTTCCTTTGCTATTTTTGAATGAGTATGCCACTTTCATCCTTAATCATTAAAATTTATTTCTTATTATTCACTGTTATAGTTCTATTATCATAATGCACACCTTTATAGTATTGGAAGAGTTTGCTTTGATGTGGAAATAATACTACAGTGTTCTCCGAACAGTTTTACAACAATGTGAATGTACGTAGTAAAAGCAGGAAGTAATAATACAGAAAGAGGAGGTGCGTGTAGGTAGCGACTTTACAAACGAAATGGAGGACACAAACAGACAAATTTAACCAAATTTAAACAGAAAATATCATAGAAACAGTATATATACATAACCTTAGAATTTCATAGAATAAAATAAATAAGAAAAGAATAAAATAAAATAGAATGGAATGCTTAGAATAGACATTTGGTAGTGCTTTGAATTTACTAAATTTTTTTGCAAAACTTAAAATAGTATGTTATAAAGCTCTAGCTAATTATTTTATACTGTATGTCCCATTACGAATTTGGCCGTGTTTAGTTTACAATTGCACTTCATATATTATGCACCAATTGAAATTTGACATTTAATGTTCATAGTTTTCATGGCACCATATATTTTGGATGCAAAAAGTAAACGTTATCTTTTCCTTTTTGAAAAAATGTTCGCTATTTTGAGAAACTAATTAGTAAAATTTATTAAGAATGATGCAAGCCGAAATGAGACGCAGGGTATGATAAAATAGGAAAAAATGGCATATTTTAAATAATAAAATATTTGTTGGTGTTACTTCGATAAACATAAAATTTGCAATTAAAATATTCCTTAAAAGAATAAATCATTGTTTTAAAGAAAGTTCAATACTGCATTAATTTCTTATAACAGTTTAATATAATAAATAAGAAGTTACTACAAATTTATATAAGTCAGCTATCGGCTTCACTAAAATTAATAAACGTTATACCGTTATCCGAAATTACAAATCGCCCATTTGTAAATCTTTTTACCTGATCAATGAAGTATTTTGTTATATTCCTTCCACCAACTTTTTTTTTATTGGCTTAATGGCAAATTATCTTTTACAATATTAGTCCAAATTAAAATTTATGGTAATGCTTGCCAGTTAGTGATATTTTTGTCACAGTTTGAACCCAAAATCCTTAAATTTAAGCAGTGTAAATCTGTCTCGTATTTCAACCAATGAAATTGAGTATTTTTAGTCGCTATGCTTTCCATTGCGTTATTCTCTCGTGAAACGAAGTATAGGTATATGCATGGTATTCACACAAAAACCAATTGGTTATTTGCAGCTTGTAATTTCACAAATTGGCAAAGGACCCAGTTTTGACAGATACATTGAAACAGATTCCATCGCCACCTAAGTATAACTCAACAATTTTTCAAGGGTGGCACATTATGCTCATTGAGTAACACTAGTGAACCCAAGGCTGATTGCGAAATCGTTTTGTGCCACTTAGTAGGCTGCTGTAATTTTGAAACATATTCTTTACTCCAGTATTTCCATAAATGCTGGTGAAAGCGTTGTGTTTTTTGAAAAATGGACAGTCTCGATTCTTTCAAGTCCGTTATATCTGGATCTGGTAGTGACGTCATACATCGTCCAACAAGAAAATACATAGGAGTCGACGGCTCCAGGTTGTTAGGATCAGATCTTAAGGCAGTGAGAGGTCTTGAGTTGAGCATGGATTCCACCTGCGCCAACAGAGTGTACATCTCCTCAAATATCAATAATGCAGCACGGATAACGCGTTTCAAATGGAATTTAGGCGACTTAACGTCTGTCTCCCTAGTTCCTCCAAAATGAGGGTTATAAGTTGGAATAAAATACCAATCCACCCCTTCGTTGCTTACTGAATTGCCAATGTCACCACCTTGTTATTTTAGAAAATCACCCAACTCCTTCAGCTACGAATTGGCCATAACAAAGTTTGTATTATTATCCAAGTAAACACACGACGGTTTAAGCCTATGAGAAACAAATCTTCTAAAGGCCATCAAAAGATCTTCAGTTGATATATCAGTAACTAACTCTAGGTGAGTCGCCTTAGTTACGAAACACACGAAGAGACATAGGTAACATATATGGTTTTTGAATCACGATCCTTGCAGTCTTTTACAAAAAGTGGACCATCATAATCAATACTGATGGTATGAAATGGAGGAGCAGGAGCGATGTGTGAAGAAGGAAGATTTCTCATGACAGGAGCTGTTAGACGTGGGGAGAAACGAAAGCATCTCTAACCGCCTCTCTAACAATAAGAATCTCTTTTTAGCTACTTGCAGGGAATCGCCCAATAAGTGAGGAGAAGACAAATGAAATCGATATGATTAATCTTCACTCAGGAGTTTGTTCGTTGTTTGGAAAAAATGCATCTTGTATGCATTTTTTTCCACGGTTGGAACCTTTTCAGTAGGATAATGCTCAACTTGTCCTAACCTATTTAGAAGAACATCATTACAATCCCCCCAAATAGATTGAGATTACATTGAATAAACTGGGACAAATCTGGACACAGCACCACAGCACCCAAACCGGGTCCTTTTGAAGAACTGGCACATTCGAACCCAAATGTAGCTGACCAACACAGAGAAACACCGATTAGATCATTTGATGATATACTACATGCACATGCGTTAGACCATGAAGCTCCTATTCAAAGCAAATTTTAACCACATAACTGTTTAAAGTGGACAATGAAGCGTGTGCCAAAGCTAAAGAAAAAGACTGCCTGTAAAAAATTCAAGTTCAATAAATGTGTTGTAAACGGAAAAGATTATAAAATATGTAGAAATTAATTTGTTAATTTTTGAAGAGGAAAGAAAAAGAAATTTATGAAAAACAAATTGCCAATAACAGAAGAGACAGCACTAAAATGTGGAAAATATTGAAAATGTTGGTTAGTAATAAGGAAAATAATTGTGACATACAAAGAGTACAATTTGAAAATAATCACTATAAAATCATTGAGAGAAGAAAAGGATATAGCTGAACATTTAAATGACTACTTTGTGAACAGCATCGAAGATATTGTAAGGAGTATCCCTGATACTAACAATCTATTATATCGACTAAACCCATTGCACAGCCACGATGTCAAATTTACTGAATTTAAATTGTTAGCCTTGCACGATATAAAAAACTTGTGCATAATCTACCTAACAAGTGTAACTGGTCAGATACAGTAAACACAAAAGTAAGGCAACTTTTGATGCAATTGGGCATGTTCTTCTTCATCTGGTCAACTCCTACTTAGGAACTGGCAGTTTTCCAAGCGAGCTAAAATGTAGTACAGTAATTCCTATTCCAAAAAGTTCAAACACCACATTAGCAAGCGAATACATGCCAATAAGCACACTTCCCTTGTATTGAGTAAATATTAGAAATTGCTATATATAACATAACCACTTAACACATTCACTGCCAATCACGCGCTAGCGTGTGATGAAACTATTTAAGCCAATGCCGATCACGCACTAGCGTGTGCTTTACTCTATTATGTTTGATTTAGTGTGGCGTTGGAATTGAACAGGGTATATAGTGTAGGCATTGACCTAAGGTGTTTAACAAAGTTTTAATGCACGTGGTTTCTAGTTTTGTTTTTTTATATATTGCATTGGGATCAAAGAAAGGTTAATTATGATGGATAGTAGAGATCAGCAAGCTAGCCCCTCTAGATCTAAAAGAATAAAATGTGACTGTATTCAACCATTATCCACACAAGAACTTGACAAGTTTGCGGCTTAAGATTTATCGAATTTTTCAGACGATGAGCAGGTTTTTTGTGATAGTGATACTGAAGATGAGTATCTGTTATCGGGTAACGTTTCAGTTCCAGAAAGTAGCAAAAATGAAGGCGAAAACGAGAATGAAAATGAATTAATTTCTAATACAGCCACCAATAGATTGTCCTTGTACAAAATCCAGTAGAAGCTCAGTCTACTCAAGCCCAATGAAGTTACATGTGGCGATGGGTGCTTTGTGGAATAGTCTAGGGGTGTGGAAGTAAAAAGTGTGGCAGCAAAAACGTGCTTTGATTGTTTTGGGCTTCATTTGTCCTTACAGCATGCTTTTTTCGCACTTTGTCACATGTTGTACATGTAGCATAAGAACAATTTTTTACTTTTTTATATGATGTCTTTATTTTTTGTATTTGTATTTGTTAAGTATACTATTTTTTTAACCAATGTTAATAATTTAATCATCACGTACAGATGCGTGATCGGCATCCCAGAATGAAATTTAATGTCTAATGCCAATCACGCACTGGTGTGTGAAATGTTGAAATGTTCAAAACAAGCCAAAAATTTATTAGTGATTCATATCAAAGTGAATTAGAAGCTATTTAACAATTTTTTAAATACTAATTGAGAAAAATATAATCTGGTTTCTGGTGAAAGTTGCTTTTCAGTGTTAGCAGCGAACGTATTAATAAACTAGGTGGACAGTAACCAGTTCTTGGACTGTAATCAATAAGGTTTTAGATCTAAGCACTCTTGTGAAACTGCTATTCAGCTAACTTTTAGTAAGTGGAAACAATACATTGATCAAGATGAGTATGTATATACTTGCTGTTTTCTTAGACCTTACAAGAGCATTTGAGACAATTAACAGACAATTATTATTGACTAAGTTACAACACTATGGCATTGGTGGAACAGTGATAAAATGGTTGGATGACTACCTGTCAAATACAAAACAAAAAACGAAAGTAGGAAATTCAACATCTAGTTCAGTGCTAGTAAGAAATGCCTTCCTCAAGGAAGTGTTATAGGACCGTTGTTATTTATTTTGTATTTAAATGATTTTCAGAGTATTGACCACAAATGTGAATTTATTAATCTATATGCTGATGATTCTCTACTTGTAATCAAAGAGTCTGAATACAAACAGCAACAAACTTACTACAAGCAAAACTGTGGCAATGGTTGTTGGAAATACTTATAAATGTAATAAATTCAATAGAAATGCTATTACATTGAAAATTGGTGATGAAATATTACAAATTGTTGAACAAACTAAGTATTTAGGTATTATGTTGGATAGTACTTTAACATATAAAAATCACTTTGATTATATTAAAAATAAAATTACAAAAAAACTGTATTTCTTCTCAAGATTAGCACCTAAATTGTCTTTAAGAACTAAAAATAGTCTACTAAACAATCTTTCAACCACATTTTGACTATTGCGCAACAATACTATATTTATTTGACCAAAATAAGTTAATTAATTACTCTTCAAAAACTACAGAACAGAGGTTTAAGAATCATACTGGAATGTAGCAAAGGACTAACATTCAAAAAATGTTAAGCACCCTAGAATGGCTATCGGTTACTGAAAAAATTGAATATTTAACAATGATATTTATTTTTAAAATTATCAATGGATTAATGCCAAGTTATTTTGATGAGTTTATTGTTTACGCCAACCAAATACATAACCACAAAACTAGGTCACAAGGCAATTTATATGTTGCAAGGACCAAATTGAAAAAGATTTTGAATTCAATATTCTTTAAACGTCTGATTAAATATAATACTTTACCAAAAGATATTCGAGACTGTAATACACCGATATCTTTTAAACAGAAATTAATAAAAAAACTGAAACCTAACTAAAATGTAAGCACTTTATAAAATAAACCAAACGACTTTAACTTGGTAGGAGTAATTATAATTTTCAAACTTCTAGTTAAGTAAAAATTGCTTTTACTGATAACTTCATTTTTCTTTTTGGTCCTAAAGTAACTTCTAAGTAACACTAAATGTATTTGTATTTATATCTACTTAAATTAAGAAAGCATCTTCTTTTTATTTTCTATTCTAATGTATTGTAATATTAGGTTTACCTACTTTAAATAAATAAATCAAATCTACGAGATCAGGCTGGTCAAAGTAAGAATGTGACAATTTGATATTGGCTGGAATTTTGAACGTGTTTTGATTAACATCATAATTAGGTGTAGTATATGTCATCTTATCTAAGACTAAACATGAGATATTTAGTGTGTAATTTGTATGTACCAGCGTTCAGCTCATCGTCACATTAATAATCGTATTATCGACTTGACCTTTCCAAGTCGAGGTACAGTAATGTTTACTTCACTTGTAGTGAGATTTCACCTCTCGCACAATTCAGATCCAAGAAAATTAGATTGCACACCTGAATCCAATAATAATCGTAGTGTGTACTTTGCCTTCATTAAAAATAATTTGAGCAGTCGCTGTAGGCCACAAAGCTTGTACGTCATTTGAACAGAAAGCGCAAATGGTGTTGTCAACAGGGGAACTTTTAATGCGTGCAGAATCCGGTTGACTATCAGGTTGCATTGAGATTTATTCTCATGGATCAGCATATGATGCTTACTCTGGTCTGCTCAATTCTTTTTACTAAGTACAAATACAGTATTCAAACTAAACCGATACTCCCATTATTAACCTCTAAGATTATCAAGACTTCGCCTATTATACCCGCACCAACAAAAAATACTGACTCGGTTCACAAAAAAACTTTGTCAGGTGTCATTCAGGACCCACGTTCCTTTCGTTCCCAGTAAAATAAATAGTAAACATTTTTGTAACATATACTATCAAAATGTTTGTGGTCTTGGTACTAAGTTGGATACTCTTTACCTTACCGCCAATCTACTCGATGCCGATATCTTAATTCTGACTGAAACGTGGCTCAATGAGAATATATGCTCTGTTGAGATTTTCAATGAATGCTTCAGTTCCTATAGATTTTCATAGTTATAACCGCATCAGAGGTAGCAGTGTACTAATCTCTTGTTATAGTAAACTTACATCCTCACTCTTTGATCTTGGAACTGTATTTTTTGGACATCCGGCTGTAGATATCTTAGCTGTTAAAATCACCCTATTCAATCGCTGCTATGTAATTATTTGTCTTTACCTACCGCCATTTATTTTTTCCTTCCTCAGTACTGTGCTTGAATGCCTTGATGCCCTTATTAGTAAAACACCCTACAATATTATTCTTATAGGTGATTTCAACATGCCTGATTACATCAATAGTTGTAATTCGACTGCATCAAAAAATGCAAAACTATTGCATGACTTTCAATCTTTTCATAACTTTGATCAAATAAATTCTATTCCTAACCATAGAGGCGTCTTGCTTGATCTTTCATTCGTGCGTCTTCTCTCAACCAACCTATCTGCCAACACTGTCAGGTCTAATACGCCCTTAGTCTCTGAAAACCCTCACAATCCAGTGTTTTTATCTTATCGTTATCTTTATGTGCCACTCACTCTACTCCTTGTCATTTACTCAATAAACCACGCTCTTCCAAATTTAATTTTAAAAAAGCTAACTTTCGTCTTATGTATGATCTTATTCGGAAATCCTCTTGACAAAACATTCTCTCTAATAATGATCCCAAATTAGCTACAGACTTGTTTGTAAATAATTTATCTCGTATTTTTTCGACTACCGTCCCTAAGACAAAAGATTACAAATCATCTTATCCAATATGGTACACTAAAGAAATTATTATTGGCCTTAAAAAGAAAAGTTTATATCATTCTCTGGCTCGTAATCATAAGTATAGCCTCTATTCTCAAATTTTCGACCACAAATTAAAGGAACTTCGTGCTAACCTGAAGTTCTCGATCAAAAAAGCTTATAAAGGCTGCTCTAAAAACGGATCCCAAGCAATTCTGGAATTTTTTTAAAAACAAACAACTTTGCTTACCCTAATGTATTTGAATATAATGGATGTGAAAAATCTGATTCAAAAAGCATTGCTATGGCTTTTGCATAGTTTTTCGCTTCATGTTGCACCTCCTCACCGTACACTCCCCAAGACGTTAGTCTTTCAAAATGTCAGCTACTCTGTAGACATTCCTACAATTACTGAATCAGCTGTAATGCAAGCCATCAAAAAATGACCAACATCATTTTGATATGGGCCCGATGACATACCTGCAGTAATACTCAAAGATACCTCTTGTGTAATTAGTCCTGCCTTGACTCATATTTTTAATTTGTGCTTAACTAAATCCATTTTTTTTTATATCTGGAAATCATCTCGTGTGCAACCAATTTTCAAAACTGGCGATAAATCTATTATTCAAAACTATCGTCCAATTTCTATTATTTCTAACGTCTGCAAAGTCTTTGAGATAATTATTTTTGAATCGCTATTTCCTCAAGTTTCACAACTTTTGTCCGAATACCAACATGGTTTTATAAAGCGGCGATCTACAGTAACTAACCTTTGTTTTGTTACACAGTTCATATCGGAATGTTTGAATGCTCGATTCCAGTGTGATGATATATATCTTGACTTCACTAAAGCTTTTGATGTCCTTAATCACAACATCTTATTGCACAAACTACATCAGCTTAATTTCTCTGATAACTTACTAACATGTTTTAAGTCTTATTTGACAAACTGCTCATTATTTGTTGAGTTTAATGGTATACAGTCCAAACATCTTCCTCTAACCAGTGGAGTACCCCAGGGATCTGTACTTGGACCTCTTTTATTTCTACTATATATAAATGACATCACTCAAATAATTTCGAATAATAAACTTCTTTTTGCTGATGATTTAAAAATCTTTACCAAAATTAACTCTACTGCCGACTGTGAATCACTACAAACAGATATTACCCAATTACTCCGATGGTGTGATTCAAATAAATTATGTCTTAATTTTGATAAATGCGTTGTTTTGTTCTATAGTAATAATGCTACCCTAATACTCTTTGATTATTACCTAGGCACTAGTTCAGTCTCTCGTGTATCTACTATTAATGACTTGGGTATTACATTTGATGAAACTCTCTCCTTTAATTGTCATATAAATAACATTGTCAAATGCTCTCTGCGGACTCTAGGTTTCCTAATGCGTAGTAACATCACTATTTACTGATCTGGATTGTCTCACTATACTTCTCTTTAATTAGCAGCACTCTTGAATATGGTTCTCAGATCTGGACACCTTTTTATAACAATAGCAGCACTAGAATCGACAAAATTCAACGTAAATTCCTAAAATTCTTATACATCATTTGTACCCACTGAATGGTTATCCTTATTTAGACCTAATCACTGAATTTAATGTTCCTCCATTACATCAACGGAGGGTATTATTGGATATTATTCACTTTTACAAACTTTTAAATTATTTAGTTGATGACCCTGTTAGCCTATCTCTTACTAACCTACATGCACCATCGAGGCCCAGTAGAAACTGCTCCATTTTTTACCCCAATTTTGCACGCATTAACTCTTATAAAAACTCTCTTATTTGTAGAATGTCCAGCTCCTTCAATAAGCATTCTGCCGAACTTAGATTTCTCACTTCCTCCCACACATTTCCGACTAACCATCTTAGATGCTCTCTACTAACATTATCACTGTTTTCTCATTTTTCTTTCTTCTGCTATGCTAATAATACTATTATCCATTCTTCCTTGTTTTTATTTACATTGTTTTATTATTGTAATACTATATTTCTGTGACTCAATTGGATCTTATCTATGTGAGTCGTTGTAATAAATAAATAAATAAATAAATATTGCGATAATAATGGCAAAATATTATCTAATCTTTTTTTGCAACTTCATAAGTTATTTTGAATTTAAGGCTGATACGGCGCTTGTTTTTTATGACTCCAAGTGGTCATTAATATTAAATATAAATCCATATATACTTTTTCTATCATTCTGACTATTTGCAAAGTCTGAATTAACAAAGCAAATTAAATTAAGTTTAGGTTTATTACTTTCTACAAATTTTAAACAGAAATTTATAGTTTTCTTAAGGTATCTTAAGACTTGTTTAAAATCATTCCAGTGTTGCTTGGTGTAGCAATTTTGAAATTGACTGTAATAGGTAATAGAAAAACTTAAATCTGAATGTGAGCCTAACATAATATACATTAATGAGCCTATGAGTTCTCGATATGGTAATCTTTTGTTATTCAAATCAGAATCAATAGGATCTGTTTTGAAATTCGAATTCATTCAATACTTTTTTAATTAACTTTTTTTGACTTATTAATCATCATCATTTTGTTTTCGACCTTACTTAAGGTCGGTTTGACGCAGCTCTAACTTCTTTTCTATTCTGTGTTAATCTAAAAAGTTCTACATACCCTTCACAACCTAAATTTCTAATAATTTGATTAATATAGCTTGGTCTAGGCCTTCCTATTATACTCTTCTATCTTTTTCCTATCTACCTGGCTCTACATGGATATTAGCAACCTGATGGTTGTTAAAGAACTGCAACATGTTTACATGATTCCCATTTATGAGATGAAATATTACATGGTTGTCCCCTCCAAAAAAAGGAAAAGTGTTAAATTATATGTTATGGTAAGGCTTAAGCAGCGAATCGCTGCCAACATGCCAGACCGCTAACTAATTGTGAGTTATGTCATGGTGACGTTTATTAATTTTATGTTATGGTAAGGCTTAAGTAACGAATCGCTACCAACATGTCAGACCGCTAACTAATTGTGAGTTACGTCATGCAGACGTTTATTAAGTTATATGTTATGGTAAGGCTTAAAAAGCGAAACGCTGCCAACATGCCAGACCGCTAACTAATTGTGAGTTATGTCATGGTAACATTTAGTTAACTGATTTTTATTTTTTTTGTTTTCGAACATACTTTCTTTTCTGAGCTAGTCTAAAAAGGTCTACATACCCTTCACAACCTAAATCTCTAATAATTTGACTAATATAGTTTTTCTAGGTCTTCCTACTCTATTTTTATTTTGTAGTCTATAATCTAAGACTTTACTAAATAGTCCCTCATATCTTAACTGGTGCCCTATCATTCTACCTATCCTGACCTTTAATTGTTCCACATACAGGGTTCCTCACCTATCTTTCTATAAACTTTTTAATAATTCACCATTATGTTTTACTATTTCTAAACCTAAAAATGTAACGTTATTTTGAAATTGTCATTTTAAAACAATTTGACAGTTTACTCTTAACTTAATTTATGTCTCTCAAAGTTTTGGAAAACATAATTATATCATCTACATAAATCAACAAGAAGATGATGTTTTTAAAATATAGACATGGATCCTTTTTGGACCTTTGAAAACCCAATTCAACCAGTTTTTGATTTAGCAGCTCATACCAACATTTTTGAGCCTGTTTAAGTCCATATAATAATTATTAAGTTAGCAAATTAGATTTTATTAGTTTCATTTAATCCTTCAGGTTGATACATATTCACCGCTCGGTTTAAAGATCCATAAAGAAAAGCTGTTTGTACATCTAACTGTTGAACCTACATATCATATTCAATATACAAAGATAACAGAATTCTGTTAGTTACCATCCTCACAACATGTGCATACACATCCTCAACCTGATGTTGTTGAAATCCATGTGCCACTAGACAAGCTTTCTTTTTCAAAACACCATCTACGTTTTTCACGAAACACACACTTGAAATCGATCGCTTCCACATCACTAGATGGTACCACTAATTCCCAAGTGTTGTTTTCCTTCAGTGAGTTCAATTCCGCTTGTATCACATCATTCCAACCTCCATCTTTTGTAGTCTCTTGGTAGTTTTGTGGTAATTCAGAGATTACATGTCCAGCTGACAGTGCAGCCATTGAACTTTCGTCCAATTCATCATAGAAATAATCTGTATTGAAATCTGCCAAATATTTTGAAGTTTTCTTTATTTTAGAACTTTTTCTAATGCTTACAATTTCCTTTTCTGTATTATTAGGATGTTTGTTTTCATATTCATGATTTTCTCTTTCTTCTTTTAATTGTTCTAGTTCTTGTTCATCACTTTTTTTGCCGTTTTCAATATCAACAAAAATGTCTCTTTCAACATTTGCGTTTTGATTAAATATGATATTCCTGCCATGCACAATTTTTTGTTCTTGAGGATTCCATAATTGGTAACTGTTTTCAACATAGCTTATCATGATTAATTTTTCACTTCTCGAATCTAATTTTGAGCGTCTATCTTCTTTTGGGATATGGTTATAAGCTATTCAACCCAACATTTTAATCTGTGACAGATCAGGTTGTCTACTGTTCCATAACTCTGCGGGTGTTTTTCCTTTTGGTAAAACACTGCTTTCAATTCTATTAAGCAAAAATGCTACAACCCTGACTGCTTCTCCCCAAAAATTTTTGGTTAATTTGGAATCGAATATCAAACACCTGGTCGTTTTCATTAAAGTTCTATTAAACCTCTCTGAAACTCCATTTTGTTCAGAGGTTCTCCCAATTGTATACTGAATATTAATGCCGTTACTTCTACAAATGTTTTTAAAATGTTTTAAAATATATTCGCCTCCGTTATCACAGCGAATTCTTTCAATCTTAAAATTAAATTGAATTTTGTGATTACCTCGCTTTTTCGCTGTATTAAATAGACCACGTAAAAATGTGATGATCTACAAGACAGACATAGTAATTATTACTATCATGTGTCATAGGACTGATTGGACCACAAACATCCATAGAAACAACCTCCAAAACTCTTTTTGACTTTTTACTTTCCGGTATTGTTACATGTGGTAACCTTGTTTGTTTTGCCTTGATACATACCTCACATATTCCATTGACAGGGCACCTTGATGAATGTCCCTTTTTTCGGTGAAGTAAATTTAAACTTTCCTTTGCAACACAAATTGATTCACTTATTGAAATTTTTAATGTAACTGTATACATATTTCCAGCTAATTTTCCTTTTAATACTATAACGTTTCCTCTTTTACTAATTGCCTCTTCACTTTTAAAATTCACTTCATATCCTGCTTGTTCCAATTTCCTTATCGTTAGCAAGTTGCAAAATAATACTTCACATACCCAAACATCTTTAATTTTAACAGTTTTAGAATTTTCAGTGAATAACTTTATTCTTCCTTGTTTAGTTGCCCTTATTGTTGAACCGGATCTGGCTAGATTAATGTTATGGCTTATATTCTTTTGATCAAAGACATATTTTATAAAATCTTGTTTTATGAAATGTTTGGTTGCACCACTATCTATAACAAATTCAATTTCAGTACACTTTGCCATACCTGCTTGATTTTTCATTGTTAAAAACGATATTGCATTGTCACTTTCAGTTTCACTTTCCTGTTCTGCTACATTAGCTTGTCTTCCTTTTGCATACTGTCTTCCTTTCTGTAGAAATTTGCAATTAGAACGTTTGTGTCCAAATTTTCCATAGTTATGGCAGTTGAATGGAAATTTATTATTTTTAGTGTTAGAACTTCCGCTACTTGTACCTACATTACTACTACCCCTATTTGCATAATTTCTGTACATGCTTTTGTTGTATCTTCCTCTTCCTCCATTGTTATAACCACTAAATGCTACATCACTGTTTCTTTCACTATCTCGTTTATTTTTATTTTGACGTGCCTCTTCTAGTAGCAATTTATTTATGACAAAATCGACTTACTTTTGATTCATCTTGAGTAAAAATGACATCAATTGCTGTTGTTATACTTTGGTATGATTCAGGCATAGATGATAAAAGTTGTGACACAATTTCATTATATTTCAATTTACCACCTGCAGCTTTTAATTCATTTACCGTTTGTTCAAACTCAGTGATAAATGAATTAAGCAATGTATCTTCTCTAAATTTTAAAGCTATAAGTATCCTTTGTAACGTAACTTGCATAGCAATTCCACTTTTAAGGTATGCTCCCTTTAAAGCATTGAAACTTTCTGTAGCCGAAGTTTTAGTTTTTATAATTTCTAAAATATTATCGGCAAGACACTGCACAATTATATTCCTTGCTTTTATGTCCTTTATTTTAAAGGCTTCCAATTGCACTGTGTGGGCTGGTGTATCATTATTTAATACCTCATCTACATCTGCTTGTTCCAATAATAATTTCATGCGAAATTTTCAATTTGAATAGCAATTTCCATCAAATGGTTTTATGCTGTACAGCTGATTTCCACCAACACTAGCAGACATCCTGATTTCTTTCAGTTAAATTAAATAACTAGGTATTAATTTCCAATTCTGATCACAGTTTCCGTAATAGCAACTTCAGTGTATAATCTGACTTTCTGAATACATGATTAAAACTTTCCATGTAATTATGTCATTGAACTTCACCTGGGCCCATAACCTGTTCAAAAGTTGTACGTAGTCAAAGCTCAGCTAACATAATAACACATATATTTAGTTGCAATTAAGTAATACAATTATAGTTTTTGATTATAATATAAATACTAAAACATTTATAAAACCAGAACTGTCAAACTTGACAAAACCCAACTAGAGTAATTTATATTAACAAACAACAGACAAAGTATGTTGAATTGGATATATTAACAGTAAGTTGCTTAACAAATTATACATATACCTATTTCATTTACTACTTTTTATTTACAATAGTGACAGATAAATTAGGAGAGAATTTCACTCTATTTTCACATTCCGCCATCTTGAATTTACATATTTCTTGCTCAAAGCAACTTACCATGTTATATGTATTTGATTGTTCTACAATTCATCTTCGCTATCGCTCTATGAATATTTGCAGATGGGATTGACTGAAATACCTTTGGTAATTTTTGATCTAAGTAGATTTTCATTTTGGATTGGGCTATAGTAAACTATCTTTTGCGAAATCCCTACAAAGTGTAGTCTAGAGGATTATATCATGGCGATCGTGGAGACCAACGCACAGTACTGTTAGTCCCAATCCAATAGTTTGGAACTGTCTTTCCAAATACTCTCTCACAATCCTAGCATTATGTGGACTCGTCCCATCTTGCTGAAAGTATTTAAGATTTCTTAATGTTTCTAGCGTTAAACTATCGAGCATTTCTTCTTAGGGAATTTTAAAAATCCTCATGACCGACCAGTCCAACAGCCCTATATAAAATATGGACTTAGTAAGTGACTATCTAGAATAAGGCACCAAACATTAACCAAAAATCGCACTTGGGGTTTGACTTGTGGGGATTTTTAGTTGCATAATGTTTCATTGGACCAGAGCTTTTTACTACAAAAATGGGGATTCTCAGTTCGTTGGTCATGAAACCAGTGTAGTGGTTCTAAAGTTATATACAATATTTAAAAGTGAATAATGTGATGCGTAACCGGATATTCAATAGCTGGGGTTGTTGTTGTATGCCGGAAAACGCCGATCGCACGAGGGAGGTGCTCGTAATAAGAGAAAACGCACGGACCACGGGGACGGCGTGAGAGAGTCCGTTCTCGCTGGTTACAACGAGAAGAACAATAATTATTATTATAACTATGAGGGGCATCACATGGTTGAATTTAAGTACGATCATCACCTAATCAATCCGCAATCATACTACAGTTGTATGGATTCAACAATGCACAACAAAGAAAAAGGTTTTATTTTTAGGGTGGCGTCACCAATTATTCCATTTAGAGTCTAAGTAGATTAAGATTTAAGATGAAATATATCATCCAATTAGTGGTAAGTTTTGTTAGGTAAGTGACAAATTTGTATGTTTCTAATAAAATTATTTATGACGCAGTATACTTGATTTATCTTCGAATTTTATGTAGAATCCCCCCCAAAAGTTAATAAAAACACTACACCAGTGATAGAATTTTAATCTTCTTTAGTGTTGGTAGAATTCAATATTGCAGCCATAAGAACATCAAATGTGATCAATGGAAACTTGAATCTGTATTTTAAACACTTTACCATGTCTAATAATGCAAGGGTGTCAAATTTTATAACAATTTATTCACAAACCAAAAAGTCGTAAACAGAAAAAGAAAGTCTTTTTTAGTATTTCAGCAATAATTCAGGAACAGGGCAAGCTATCCTGGATTTCTTTTCTGAATATTGGAAGGCATAAAAGTATGCAACTGTTCTCCTATTCAACTAACTTTGTGTCTGTTACGCTTTAGGATATTCCAATGGTGGATGTCGTAAAAGTGACCACCCTGTATATCTTTGACGGTAGTTGCACTTTCTAATGATTTACAGAAATATTCAACTGACTTTGTATTTGTTACCGTTTAGGATATTACAATGATGGAAGTCTTAAAAGTTACCACCCTGTATATCTTTCGTGGTAGTAGTGCTGTCTAAAGATTTACAGAACAATATTTCTTCAGCAAAATACCCTTTATCAATATATCTATCGTAAGTTATCAAATACAGCCGTATTGTCTCCCAAAGTTGATTCTTTCATTTGCACTGAGAATTTTCTTGTATTTAGTTTTTCAATAAGTTGTATTTCAATATCTTTACACATTTTGTCTATTCTTCTGCTAACCATATTGTTACTGAGTGACGAAGTTTTCACATCTTTGTCATCTTTTTCCATAACTGTTTTAAGAAATGCTCATATTGGTGGTTTGATTTAATTCTCTCCTATAGTATGATTTTTTCCCAGATTTTGCGATGAGTGAGGAAATTTGATAACTCGCCTCAAGAATGCGGTTGTTAGTTGCAATAGTACATAGAGACTTTAATGTTGCTCATTTTTCAATATTTCCCTTTAAAGTTTGAAAGTAATTCAAATATGAATTAACATGAGCATCGTGTTTCGCTTTCAAATGTTCAATATGACCTCGTTTCATTGATTCGTTTGTCAAGAATTGTTGAAATTAAAGACAAAAAAGTGACTATTCATCATGGACAGAGGGTATGAAACCAAATTTTAAGTATTTGTCTGAATACTGACAAATTTTTTTCTTGTTTGCACTACTCATTTTACTATGGACTAAAAGAAATAATTATAAGATCAATTAAAATAAAAATGAAGTATGTGTTAAATTAATTTAATGTCAAGTGGAGTAAACTAGACTAAAACATGCATATTTAAATGTACATATATGCTACATTTACCCCACCACAAAATAACTTATTTGGTCATTCTCAATGCAATAATACTCACTCCATTTCTAACAAATTTGAGATTTGTATGTCGTGAAATACTATGTTTCACATCGGACAATCAAAAAAATTGTTAAAACTGCACAAATTCAATGAATAATTTGGTTCATTAGTGAATAAATATACCCATAACATACGATATAGGGTCAATCCATATCGAATCAACTTATTTAATTTGAAATGCTTGGTGATGAAATTTATTTATTTTTAATTTTTTTTACCTATGTTTGTACTTCAGAGAGTTGAAAATAGGTACTCACTAATTTTTTAGATGTTCATTTTTCTTTCAGCGACCATTTTGTACAGGTGCGTTAGCATATTTTATAATTTACAGAGGTTTGCGTTCAACCCCATAGCTTCTTTGTTTTTTAATATACGGAGTTCAAACAAAAACCGCATCGAAGAGTACAAAAAGTACAACATCTTATGTTTGTGTATATCTAGGCCTACTAATTGTAAATAAAAAAAATGTTATGACAAGGTTTTTAAAACAGAAATTTCACTTTTGAATTTAGAAATCTGAACGATAGAACTAAGACTCACTTTCCATTTTTTTTTTCGGAATAGAGCTTTTATGGTGTTCTACTTCTTAACAAAAACTTTCAGACCCTAGAATCACATTCCCTGTTTTAATGGGTCTTTGAATATTGCGATTTGTCCGAATTGGAGTATTTTCAATTTCAAATATCTCAGAAGGGACACATTTGAAAAATTCAAAATTTTTGCAAAACGTGTAATTGCATTGTAATAAGCGGTTAAAATTTCATCGCTGAGACTTGATTAGTTTTCGAGTTACTGATTTTTAAAAATTGAATCAATTTCAAGAAGCACTTTAAAGTGTAGTTGTTACATTTCTTGTAGTAAAACATTTGTTTTAACTTATTTATAATTCCCAATCTTAACAAAAGATAGACGTCGATTTTTTCCATTTGAAAATGATGCCCTAAAAACTGACAAATAAAAATAAAACATAAATACTTACGACTTATATTTATATATTACTTATATTTATGCAATGTATATTTGTTTTAAATCAAAACTTTTACAAAAGCTTCAACGGATACTTATTTCAATTTAACTTCAACGGTGGATGCTCAACAAAACTGTACAAACACTGCAGAAAGGCCATTAAGAACAAGCTTTCCTTACGTGGACGGTTGCCCATACCGATTTCGAGTATTGTGTTGCCATACAGCTAACTTATAACTCTGGAAGGGTTCATTTTTGAATTGCCCCCTTACGAATCAAATTGCTTCACCTGTGAGACATGGGCCCTAACTTTGGGAAACATGGGTCTAGATGTTTTATAGACATATGGTTAACTTATAACTCTGGAAGGGTCTATCTTTGAATAGCCCCCTTAAGAATCAAATTGTTTCTCCTATGAGACATGGGCCCTACTTTGGGAAACACGGGTCTACATGTTTTATAGAATATACTTTGGATTTTTTTAGCTCGATTATTACCGAGTTATTAAGGTTTTTTAGGTTTTACTCAAAAGAACTACATGGAATTTTGACGTACCCAAGTCGATGTTTTATTAAATTGGCTACAGTGATTTCCATAACAGTGATTTTTATTATTCCAGTAAAACTAGCAATATGATTGTTGGGTTAGGTCTGGTTAGTTTAGGTGCAAGGAAATAAATAAGGTTTGCAATTTGGACTAGGAAATGATAAAATTTTGAAGCAATTTTGACAAGCGCCCAATCTTTTTGTAATTCATAAATTTCGATTAACACGCTACATGCAGATTGGGTATTTGTGTCTGCTCTATCAACTACAATTATTAGCGGGCCTGGTGTTAGTATCCTTTGTGCGGACTGCCATGCAGTGGCAGGATGGGCACTCGAACCCATATAATCAAAACATTTGTTAATTTCCGTTTGGGTAAAGTACTCAATATAAGTTTTATATTTTAAATTATTACTTTTCTCATATTGTAAGTGTTGAAAGTGAATTCATCATCATTTTGTTTTCGACCTTACTTAAGGTCGGTTTGACGCAGCTCTAAATTCTTTTCTATTCTGTGCTAATCTAAAAAGTTCTACATATCATTCACAACCTAAATTTGTAATAATTTGACTAATATGGCTTGGTCTAGGTCTTCCTATACTCTTCTACCTTTTTCTTATCTACCTGACTCTACATAGATATTAGCAACCTGATGGTTGTTATAGAACTCCAACATGTTTGCATGATTTCCATTTATAAGGAAATGAAATATTACCTGGTTATCTCCTCCAAAAAGGAAAGGTTTAAATTATATGTTATGGTAAGGCTTAAGCAACGAATCACTACCAACATGCCAGACAGCTAACCAATTGTGAATTGTCATGGTGACATTTAGTTAACTTACCAAATAGTCCCTCATGTCTTAACTGGTGTCCTATCATTCTATCTCTCCTGACATTTTATTGTTTCCACATACAGTGTTCCTCACCTTTCACCTTTCAAACTGTTTCTATATTTTGACTTTATATATTTCATATCGGAGTATGCACACTCGCAGATATATGTACTTCCGAACTTTGATACAATTTGAGGTCCAAAACCTCTCAATTTTGGATATTTCTCTTTATCTAAAAATTTTAATATTTCTATTCCAGTTACTACACAAGATGCAAAAATGGGTCAGCCTGCAAGTCGCATAATTCTATTTGATATTTAAGATTAACAGAGTTGATATCAATATTAATTGGATCACAAAATAAATCAATAGACGGTTTAAGATCATCAAATTAAGAAAATCTTTCATTGAAATCATCTGTAATTAGCATATCCAATTTTGGTAGAAATATTTTAAAATTCGCTTCTATATTACATTCTTTCATTTCTTCATAGATCTCTTTACAAGATTCAAAATGAAATAAATTATTTTGCTCTAAATTAAATCTTAACAATCTTAATTTGTTTCTAAATCCAATAACATATTTATAAAGGCAACACACAGTTTGATCTTGTCCTTGCAAGGATTTATTCAAAATATTTAAATAATTTGTAATGTCCGTTAGGAAAGCAAGTGAATAAATAAAATTTTTATCAACTAAATTTGTTGTCAAATTTTTATCGATGGCAATTTTCGTGAGAAAAAGATGAACCTCTTATCGAAGTATAAAGAATCTCTTCAAGCACTTTCTAGCACTTAACCAACGAACGTTACTATATAAAAGCAGATCTCCATACTCAGTTTCCAATTCATCCAAAAATGTTTTAAATTTTCTGTGTGTAAGAGAACGATTTCTGCCGTGAATTAAATTAGTAATTTTGCAAACCCTGTCCATTACGTCTAGAGGTGGGCATGTGTACTTGAATTATGACTGTATTTACCGGCTTAGGTTCTAATCTAACTATGAGTACTCTTTCTTTTTTTCGTAAGTACTTTTCTACACAGTGTTTTTTTTTTCATAACTATTTCTAAACCCAAATTTCCTAGCCATGATCCTGTATGAATTACCCTAAAGTCTACGCTCCAAAAATTTCCCGCCTCTGGCCGCCGAACTTCGCTGATCCCTGCTATGTCTAATGCTAACCTATCCATTTCAATTTTCAAGTTCTCTAGTTTACCTACTTGCCTCATAATAGTACTTCGAGCAAGATTCAAAGACTCTACACAGTTGCAGTTCTATACTTTGCGCCGGCTGCCTATCCCCAGCAATGAGACACCTCAGGGAGAGTTCAATCGTAACAGTTTCTGTCGTGCGTATATAAAAGTTTTCTTTATTTGGTTGTCCTTAATTACCCTTACAGATCCTATATAGTTTTAAAATGGTTACTGTTCAAAACGTGAAATATCTGTCCGTTTCACATACAATTATTTGAATAAGTTATGGTTTTAAAACAAATTTTTAGAGCACTTATAAATTACGTCTTACTCAAATGCTTGTTTATCTGGGTATTGTGAATTTGACACCATACACGATTCACCCATGTGTCTTTCTTATCATGTGCTGCTGCAGGGCTTTCGTATCCATACCTGTAACTTCAAATAAGTGTTACTGTTTTGTATTGTTAGCCATATTATAAATAAAGACCAAAATTTTTACTTATTATTATTTATTACATCAAGAAAATTTCTTACTTTTCTTGTCCAAAGCCTGTATCCCGATCTTATTTTTACTCTCTGGGAAAATTACTTCTGGTCAAATGAAACTCTATCCTTCTTGCCAACAAATATATTTTTGGTCAATATAAACTTTTCTTTACAATCTCGTATTTGGTTTCCAATATAACATACCCATAGGTTAACATTATCACATAATTTTATAGTCTCAGAACTAAAAAACTTAAATTCCATTAATTTTTACAAAAATCATTTGACCTTTTATTTATTTTTTTCGAATCCCTCTTTCCTAGATGTTTCCATGGCTACTCTTAGCTTACTTGATTCAATATCATATTTTTACATACATGACCTATATATCCGTACACATATTAATAAATAGACAAATAATTACTCTGAATCCCAATATTTTTCTAAAGTCTCTAGTTACTTAAATTCACTTACAGTTTTAAACAGACTATAGTTTATATATATAAAATAGGCTCTTAAATTTAAACATCTACCTATTCAAACAATCACTCCAATTCCACATCCACTATATTCATACATGGACATATCCAACACACCAAAATATGACTTAAATGCTCCTAACAGCAATGAATATGCTCTCCATTTAAATACAGTAGAATGTCTTAGGAAGAACGACTAACAAGATCTCTTGGTGCGGTGTTTATAACCCAAGCCACAACAAAATTACTTAGCCACCGTATGTTTAAGTTTATTCCAATATCCTACATGCTCAAATTTACAGCCGCAATACAACAGAGCACACGGACATTACACCTGTAGTATTGTTGAACACAAGTATTTATGTAAACTGTCGTTTAGAGTATTGAAACAGTACGACTATTATCACTGAAGCACCAATATTTGCCAACTCTTAACATCCCTAGCCCCCTATTTATTTGTTATATTAGATATGTTTTGAAATGCAAATCAGATTCTAATAAGTTTCAACATTTTTAAACCAAAATAATTATATTCTAAAGTTTAAAGTCTAATATTATTACTTATGTCCTCCCTAGTTTTCGAATTATCGTTGAATTTTTAATTTTTATAATAAATGTGGCACAATTCAGGTATTGCATTTGATGTGCATAGGTTAATTGTCTTTATATTTAGCTTTTAACATAGCTAGACATCCAGAGTAAGTAGGAAATTTAATATTTGTCATAGTCGTTGCATTTACTTTTTTTCTATTTCCTAGATGAGGAACGTTTCTACACTACTTGATTCTTTTTGCGTTCTTCTATGAGCACACGCATAGCATTATCCTCATTCTGTGAATGCGCCACTTCAAAAAAAAACAACGCGTGTAATATTAATCTTAAACATTTCAGCAGCATAGGACTACACCCCAAAAATTTGTCCAGAGCAACTATTGAGGAAAAAAAATAAAAGTTTGTTGCTCCTTGTACTTTAATTTTGATAAATAAATAGGAAGGGATGTTGATTTCATGGGTTTATTTTCTGCTAATCGTCCTGGCCCAAACATAGCAGTGTCCTTCATTTTCACCCCAATCAAAGATAGTAAAATTATAAACTGCCGTTTGTTTTTTTCAATAATAGAAGAATGCAGAAGCTTCCGACATTGGCATGAAGGCTGTAAAATGCCACAACTACTGAATTACTACCTTCGGCAAGTGATTTGATTTTGGTTCTAAATTCTTGAACTACAAATTTAGAAGCATTGTGAGAAGTATAGTTAAGCTGTTAATCTTTCTTTTCTTCAACCAAAGCTCTTTTGTAAATATCACACGTTAAACATAGATCTTTTCTATGTTTGAAGAAATCTATCTTAAATTCGTTTTAGAAGATTCCTAATATTGTGGCTTTGTGACTTATTTTGGGTTCATATTGATTTTCGTGTAATCATTTGTTACGGTATTCTGTGCAGGCAAGATAGAAATCAGTAAAGTAAAGAAAATAGCTTACACTAAATACCATAACAAAACACGGAGAAGGGTAGAATAGAAATCCAAAAGAATTAGATTTCGGGCTAGCTCAAAATGTCATAGAGTGAGGTACATCATTCAGAAAGAAAAATTGGAAACCTCAGTAAGAGGATTTATTTATAAGCCGTTAGGTAAACATAGTATTAAAAGTTACAGAAACCAGAGGGGTAACACACTACTGTAGAATGTATACCAGATTTTCGAACTTCTAAGATCTATTGACATTTCAGTAAGAATTCCAAAGACTTCAAGTGATTTCAGTAAGAATTCAAAATACTTCTGGGGTTTTCAATAAGACTTCTAGAGTTTTCTGTAGAACTTCAGAGAATTAAAAGGTTTGAGTGAAACTTCTCGAGTTATGAGTGTTTAAGGATTTCAGAGATACTTCAAGAGAAGTCGAGATTTCACCCAGAATTGAATGAAATTTAATAATAAATTGAAGTATACATACCTGGTGTCTTTTTATGTGTAACTTTGTTATTTAAAGAGATACAAAATCGGTTAAATGGGCAATCGTTTGTAGATTTTGTAGCTGAGTAATAATTTATTTTCGGAATTCATAAATTTTCAAATGTTTCATAGATATTTGAAAAAATGAAAGAGTAATTTTTTGAAAAAGTTACATTTATTTTAACTCTTGAAAGAAGTTTTAAATAATAGTTGGAAGATTTGATTTTAGTAATTCAAAAATGCAAAAAAAAGGTTTTGAAGTTTAAGATGGCCAAGCTGTACTTTTCATGTTTTGTGTTTATGGACGCCATAGTGATTTATGCCATTTTCGAATTCTTCTTTTTTATCTCTTTCCAACGATGTATCACAACATTGATATAAAATCCACAATGATTACACTTTTTAAACATTAAAATTTTTTAATTATAAATACCACCATTTTGTTCTTTTAACCACGCTAATTTGAATTTGTTTTTCTCTATTCATTTGTCGTGATAACCTAGTTAGAAACAGTACTGGATAAGCAAGTGAAATTAAATAAAAAGTTCGGGAAACTTTAATAGTTTAAATTCGTGAATTGACGTGTTCTTTTGTGTGTAAAATAAAATTAAGTCGGTTGTTTAGAAGTTTTTGGTTTAACTAATGAGCACATATTGATATGATTTTTAAATGGATACTTTTACTATTAATTAACAGCACGATTCATTTTGCACATACATTCTCAACGAGCTACTTAAAATTACTCTAAATTAATACCAAGAAAAAGAATTTGCTTACATTATGAATAGTTTCTATTGCTCTTGAAGCGAACACTAAATCTTCATCAAAATTGCTAAAGGTAACTTCTGGTTTTTTAGGGATCCATAATTTTGACAATTAAAATCTAATCTGCCGATTCTTCTTAAATCATCATAACTTATTTAAATGGGAATTTACAAAGCAATGGCCCTCTGTTCAAATGCAAACAGGGGAAATAAACTTAATTTGCAATCATACAGTTTCAGCATTAATGTATAATTTGTAACTTGGACTGAATTTTGAAACTGCTAAATTTGGTCTTGGTATTTACAAAAACCTTTACAGTGAACAATTTTTATTTTGTTTATAATAACTTTAAAAAAATTGTAATTTTGTTGCTATGGTGAGCAAAAAGTTGCTTAAAAATCAAACAATGCTTAAATACACATTCATAGTAAATGAATAAAAAAAAGAAACCTAAAACTTGTTCTATTCTACCGCTCTTATTTTCTGCTATTCTTTTAAAAACATGTACAGTTCAGATTTTAAGTGAGGTTTCAATGAGTTTTCGAGTGCCTTCTCTTGATAGGATTTCACGTGAAATTAGGATTTCAGGCGATTTCAGTGAAGTTACAGTTACAGTTTAGCGAAATGCTAAAATGACAATGGGATTGCAAGGGATTTTATTTGGATTTTAAGTGACTCTCAAAAGATTTAAACGGGATTGCGAAGGATTTCAGTTGTCTTTCAAAGGACTTCGAAAAATTTCAAGGGGATTGCAAGTGATTTCAAAAGATTTCAACAAGATTGCAAGGGATTTCAGTTGGATTTCAAGGGACTTCTAAGACGATGTACACCTGACTTCGTTTGACTTACCCCTTGCAAAGACCAGAAAATGCACATACACGTAATCGCCCTGTCAACATAATGTAAATAAAAGCATTTCTCAAATATAACACAACTTAAACATATTTAAGGAAATATAAAATCTTGAATCTTAATAATATGTACATATATACTTACTCAATGCTAAAAACCCTAAATATATACAAGAAGAAAATTAGACATAATGTATACAGTAATGCATGCTACCTACTCTGTGAAGTGCACTTCTTATAAGTAAAAATGCAATAGTAGATTTAAATAGCCTGACCCTCAACTTAAATGAATAAAGTGTGAAACTTAATCTAGATTATTAATTTAGTAACAAAGTTGTTAACGTTAGCCTTTTGTAGTATTAATTTTAAAACAACGCTCCAATGCTAGCTTTGGTTTATATGAAGGTGACTTGAAAAGTTATTACGGAATCACTTGTGTACTGAGAGAGAAGTACATTTTTAGCATGCAACTCGCCATTTATTGTAACCACTAGTAAGAAACTGTAGCATTTACGTGGTTATCAATCAACAACAGGAGTAGCTTTTATAGCAGCATAAAAAACAAGAGAAAAAACAGTAACTGTACCATAAGGAGTTTAGTTGTTCGTCTTGTTCAATCACCCAAAAGTTTGTAGTTGACAGAAAAAGACAAAACATATAATCTTCCATGCTTATCTATAAAAATTATATAGACATGTTCACAAAGAAAATGATAGTAATAATAATAATAATTACAGTTCAACTAATACTGTGCTACCACAATAGCGAAATTTTTTTCCTGTAACTTAACCGACAAACGTTGTTTTTAAAAACTAAACACTTTTAAAGTTTGCAGTAAAGTTTTACATCTTAATTATTTGGCTTTTTTATTTCAGAAACTTCTGGCTTATGCCTGGTATCTTGATTTGAATGTTAGCAACAGGCCTGTTTTAGTTTTAAATTATGGATTACATTCGAAAATTTTATTTATTAAAAGTACTTTCTCACACATGTTGGACTTTTATGTAGGTTTGCCCTTGGTTCTCTGTAGCACAAACTAAATGTACACTGCTCCCTTACACTGTTATCTTCTGCTGTTTTCACAGTTTTTTTAGGAAGTGGTACCTTCATTCTTCAGCCAGTCAATAATAGTTTATATTCAAGAAAATACTTAGATTTAATACAGACTAATTG
This sequence comes from Platerodrilus igneus, assembly GCA_036346225.1. Classification (NCBI taxonomy): domain Eukaryota; kingdom Metazoa; phylum Arthropoda; class Insecta; order Coleoptera; family Lycidae; genus Platerodrilus; species Platerodrilus igneus. Next base: position 530,955 of record JARFIW010001105.1, on the reverse strand, counting down.
ACTAAAGGGAAGATTAACGAGAAGTGAATGAATAGGAGCATTTTTTCAATTATTGACTATCTCTAATGTGTTTTATGTATTACACTGCAATTGTTAAATGTGTTTCATATGAATGGTTTATATGAAAAGTGCTATAGTAGAAACTAGGAAAGAAGACATGCGTCATAATTGTCTGGACTAAATTCACAACATACCTCTTTACATAGAACATGCACAAATTGTACTGCCATCTTAATCATAAGCATGGTTAAGCATTTAAAGAACCTTAAGGTATGTTGTGAATTTATTCACACTTATGATGTAGACGTCTTCTTTCCTGGTTTCTACTATAACTGGTAATATGATCATAATTATAATCTAGTTCTGCCATGCAGTTTACGCATTGTTATATACTACTAATCAAAATTAATACTTATTATTTTTGTTTCAGGAGTTTGCAGACTTGCAAATCAGCTAGTACAACAATGGTTAAAAATTGTTAAAGATGAAACTCAATCAGAGCAGCAACGGCTTGCTCAAATAGCAGCAGTGCCAGCAACAGTGGTTCCTAATTCAGTTGAGCATATAGACGAGACAGTATCAGGGCAACCTGATGATACTGATACTAATGTTGAGCAATCAGATTCATCGGTTTCAACTAAAATGTTTCACAAGTTATCATTAAAGAGTAATAAAGTTCTTCTTAAAGCAAGTTCTACCATATCTTGTGATGATGCCTCTGTCGATAATGTTGATGCCCTAAATCGCGAAGAAGATATTTGTAAAGAGAAGGTTAAAGATGACAAAAAGAAATTGCAAGATAAAAATAAACATAGGTCATCATCCAGTTCAAATTCAAAGAGCAGTAAAACCTCTCATAAAGATAGACATAGTAGTAGCAGTAGCAGTAAAAGCAGTAAAGATAAGGAAAGAAGCAAGGACAAAAATCGCCATCATATTTCTCGAGAAAAAGATAAGCATAGAAGTAATGGATCGGTTTCAAGTAATAGCAGCAGCAGTAGCAAGAGCAGTAAAACTAATAGCAATAAACATGAAAGAGATCAGGACTCTGAAGCCAAAGAGAAGCAAGTTGAAAAAGATCAAGATACATTGCACCAAATTCAGCCACAAAGTTTGCACAAATTACCTAAAATTCCCAAAAAATCTACTGACGATAAAAGCAATGAACCTAGAAATGAACAAAAGGGATCGATCTCAATTGAAGTACGAAAAAATACTGAAGAAAGACCAAAAACTGTGAAAGTATATAAATCTAAAATGAGATCAACTGGATTGGAAGAAGAAGCAAAACCTGCACCTCCAAGAACAACTAAGAAATCTCCAAGTACACTTCCTACACCTCCAATTCTTAATCCGACACCTGTAGCGGTTCCGGTGAAACGGGCCTCTCCTACACGTGATATTAGTGGTGTACCACCTGAAAAGAAAACTCGAATTGAAGTGCCACTAGAAAGACCAGGAGCAATTAAATTAATTCCTCCTAAACCGAAACGTAAGTGCTCTAAAGTACCCTTACTAATTTGTTGTATTTTTCAGGTTACTTCACTGGCTTTGGAGTTCACTTCATTCTGGAATAAGCAATACTTGTCCCAAAAATTTCAAAATTGCAGGGACTTTGTATCGCAAGTGCCAGTGTTTCATAACTTTAATTTTGCTTTTGTTTTAATTCGTTTATCGTTTTGGAATTAGCATGGAAACAGTTGCACTCGCTTCCCATTGTTTTATGTAATCATAACAGGTAATGATTTAAATGTGCCTTATGGGTGATTTGACAAAAACTAGTATTAGTGAAGTGTTCCATTCAGAATTCACATGGAAGGAGAAGAGATGCAGACAACCAACTAGGTACTTATTTTATTTACATTTTACTGGATGGATGTAGAAGGAAAAACTGCCTTTACTGGATTTTTATTTTTACTGCAGTTTGCTCTCTTTTATGAAGCTGTTTTATCTTTTAATTTTAGAAATTGAAACCATCAAGTAACATTTTTTAAATTATAGTGTAGTTTGTTAAAAGCTGAAATTAGTTCTTTTTTAGTCACATGGTACATGTCTCTAAACAAGAAAGTTTTAGCTAAGGGTCAGCTTTTATATGCCATGTAAAATTTTGAGGTCGTGCATTTTTAACAGATTTAAATGTTTTTATAAAGATGGTGTATAATTGCAGTGTTTAACAACATTGTGTAAGGGGTATTACAATTAATTGATTTTTATCAGTTTTAATTAATTGATTTAGTGGTTTATTTCTTCATTTTCAATATTGTATTGTCATGTATTTTAGGTTAGCGGTTGAAACTTCAAACAAAAATTTTTAAATGCACAATGTGTAATAAGCACCACACATTTAATATTCATGATTTTGTACATTCGTGAAAATACGTGCTTACAGTAATTTTTTATGCCTGGTTAAATTTACCAATATAGAAGGTAGTACCTTATATTAATTGAAACCACTTCACACACAAACTTTTTAAATGTACTTCACATATTAACAAAACAGTTAAATATGCTCACGTGATAATAGAGTTTCAACATAAATAAGACAATTCACCTTTCAAAGAAAGTTATAGATATCATTCTTTGAATTAAATTATTTAGGTGAAATATAACAACTTTTTTTATAACACGGGCAGAATCTTAAGTGAAGAAAATAATTGTGTCTTTTGATTTCGAATCGACCTGTTATTAATATTAATTGTTTAGTAGCCTTACTCATTTAGTATATTATTTAAACAATTATGCTATTTGCACTGCCATTGTCGGCCACAATTTTCAAATTTTTTTGGTATTATCTTCTGATTACTTGAATCACTGTAATATGATACAATGATCTGACCATAGTACTGAACGGGATCAAAAATATAATAATTAGGCGTGGGGCTTCATTCCAGCTCTCACATCATAAATCTTCCTCTACGATTCGAGCATTGAGAAACTTGTAAATGCATTTTCTACGAGATTCTTTAGTATTATCGAACATAAATTGGCATATCGAATTAATCCTCTGAAATTAGCCTGTTCTTAAAATTAATGTTTCTTGATCATTGATTTTTCTCTTTCTAATACAGACAAATTTAAAAATAATCTAAGGCTACCCACCTAATTTAGTTATCTATTAACAAGTATTGTTAGTATTACAAAGCATAATTAAAAGTTTATTAGAAAAGAAATTTCTCATTTTCTTTTGTCTTGATGTTCTCGAACTTGTTTCTAATGGCCAAATCCCTAATCCTTTTCAATACCGATACCTGCACATTATAATGCCCTAACCATTCATCACTACCATCACACAATGAAAAGTTTTATGATTTATATGCATGCCTTTATCAAGTTTTTCTCTTAGCATCTGGTTAATAATTTTGTGGCCTATGGATAATCTGATCTCCAGACTCTGCTGTACATAATCTAGTCGGTCGTTTATATGTTAATTATATCATTCGTTGAAACCTGAGCATAATTTATTAAATTTTGAAACATTGTTTTCACTGCTGGTAGGAGCAGTCTTTAGTGTTTTTTAGGGTGAAATATATCAGTCGTAACACTTTAAATGTATATTGTTTATATACATTTCAGTTACACAATATATCTTATATTGTAGCTATCTCTAATAGATTTTTCTCAAGTTAAATAAATTGTTTTACATGAATTGTTATCTTTTGAATATCTTGTATCTATTCCAAGTTATGCAGCATTGGCGATTTATTCAATATCTGGCTAGTATTTGCATCTCGCAATCGTATCTTCTGTTCACTTTGTTTTTCAATATGCGGTACGTTTTTTTTTTACCATGTTCTTGAAAAACATTTGTCATTACTTCGTATAATTTTAAAACTATAATCTGGATGTATTATTAGAGTGTATGCATGAGCAACATGGAATTTATTCCTTATATATTTTAATAGATCACATTTGGGACAAATCATAAATCCAATGCATACAACCCTTATAATATATTAAATTCATTGAATTATGCTATGCTAGTGATTTGTAAACTGCCAACTTGCATTTTTTTTTAACAATACTTGACAGTATATAAAGCAAATTACATGCATTTCAACTCCATTATTTTAAATAAAGCTGCAGTATTTGTAAAGGTCATTTCTAAATTTTACTGCAATTCAAATCAATAATTGTGATGGAATCTAGTAGCCATTAAAATGTATTAAATCTAAGCTTTAAAAATCACATAGCTTTTTGTTCCTACTTTCTTTTGCAACTGTGGCATTAAGCTCGACTGCATTTTAGTACAATCATGTGAAAAGATTTAATAGTTTCAGGAACGTTTAAAATTTTAGAAGTTTTTTCATTTATTGGTAGAGATAATGTTGTGCTCTACATTAATTGTATTACAGTATGTGGGCATATAAAGAAGGTATGTCTTGTACACAGCCGAGTTTAAATTTTTCTTTATCTTGGTCTGGTATCGTTGTGTTTAGATTAAATTTTTTTTAGGAGTATACAATATGCTATTTATTATACATCATGCTTGCTCATATATTTTGTTGGTTATAAATTTAATGTTATATAGGACAAGAAGTTTGCAACAACAGCAAGTATAGTCGAGAAAAGTGAATTTAATGAATTATTAAACAAAGCAATTGAGTCGTCAATTATATTATTGTGAATTAATATTTGCTCGTTGCACACATACATGCTTGTACATAAATTCTAGTACTCACGCATGCATGCACACTATGTGCATGACTGCCTCATCCGCTAAATTTCCTTGCCACAAAATAACCACACACATAGCAAAAAGTATCTGGATTATTTTAACAACGTCTTGGCATTTTAAACACGAATTTAACTGCAAAAAGCTCAATAAATTCACTAAACAATGACTGCCTAGACCGAACGCAAATAGACTAATGAATGCACTTGTTACACAAAGACAATTATTTATATCTCGTTCACCAAGATCTGACAGCAAATCAGGGAATCCCAGCAATTAAATTTTACTTCTGGGAATTCCCCTATACTATTCTATTGATTTGTACATGATTTAATCTCAGCGGCGTAGCAATTTTTAGAATGTCATTTAATTTTTATTCGCAAATATTTTTAAAAAACCATAAATATGACACCTAGTAAATTTCTTAAAAAATTATGCATGATGGAAAAAAAAAGTTGATTCTTTATTAGATTAGCAACCAAAACTTCAAAAGAATGAACAAATCCATATCACAAATTTTTTGTTGGTCTGTGTTTCTTATTCGTTACAATTAAAGGAATTACATGGTAAAATAGAGTAAAATGGCACTTCACAGTAATCATTTAAGATTTATTTGCACTTCAATTGAATTTGGTTATTCAGATTATTGATATTTTATTTTTCGGTTAATTATAAGCTAGAGACTTGCTGAGTGTTTTATGTATGTTGTATAATTACAATTAAAGAACTTAATTATTACAAATATTAGAAGCTATTTGAGTTTACTGATTAGAGCAGGTTTGTATGCTCTTATGCAATTCTCAATAGTAGGTTTCACAAATGTAACCGCATGATTATTATCTCTACTGGGCCTGATAACTGTTATCCTCTATATTTCAATAAATCAAAGTCACCTTCAATTTATGTCATAAATGTCAAACTTGAAGTTTTTATTATTTTGACAATGATCCTAGGTCATGGATCGAAACGTAAATAAAATAGATTTTAAAAACTATGAGTGGTTTCATTCCCAAAGAAGATTAAGAAGAATGCTAAACAAACCACAACAATCATACAGGGAGTATTTCCAATTGAGTTGATTCAGGAAATGGTCTAAGCTCCTTCTTTGGTTCAAGTTAATGTTTTATTAAAATAACTTTACATATGTTAGATTGAGAAAACAACAAAAATAATTTCAATTTGCAGTCGATTCAATTCTTTGAATTCTGCCAAAGAGAATTTGTAGTTATTTTATGGTGAAAACATATCTTGGTCATTTTGTCAAGATCATCGTAAGAGATAACATGCAAACTGGAGGGTACATTCTACATTTCAATAGTTAGCTATCGAACTTGATTGAAGCGATAGGTTACTAGAGTTTGAAATTACATCTTATCAGATTTGTGAACTTTACTTTTAGGAAGAAAGTTTCCTTGAGTATCGACCACTAAGTGTTGGAGAAATGTACGTTGATTTAGGAAATCTAAATTACTAGTAAAGTTAGAATTTTCCTATGGTACTGGTTAAAACGATTGACTTGCTTTCCAGTAGATATTGTTTTAAAATTTTTCAAAAGATGGACAAAGTTAGAACTAAGAACAAAGGTTTTTAGAAATAGTAGGGGAGGAAAGATATTTGTGGAAAACAGCAACAAAAAATAGGGAAGATATGGTGATCTAACATGTTCTAAGGCATGCAGGAATAGTACAGGATATATTAGAAGCAGAGAAAGGAGAAAAGGAGAGATAGGGGTAGGCCTAGATTAGACTATGGACACAGGTAGTAAAAATGTAGACTGTGTGGAATTTCAGGGAAATGTGGTTAGCTCAGAATAGAAATCTGTTGAGACAGGCGTCCAATCAATTTCAGGAGCGAAAACTTAATAATGAAAAATTAATTGTATTTTAACTGGCTGATTATAGTAAATATCTAGGTGATGATTTTGCAATATTCTCAACAACTGTTGATTGTGAGAAAGTAATTGGAAATCTATTGATTTGTGAAGTGTCTAAGTGGTGGGGATTTGTGAAACGTAGACAATAGACGAAGCAAACAGGAAAAAGGTAGAAGCTTTTGAAATGTGGAGCTACAGATGTATGTGGAGATATCATGGACAGATAAAGTTAAGAACTAAGAAGTTCTAGAAATAGTAGGGCAAGAAAGGTATCTGTAGAAAATAGTAAAAAAATAGGAGATGAGATGAATGGGTGCATTCAAAGGCATTAAGGAATAATGCAGGATATATTAGAAGCAGAGAAAAAGAGCGGTAGAGGTAGTTCTAGATTAGACTATTGTACACATATAGCGAAGGATGTAGGCTGTGGCAATTTCCGGGAAATATATAGATTAGCTCAGAATAGGTAACAATTAAGGTACACGTCTAACCAGTTCCATGATTAAATATGTAATGATGAGGTTTCCAAGGTATTACACGTAGTCTCTCTGTAGGTATTTATGCTACAGTTTTGAAACCACCCCCTACCTTCAATTAACAATCGTTTTAACTTTGTCGTTTGATATACGCATCTAAGGTATGTCCTTGTTAGTTTTTAAGAAATTAGAAAGTACCCTTTTTTGCCGAAAACGTTTTCTTTCCTGGTCACAATACAATAAAGATTTTGCCATTAGCTAGAGGTGTGATCAATATGCAGGTAATTTAACATATGGTTTTACTAACTATTTGTACAGCTAGTAATTTTTAAATAGTATGTTAGTGCCCTTATCGTTGCGGTTGTATTTTTTTCAATTTATGTAATTGATTATTTCTCATATGAATTTTAGATCAGGAGCACTTTACTACTGTCACGTTTTGACATCCTTCTATTATTCCTTTTGGGGTATTTTCCTAGAAATCCTTGTAGCTGAAATCAGGAAAGCGGTTTTGGAATAAAATTTACACGAGAAATAAACAATTATACTAATTGAAAAGAAAATCCTTAACTAACGGTAGTGATAAAGGCACTAATATACTATTTAGAAACTACTATTTGTAAAAAGAATTTCCAAAACCATATGCTAAATCACCAGTACATTAATTGTGCTTGTGGGTAATGGCAGTATCTTTTATTGTGGTCAGACTTAGAAACTATTACCCTTACATTAGTTGTAAGAAAATACCAAATGCACGACACTCTTTACTCTATTTCAAAATCCAGAATTATAAGTACATTCAATAATTGTTAAGCAATATGCAGTATATTAAAGTTACTTATTTTAATATAAAACGTTTTTGGCAAACAAGGTTATTTTCTAAATTTTTAATAACTAATAACAAGCAAGAATGTACTTTGGATACGTTATCAAATTACAAAGTTAAAATATTCAATAATTAATGGTAGGGGATTTAAAATTATAGTATAAGTACCTGAGAAGTGACTAGTGCAGTTACCTTGAATGCAACTAAAATCAATATCTCCAGGAATCCATCCAGTTCTTGTAACCACTTCCTAATGGAAATTCTGGTGCTACGTTAGTAATTAAGATGTTCCTGAATCAACATACGTTTCCGCAACATTAAGTTATCAATATTCTAGGAAACCACTCATCCCAAAAGTATAATTCACCAACCTGGTAAATCTTACTAAGCTTGTGAATTAATCTTCTATAATACGGAAAGATACTAATAATGAATACACTGATATGTTAATAGCTCCAGGAGAAAGCTTCAGCACAATAACAGAAGCAGTAAAAATTTATTCTTATAAATTTCGTAATAGGCAGTTGCCAAGTAGAAAAACTTCTAGCTGTAGAAATGCGTTTTGGAGAAACTAGTTCTATAAAACCTAGAAAGATTGATTCAGGTCACCGTAGAGAATTGTCAATAGAGGGGCATGAAAATTTTTATTTAGTACCGCAAGATTCAGACCGATAGCGTAAGAAGAATTTCTTTACAAAACAAATGCCATCTGCTAGTGTATGGAGGACCCTAAAGGAATAGCAGTAACCTTCATATTATTATAGGCAAATGCAGAAACCTACGCCTCATGTTCGACTTACAAAACGAATTCTGTGAATTCTTACACAAAGAAGGGGGAATTATGATATAAAATTTTTTCCTCACAATACTTTTTACAGATAAAGCTACGTTCACTCTCAAAGGGATGGTTGTCATAGCACTCGTTACTGAGAAACCATGCATTACCAACTCATTTAAAGTTAATGTGTGGGCAACAACGTTTTCTAACAAATTCATCAGATATCATTTTTTCCTACAGGTTGAAATGGAATATTATCCCTCAATTTTCTTGACAATCTTTTATTTGAAGTTTTAGATGTCCTTATGTTTCTGTGTAATATTATTTGATTATATTTCTGTAATATAAATAAAATTATTTGTAAGGTAATAGTAGAAGATACTACGCTGCCATAAAATTTTCTAGTTATCTCAAATATCAAAGAAAATCATTCCTGACATTTCACTTTTATCCAAAGCTTCATCTGACTATTCTAAATTTGAAATTATGACAAAATTGCTAAAATAATAAAAATTAGGTTAGTATAGTAAGTAATTAAGATTTCTACTGAGGTGCAGATGAGATTTTACTATAGTTCTTTATTATTTATAATGATTTAGGTTTATAATGCTTTCGCAGCAACTTGACAATAGACATCAAAACAAATGACAGATTGGAAGTATTTAAATTTTTGTTGGTTGCATTCAATGTGTTTGTTTACCTGACGTTCCTAAATGCAATTTAGAGTAGTTTTTAGGTAATTTTAAGTTATTACTTTTTTTAATACAGTTTATATAGAGTTTTACTTTATAATCAACAATTATGGTGTAATGTTATTGTTGGGTTAATTTTTATCTTTGTAATAAGTTGAAATATATAGTGTTCAGATTCTTTATATCAATTTAATGTTTTATTGCTATGGACGATTTTTTTAATTAGAAAGTATTGAAATTAAAAAATCAATCGCAGCAATAAACTATAAAACACATAGATAATCTGAACACTATATATTTCAACCTGTTACAAAATTAAAACAACAATAACATTGCAACAGCATAATTACTGCTTATAAAGTGGAAAATGTATACAAAACAATAAAACTATATTACAAAATAATTTAAAATTACCAAAAAACTACTCTAAAATCATATTTTGGAACAAATAAGTCATTGAATGCAATCAACAAGATTAAAATACACTCATCTCTCATCTCTTCTGTCAAGTTACTGCCAAAGTAGTATAAACCCCAACAATTAATTATGAATAATAAAGAACCAAAGTTAATCCTCCTCTACTTTCAATATCCTAACCTAATTTTTATTATTTTAGCAATTTGTTGACATGGAGTTTTGGATAAAAACGAAACGTCACGGATTATTTTATTTGATATAAAATATATAAAAATTTTTTAGCTTCATATCTTCTACTGGTAGTTCTCTGTATTTCATGCAATATGGAGCACCTTCACAGGCAGCCTTGAAGGTGGCCTAATGATCATTATCCCAATAAATGAATTGGGCTAGGGGTAGATGCTCCTATTCATTGGCCTCTTCGATCCGAATTAAATCCTTTAGGTTTTTCAGTTTGGAGTTATCTAAGCAAAAAGTGTACTTGTCTGAAATAAATACTGTCCTAGAATTAATGCTTCGAATTGAACAGCATTGCAATACTTTTGTTATTATTATATCATGTCAAATATTTATGTTTTTCGTAGAAAAACGAACCCGGTTATGCATAGAGCAAAATAGAGGTCATTTTGAGCATTTGTTATGTTTCTTTGATTATTTTATGCTAGTAGGTATTGTTCATAAGTTATTTTGTTGCCAAGCTAATAAAACTATTGCTGATTGTTTTAACTTTCCATACTTATTGCTATTAAAATTCATTAATTTATCTCTACTACTATAATTAACCACTAGCTTTATAATACTGACATCTCTGTAAATATCAACTTTAAAGATATAAACAAGAATAGATTATATATGTAAAAGGCATTGCCAAATTTAAAAAAAAAACGACCAAAATAGAAGTTTAGAGTGATCCTGGAAAAGCGTTAAATTCTGTATTGTAAATTATAAATTTATATATTTCCTTGCGCAAAAAGAAATTTAGGCATCGAACCTATGCGCAGTTAATTTCGTGAAAACATCCAACATTGACAATAAAACTAAAATAATTTTTTTAATCTGTTAATTAATTTGCAACTTACATTTATGAAATACATGGAATTTTTAGTCTAACATACATGATTTCTATTTATACATACAATAACTAATTACATAACAATAAGCATATTAACAACCTCTGTAAAACAGCATTGGTATCTGCCAAGTGTAAACCCATCTTAGGGTCGCCTCAGAACCATATACAATCTTCATAGAACAACATTGGTATCCGACAAGTGTAAACCCGTCATAGGGTCGCCTCAGAACCATGTTAAAATCTACCAAAGAGGTAGCCTAAATCATAATTTTCCTCCTCAAAATAAATATAAAAGACGACTGCTTCAGCCTTACAGTAACGCAATCGCACACTTCTTTAATAACCATCCTCTCAATTGTATAAATAGAAACATGTTAAAGAATGTTTTCAAATTCCCAAGTTATTGAATTTATATAAAATTCACCAATAAAAATTAATCGGTTGATTTCACGTTAAGCATATTGGCTACCTAAAAAAAGACGGTCCCAGGGCGCAACACAAATTGAAGACAATCATTCTTTTAAACTTTAAAAGTGTTTGCTTAGTGTACTCAAACCAAATATTTTGAACATCAATAAATCAAAGTCACCTTCAATTTATGTCATAAATGTCAAACTTGAAGTTTTTATTTTATTATTTTGACAACGTTCTTAGGTCATGGATCGAAACGTAAATAAAGATGATTTTAAAAACTATGAGTGGTTTAATTCCCAAAGAAGATTAAGAAGAATGCTAAACAAACCACAACAAACATACAGGGAGTATTTATGATATACATTTTTGGTGAAGTTAAAAAAATGCATTGCTTGCTAGCCAAGTGTACTATCAATGGTACCCAAAAAGGAGACATCCTCTGAAAGAATCGTTCATTAATGTTGCTGACAGATTTATAACTTCCGGAACGGTGTGTTATCTGAAGCAGTCTAAGACAAGGGTCGTCAATGAAGAAAGTGAGTTTGAATTGGTAGCATCTCTGCTTGAAAATTTTCATGCCAGCACTAGAGAGTTGAGCAAAAATCTGGATATAAATAGAAACACGGTTCGAAAGTTTATTAAAAAAAAAGTTTCATTCTTATATTCAACATCAAGCTTTAATAATAATAATAATAATGTTTATTGCCCAACAGCCTTAGCCACATTACAGGACAGCCAACAAACCCTAGTTATGTACAACTTATAATTATTAGAACTGAGAATAATTATTAAGAGTTAAAATTAAAGTTAAAATAACTGTTAAAAAACAAAGTTTTAGAGAGTAAACATCATTTAGCAGAAAGCTCTTCAAGAATTTTTCACAGGCTATCGACATTTATATCAACTTTGTCACATATTTGATTAAAATTACTACACATGTAATATACGGGAGATTTTAACCGAATTAGATTTTTAAAATCTTGAAACTTTGTCAGTGAATAATAATTAGCAAAATTAATGTTGAACTCAATTTTGTTAATAACAGTCTGTTTATGGATGGAGTAATTTTTAGTAGTAATGTAAATTTTATTAAACATAACTTATCATTATTATTCAGAAAGTATTCCTCACATCTTGAGTTGCCGACCACCAGCATTGATGGTCAGTTCAGAGATGGGATGGCATATTTGATCGTAATATCATCGGCCCTTTCTTCTTTGATAAAAGTCGTGCTGGTGAGAAATATTACGATTTTTGGAAACCAATTTATTTGATCCTTGGGAGGATATTGATCTGGATAGAATTTGTACGATGTGACTCCAGCAGGATGATGTTCCTCCACATAATTCGATCATTAGGCGACATCTTGATGAAACTTTTCGACTGAAATAGATAGGACGGAGTGGTGTGCAAAAATGGCCAGTTCCATCTCCGGATCTTACGCCCCTCAATTTTTTCCTGTGATGCTACCTTAGCGAAGTAGTTTATAAAGATCCTCCTGTCACTAGAGAAGAAATGAAAAATAGAATACGCTCTGCTTTTGAATCGATTACACCAGAAATGTTGTCTCAAGTTAAACGTTATTTTTCTGACCGTATTCAAAAGTGTTTGACTAGACATGAACATTTTGAACATTTATTTAAAATTTTTTAATTGTTTTGTTTCTTTCCAGAGTTCTTCACTGGGTTTCATTTACGTTACTTACCTAATAAATTTTTTAGATTTTGTTTGCAAAATATATAGGGTATTCCATTTAAAAAAACACGTGTTTGGGTCTGAATTTTTTGGGAATCACCCTGTAGGCACCTAAATATTTTTCAAATCTAATAGTTATGGAGCAATCCTCCGTCCATGCACTAAACCCACACTCTATATCGATTCTGACATTCATGTCCTTACTTGATTTCGGTTCCTATATTGAGATAATTTTACAAAATATTTGCTTTTAACTTCCCTGACAATGTGTCTTTGATAGAGTTTCTATTAAGTAAAACATTTTGTTTTGGGAATTTTTTCATTCAACTCTCGAATCTTTTACTTTGTCATGTAGATAAAATTATAACACCTTTCATAATTCATTGATAAATAGAAGATAATTGTTATTTAACTTCATTTGTGTTTTGTAGCTCTGATAGATCCTATTTATAAATAATTCATAATCGAGAAAATAAAATTTGAAAATGGATGTTTCTTTTAAAACAAAAACATTAGTTTTTAAGTTATTTGAGAGTGTATATTTTCCCATATTGTTTAAAATCTAAAGTAGAAATTTCTTATTCTTGCATAATTAGAAAATATGAGTTTGGAATTCAGGTGACTTGGCAAGGGAACACCTTAAAAAGTAAGGAAATCTTATTTTTATATATTGCTGTGAACTCTGTTTAAACAGTGTCATGCGAAATAGAGGAAGTTGTTTGCAGTTACGTGTGTTTTATAACAATTAAACTGTACTAGGTTCAGTAAAACAAATTCGTACTACTAAAAGTAATGGGAAATAATAGTTTTTATTTTCTAACAAAATCCCTTCTGTAACAGAAATAAAGAATCATAGTACATACATCTATCAGCCGTATCATTTATGCCATAGTTTTTTGAAACACCTTGTATAGGTTCTAACTTGACAGTATTACCCTTAAATCTAAATTAATTTATTTTAGATTCTGGGAAACATTTTGTATATTAAAAAGTTTACAACTTTATGATTGCATTGTTTTTAAACCGTTTTTATCATATTACTAATTATTGCAATAGCAATGCATACTGGAAACTTGTTACAGTTCTTATATTGAGAGAAATGATTATGCAAGTGGAATATATTAAAGTAAATGTAATGACATTGTGCTGAAAAGAGCACAGCTAATTGAAACTTGAATGTGGCATCCTAATTTTTTACAATGCATGGTTTTTGAACACTTCTTATGTTTCGGACATGTTTTAGGCTAAGGTTTCGTGCTTTATAAGGTATAACGGAACCTTTATAAGATCATCACTCTCGTGTCCGTCTGTCACAGAGGTTTTTCTCGAAAACTGTGTAACATAGGAATTTGAAATTTGGCACAATGCTAGGTCTTTAGGGCGTGCACATATATCGACAGTCAGAAAATAGAAACAAAATATTTTTAAATTAAAATGGCGGTGGGTTAATTCAGTCAAAAGAAAATTTTAATAAATATATCGTGTGAGGTATCATTTGGAAGAGGATTCTAAAAGACTTCTAAAAACTTCTTTTATATAATTTTCGGTCCAGTAGTCTTCATGATACTAGCTCAAAATGTGCATGTCTCTCCCCCTATACATTTCTAAAGCTAAAATTTTAATTTTAGTAGGGATAGTAGCTGTTGAGTCATAGATTATCGAGAAACTGCAGGTTTTTTTGAGTCTAATAGTTGTTGGAAAACAATTTTAAACACAGTAATAGACAATGTATTTACTAATAATGTACCAGTACAATGTCGGACAATATATTCATTTTTTTCAGTTATCATATAATCAAATTTGGATAAGATTTAAATGTACATAAAAAATAAAAACACCTTAATTTGGTTTATTGGCTGCTCATGTAGTAATGGTACGGAACCCTAATAGTGCGAGCTCGACTTGCTTGTGGCTAACTTTTTAAAATTGTTTTGCCCAACCAAACATTTGTCTTTTGAGAGGTACAAGAAAGCTGTTTTTAGACAATTTTATGTATCTAAATAGTATGAGATTGGGGTATTTGCATTTGCTTTTTGAATTTTTTAAACCCATTCTCAGGATTTGAGATTATCTGGTATCCCCTTGCGTAAACTTGTAGCAAAAACCCATTTCATTATAGTTATTTGATTGTACTGTATTGCATGTTTAATATTAAAGTTGATTGGCAATCTCTAATGTCCATAGAATTAATTTGTTACTTTTATTATTTTTTTTCAAAAATCTTTTGTAACTAGTGTGTTCAACGAACAGATTCAGTAATTAAAATAATAGGATGGGCTTTAGTTGCGCAGTATAAACTGTGCACAAGCTTGATTTACAGAGAACAAATTATACATTAGGGTAGCTACAAATATGTGTGAGAAAGTAATTGACATGTGTAGGCTAGCAATACAAAAATTTATTGAGTGGTTGTGTAAACCTGAGCAACCAATATAAAATTTACATTTAAACTGGGCGCTTATTTATGGGAGAAGTGCTTACTGAATCTGTTCGTTAAACACACTAGTTTATTATTTGATGCTTCATGTTTTTGAGGTATTTGTGAAAACTGACTGCAGATATGTTAAATGTATATTTACATGCAATGAACCTTTGATAAAGGTTATAACTTCACTAGAATTTGAATAACATTTAGTAGGGGGGGAGTCCCCTAGCCCCGGACGGCACCTAGTACCGGACACTTGCATTATACATAAGAAACATGCAACGCCATCTCACTTATTCATCGCAAACGATAGCGTGAGACATTACTATGCAGTCACTACTTGGGGAGCAAGCAGTAAGGCGCCAGTCGGGATTTAAGACTGTTGATTGCTTGTTTGCGCGCGAAAGTGAAGCACGTGGTGAACTAAATTCGCTGGTAAAGTGAAGACAATTAATTAAAAGTGACTAAGTGAAACAGTTTTACTATTAATTGGTAAGTTCTGGACGCATTTTAACACTTAAACTAGGGACAACTCAACCACGATTCTTCATTTTTGTATATAAAGTGACTTCTGCAAGCCCCTAGCACCGGATAGTTGTTTTTACCTTAAAACCGGACACGAAGAATTTAAGATTAAGACATCGCAATTGAAGTTATAGTTAGGTTTATTTGTTTCAGGTGTTAATTAATGGATAACACGATGGATAGTAAAGTAAAGAAGGGTTCCTGGACCAAAGCTAATTTAAAAACTGCAATTGATAACGTGCTTTTAAAAAAATGTCTTTCAGGTAAGCCTCCACAAGATATTGTATACCAAAGAGTACAATAAATATACGATAAAGTAAAATTGCTGGAGCAGGGGAAAGAAATAGAAATGTAACCTAAATTAGGACAGTTCAAACAAACATTTACCGTGGAACTTGAAAACAAGGAGTTTTTAAAATTAGCCTTTGACTTAGCTGAGCATCTTAAAATACCACACAGGTTTAATACGGAAAAGAAATCAGCTGGCAAACACCTCTACTATGACTTCATGGAAAGACACCCTGATTTAAGATTACGAACAGCAGAGTCAACGAGTTTAATGCATGCAGTTGGATTTAACAAAGCACAAGTTGATCTGTTTTTTAATAATCTAGAACAACTCTTAGAAAAGTATAAATTCATGCCATCAAACATATTTAACTGCGACGAAACAGGCGTGACAACTGTCCAAAAGCATACCAAGATTTTGGCAAAAAAGAATGTTCGCCAAGTAGGAAAGCTTACTTCAGCTGAACGAGGGAAAAATGTCACCGCTGTGTTCTCCATGAGTGCCATGGGGTATTTTGAACCCCCTTTTTTTATTTTTTCGAGGCAAAGAATGAATGAAAGACATGATAAACGCTCCTCTTGAGATTGAGGGTGTGGCACAGCCTAAAGGCTGGATGAATAATCACTTCTTTTTAAAGTGGTTGGTTCACTTCAAAAAAATTTCCCGGCCTTTAGAAGAAGCACCGATTTTGCTTATAGTTGATGGGCATAGTAGTCATAAGACCCTAGAAGTAATAAACTTTCGCAGAGATAGTAACATTCATTTAATTAGCTTCCCACCTCACACGACTCACAAGCTCCAACAACTGGATCGCTCGTTTATTAAACCATTTAAGAATGCCTACAACGAACAATTGAGCTGCAAGAATAACGGAATATGACATTGCAGGCCATGTTGCAGATGCCTTTAAAAGGCATGCTATAAAATAGCACATTCTGATTTTAGATGTTCAGGAATTTATCCATTTGACAAAAACATCTTTAGTGACCTGGACTACCTGGCAAGCGACAACAAATATTCCACTGGAAGAAGTTGCTGGCGAGATAGAAAACCACACAGATGCTGATGTTCAATTACCTGCGCCGACTAATTTTCTCTTCCAACGACCTCAAAGGACAACATGACACCGTTTCTTTGGATTATTCTCCATCCAATACGTCGGATATTCCTTTGGACCCTATTCTAGAAGACCCGAATTCATCAGCAAACATTTCTCGTGAGATTGCAGCACCAACAACTCTTCACCCTTCTACTAGGCACTCAACAGGCTTCAGCATATAAATCTCCACAGTTGTCGACTAGCAAAGGGGTGAACTTTATGAGGAAAGCTATTTTAAATATCTCACCAATTCCAGACGTTGCAAAAAAACCAGCTTAAACTCGCAAACGAAAATCTGAAAAAGTGAAATTTTGACTTTGTCTCCTTTTAAAGCCAAACTTGAAGAGAAAAATAATGAAAAAAGGAACAAAGAATAAAAAAACGCCTTTGTGTAACAGCAAAGAAAACACAACTAGAAATTCAAAAACTTTACAAGAAATTGATAGATCGTGTATGCCTCAGAAAGTCCCTGTGACTTTGTTGTGTGGTTTGCTTGGAAGACAACGATGAAGATTGGATACAGTGCAGCTCGTGCAAGGAATGGGCTCATGAAGCTTGTGCCGATGTTCCAGAGTGCTCTGATATTTATATATGTGATAGATGTAAGTTGTTTTAAGTTTGTCTTCTCCTAGGTACCATATTATATATGTGTCCGGTACTAGGAGTCACCTTCCGATATAGCAACAATAGTTAGTTTAAGTTAACTCTTAATTTTACTTGTCAAAAGTGTTACAATGATTACTTTTTTGTTTTTTATGAGTTCCTGCAAGTGTTTCATGCCTTTTGTTATAAATAAAAATGCAAAAAACAGAGAGGTTTTTTAAAATTATGTTTAACTCATAGGTGTCCGGTGCTAGGGGACGTCCCCCTACTAGTTGCTCCTTTTACTGCAGTTTTTATTGAGAAAACTGGATAAAAGGTTTTGAATTTTTTCTACCGTTAAGACTTTTACCCCAATGTATTTCAAAAATCACGAAATGTGTTGATTGATGCTTGACTAAATTCTACAACTCTTGACTGTATATTTAATTTCAGCACTTCGTCATTATAGAACCGATACGAATACCGATTATTTTAAGATATAGACATTTTTGATTTCAGAATTAGCAGACTGTTTAATGTTAGTTTTGCCGCAGCATAAAGATTAATACAACACATTTCTTTATAATTATATTGTTATTGGACTAAAACTTCTGCAGAACATGATGGTATTTGCATGTATTGATAGCTATAGGTTTTAGAAAATCTCAACTACCCTGAGCTGCACAATGGAGCAAGTGAGAAATCTGTAGAAAAGGATGTAATATAGTGTTTTTAGTTCAACGTAAAAACATCAAGTGAGATTTTAAGAATGAGGAAATTTGTAGATAGGGAGACATTTGAAGGATTTGGCAGCAAAATTTACTACAATACAAAACAAGTTATTTGTTTATAAATGTTTCAGTTAAAAACACTCAAATTATAACAGTTTGATAAAATTAATAGCTGAATACACCACTTTATATATCTCTCTGTTAAGCATTGCATTGGTGTTTTAACAGCATGACTAGGAATTTTCATACAATTTGTCCAATAATAAACCCTACTAAAATAGCTTCAAATGAATTTATTATCACCTTCAACATATTATTTAGATCAGACATTTAAACAAAGTAAAAGTTATTAATATTATGTAATATAAAAATAGTTCTATTTAAATTATTGCATGCTACTGTAATGGTTTACAACCAAGATCATCATCATCAGACAAACCAAGTTTGAATAATCACTATCGTTATTAACTTTTATTATTAGTTCATCTATATCGTCTATTACATATTTCCTGTCAAGGCTATTCTCTTAAATTTTCTCTACATGAGAATAAACATTTATCCATTTTTTGTTTATCAGTAGTATTAAACTAGCTAACCTCCATACTTCCTGCCATGTAAAATTAGTGTTATGTGCAGCATTTTTTTTATTTTACTGTTGCTTGCCCATATTTTTTCAATGGGGTTGAGTTAATGATGATATATATATATATATATATATATATGGAGCTAATCCTAACACTGTATGATCATGTTTGGCTAACATTTTATCAACAACATATTGTATGCATGTGGGTTTATGTTGGTTAATCTTTGCATATAGTTCTGTTTTTGTATCTTTAAGCTAAAAAGGTATGTTTCTTTTCAATAGCCATCACCTCATGTCTCTTTTTTTCCAAGTCGATGTTGGATTTGGTTCCACAGTTGTGTTATGATAATGTTGCATTGTCCATTGCTAATACAGAGATTGGTTCAAGGTTTTGTAATAATTTATCTTTCAACCATTTACAGAAATTTCTATTATTCATTTCATTCTGATAAATTCCCAGTTATAAGTGATGATTTAATAATTACTAACCCATTAGGAACAAAATAGTTTTTGCTGCTAGCATGTACAATAATTAAGTTTTTCTTTTTGTGAAATAAAGTTTTTAAAAGTTATAAAACGCTCCCATCTTTTTGGTATGTAAAATGTAAAGTCAATTTTCATATGTTAACATCAAATTTTTTAATGATACTGAAATGTCATCGCTGTTGTAGCCATTACTATTTCACAGCTATATGAACAGTTTAGTCTGTAGTATTTTCTGTAATGTTTGGGGTATATGCGCAGGTCGTTGAAATTTTAAGGGATATATGCATCCAACATAACAAGTTTCTAAATCGCATTGTAATCACAATAATTGAAAACTGGTTAACCAGTTTTATTAAACCCCGGTTTTGGTAAAGTGGATTTTAGTTAAACCGTTTTTTTCCCCAAAATTAATTTTTGGTTGAAGAAAAATGATTATTTTACCAAAGTAGTTTTTTGACTAATTAAAGCTGATTTTATCGCCAGCCATACTAAAAACTGTTCAAAAGTCCTTTGCTTAAAATTAAAATATATAACAAGCAAAATTACTTAAAATAAAATTTAAAAGTCTAAAAATCGGGATTATTGTAGGTTGATTTGATATCAACATTGTGATACATTGTTGTAAAAAGAAAAAAAGGAATTTGAAAGTGACAAAATCCATAAGAAATAAGATAGTTGGTGTGTTTAGTACGACTAACTTGGACTCGAAGAAATTCTGGTTTGCATTTTTGAATTATTAAAAACATGCCTAACAGCCCTTATTTGAAAAGCTTTTTATTAAAAATTATAATAAAGCTAATATTTGACTTTTGAAAATTCAATTTTTTAGTTTTTTCAAATATCTATGAAACATTTGAAAATTCTTTAAGTTTGAAACAGGATCATTAATCAGCAACAAAAGCTGCAAAACATTGGCCATTTAACCAACTTTGTATCTCTTTAGATAACCAAGTTATCCATATAATACCATCCAAAATAAGACACCGGGTATATCTGCGGCATGCAAAAAAACCAGCCAGATATATAAACCAGAAGCAAAGCATAACTAATTTTGTTTTTATAAAAAATCTTTAGCAAAGTTGCTTTTGTGATTTTTCTACTGTTATTACCCTTAAGTTGTTCGGAAATGTGATTAATTGAATAATCTGAAACACCCTTATTTGAAAAAGTGGAAGTTGTGTACAAAATCATTAATCCCAGTAACGAGTTGCTTGCTTAACGACAAACATAATAGTGTAGAGTGATAACTCCTCGTGTTATATTTTAACCTTTGCTGAAAATATCTTCTGCAGGTTTAACTAATTATGCAACCATTGAATAGAAAGTTTCCAGCATACTGCTTAAACAGTAATGGCTTATCACACTCGTGGTTGGCATAAACTTTATGTCTAAAAGCATTAATGGTTTATGCATTTTGTCGATACTGTTTGGTATATAAAATCCATTAATCTATTTTACGAAATTAATTAAGTCACATTTACAATAAATAATTCAAACTCTACCAGTTTGGTGTACTAAGAGAAAGTTTCTAACAAAAATGATATAGCTTAGTCCAATTCTGCCATAACTTATTTTACTAGTTTGTTTAAAAATCTACTTTACCAAAATCTGTTTTACCACAACCGATTTAAGTAAACTAAACAGTTTGATAGAACCAGGTTTTAGTTTTAATATAAACTGCAGTTTTTTATTAACCCCCGAATAAAATACCGAGATTGCAGGTAAAAGTAAATTTAATTACTAAATATTCCTGTATTATAATGGCAATATTGATGCACAGTAAGTTCAAATTTGGTGTTGTTCAGTATTATAGAATTTTCATCTTTCATTTTTTAAATTCATGAAACTGGACATTTTATGGAAACAATATTTCAAGTTTGTTGGGATTATTAATTGTAGATGCTACTGTAACTAGACTGTTAGAGTTATTTACCCGTATTCCATTAAGAAATCTGTGTGTGTATATATTTAATTAATTTAGTGTAATATTGTTTGGTCTAGTTTTAAACCACAGTAAACTACAATAAATCGTTTTTAAAATAAAATGTTTTTTATTAGTAGCATGGTTAGTTTGTGATTATTGCAATACAATTAAAGTTTGCGAAAATATCTGTAGTGATGCCCTGTGTAATGTTTCCCATAAGTTTAAGGCGCCTAAATGACATTTTTATATGCAGCCACTAGTGATATTTTGTGTCCGTTGACTACCCTTGCTTGTTATTGTAATATAGACTAGTAATACAAAGTGCTATGTTCATCATTTTAAAAATGTTTTAAGAGTAAGCCAATAAAACTTCATCTTGTAAATTAGTATAGTGTAAATGTGGAATAAGAAGTTGGCACAATTCTACACAGAATTTTGAGTTACATATATGTAGGAAATGTGTAGGTTAGTTCAGAATAGGAAACGATGATGCTATGCGTCTAACCAGTACATCTGAATTGTTATTAAATGATTGATTGCAATTGTGTTTGTATAATATGGAGAATTCATTTTACTGTTTTTATATTGAGTATTGTGTTTAATTTCCATCAAATAATCATAAGGCACTTGTTTATTGTTCGAATTGGTTAAACATTTTATATTTATTCGGATTATTAAATATCTATTGACTTCTCCACTATCACATATTAAATATCCTTGTTCTTTTTTGTAGTTTGAAGGTAACTTGGAAGTTATCATGTATATCAATCATTGTCAAGAGTAGGATATTTCCAGAAACAGATTTAGCTAGCGTAAGACCCTTAGCATAACATTTACTGCGATGTACTAGTGTTACTGCAATACATTGCCTATGTAAAAATTTGGAATTTCCTATATACGTTTATAGGCTTGTTTATATTTATGTAACGAGGCTACGTTTCCTAACATTAGTATGAACAACTTTGCTTGTAATAGTACAAAAGTCAATATCATGAAGCAAATCTCTTTCAATGCTTAATAAAGTATTACTAACATGTCCTCACTCATGGAGTACCTAGATTCATTTTTGTTTCAATTTGGAAAAGGAGCATTTGCCGCTGCAACAAGCCATCATTAGTGCCGAATAGATGCACAAGTCAATTTCAACATAAGAAATGTCAATAATTAACTGGTAACGCTGTAATGTTAAAACGTTTCTCTGTTTGGTGCAATATCAGTTTTCAGCAAATGGACAAACTGCACAAATTCTTTGCAAAAACTTTCTTCTAGGTTTTTTGATAAAAATTGATGATATGACAATTTTTTCCCGATAATTGTGACTAGCTACCTATGAAATTCAAATTTGATTTGACTTTTTTTGTGAGCTTTGACAATTTGACAGAAAGCAATAATGTATCAATTATGAGGAATATGTGGTATTTAAAACTGCTCCGAAGGTGTTTGATACTTAACATCTCGATCAAGATCACTGGAACCACCAAAATTATCGTATTTAAGATTTTTGGATGACCGCTTTGATATACTTGTTCAAATTTCTTTTGACTTTTTCTTCTACATCCAGGGAAGCAGGTCTCATTTCATTAGTATAACCATACAAGGATTCGTACAGAGAAGATGCTGTGTTTAAGTTCAGGTCAGAAGTTAGCAGCACACTTCTCGTCTTTTGGGAACGCTGTAATACCTTATCCTATGGCATAATCATTATACTCATTTCCAACTTTTTCATACTTAACAGTAGTTCTTTCGCTTGTTGTCGACATGGCCTCATCGCTGCTTCTCATAAATTCCATCTTAAGATTTGCTCTGTTGCTAACTAACTGCATATACTCGAGCTGGACCACCTTGTACCAGACAATTTTTCATGGTGAGTAAACCAGTCGACACAGAAGTGAGTAGACACCACCGGTAGGTAGAACACAAAAATGTGTATAAGCTTTTGACAAATGCATAAGCCATATATTCTGCATATTCTTCAGTTCTTAATTTGTGCCTGTACGACACTGTACTTTCCACTCGTGTTGCTGGTGTTATCATAGGTTTGACCGCAGTAGTCATTGTCTTCTAAAAGTCTAATAAACTGCATGAGCGGCTCTGCAATATCACCTTCCTTGTTCAAACAATTAAAAAATCTTTCAGTTTGCCCAGATGGTAAAACATTAATTAGTCCACATAAACATCAAAAGTAGAATCCCAGACAATACAAAAATATTTACGCTTCCAAAATAATGTTTTAATCATACAAGAACTAAGCAGATCAATGTATTCATAACATGTTGAAGTATGGCATATGTCACTTCCTTTATTTACACGAGTGTTTATGTATGCTGGCAGAAAAGGATCAAATTTTGCCAGTACTTCCAACATAACGAGTTATTTTCCATTATGATATACAAACGTTTCGCCAGTGTCTTGAAAAGAAAGGTTCGATTCTCCTAAAGACATATCGGAGTGTTCACTAATGCTTTTGCTTGGTTTCCATTTCATTCAACAAATTGGGAATCGACGTTTGCCCTTGTTCTTGCTGATCAGCAGTGTAGTTGAAGTGTTTTTATGTGAGGAGCTTTTTCTGTATAGAAGTTTCATATTCGCATTTTTCCATTTATTAAAACTCTGCAGTAAACTTCGATGAAAATGGTGTCGAAGTTGTTATTTGCAAGGAAAACAGAATACGCTTGTTTTGCCTTCTGAATAGCATAACCAAGTTTTTACGCTTTTTAAAGCTTATGTACAAAAAAAATTAAGTTTTGTGATGGTACCTAGGTTTCTTTTTTCTCTCGTGGTCACGTTGATGACTAGGAGTCGCTCTCAGTGTGACGGCATTCATCATTTCTTTTGGCTATCCAATATTCACAGACCTAATTTTGCAGAACATAAAACTGTTGCGTTTCTTTCACACTACTAGCTCTACTATCATTGTTGACTGTAGCATTAGTATTGACACGAATAATACCCGATACACTAACATCAAATACTGCAATGTTTGAGTTTTTGATGTTTAAGTTCATTTTTAAGTTTTTTCGTTTAGCTTTATGTTTTGAGCTTCCTCAACAGTAATGAAGTCCGATATCTTACCAGCCATTGTTGTTTGCTAAGAAAAAGGGGGAAAATATATAAATTTCAATAAAAGTAATTAAGTTTCATGTGCCTAGTATATCCTTAACTACCTGTCACCTACAGCTACTTTTGAAAAAATAAGTATTTATCCTAAAAGAAGGAATAATTTTAATGTATTCATTTTACTTCACCTATCTGGTAGTTTTGCTTAGTTTATGTTACCTATGTATTAAATATTTGACAAATTAGTTGGTAATTAATATTTAAAACAACTAAATGTTTTTTTTTGCATAAGTTCTGTCATTTGAAAAGTCCGAATTTTGTACTGAGACTAGTGCTTGCCTGCATAGAGGCTATAAATGGCTATATCATTCAAGCACCATTGAAGAATCCAAATGAATTCGATATTAACCTTTATTGTAGAGGACTTCTTTCCTGTACCACATGTCAATTCCACTGTCAAGCATGTCAGTTTACATTGAGTTTTACTCTGTGTTCATACTGTGATATTATTCCTTCAATTGTGGTTGAAATAAAGAGTATTTATTTAAAAATACAAACAAGTTTACACAGTGAAATTTTTCTAAAGGAATTTGTTATTCTGTTGTGTGATTTAAAGGTAATGTTAGCATTTGGCCGTATTACAATTTATTTTCTGATCTATTTAGGTGACTGCTAAGAAAACGGTGTTTAATTAGGACTGGCTGAATCCTCAGTTAAACTTTTCTTGGGCAGAAACATACAAAGCAATGGTAGGGAATGCTTTTTCAGCTTATTGTAATGTATTAAGACGGGAAATTCCTTGAAAAGCTGGGGAATTTTAGTGTTGTTTTAAAGGAAGAAGAACCCTGATGATACAAGTTTCTTGTGACATTTTTTTATCTTAATATTTAATTTAAAAACGTTATTCCCTTAGCATTTGCTTAATTTGCTAATAAGTGAATCCGGCACTACCTCATTCTAATTTTGTCGTTCTGTTAGACATGGATCTTTCAAGGATATTTCTTTAACGAGGAGTGGAAGATATTAATATTGGACTTCATGCAGTAAACAATAACACCAGATTGTACAACAAGAATAATCATTTTGACCAGTAGATGGTGAGGGTGTACTGGTTAACTACAGTGATGCGGTAGTGGGTCCGTATATAAATAAATAGAAAGGGGGGAAAAACGCTAAGTGTAAAGCTACGTTACCAGTAACACTTAACCTTGAAAGGCATTTTTTTTTATTAAATTAACGGGTTCCAACTTGTTTGGCATAGGGCTAATCAATTGGAAAATGAGCTTCCTAGTGGATCTCGATTATTTTGGTTTCTTAGTGAATGGAGAACTTTTTACAATGTTTGATTTAAACAAAAAAAGATCATATTTTTCTTACCGAGTCACCTAAATCTATATGGATACAAGCATCACAACATTTTTCTTGTAAACAGGTACACACAAATTTTAAAATTATTTTAATTTAGAGTACGTCCTCGACCTTTCAAATAAAATTAACACTATGCTACACTGATGGTTGGCATTTTATAATTTCATCAATGTCGAATTGAACAAGTTCCACATATAAATGCCGCTAGTATTCAATAGAAAAAGTATACTATTAGTTAATATAAGTTACAGTCGAACCTTCTTGTGAATAAAGATTTCCATGTAGCCAGAATTGAGTTCAGTTTCTGACTGATGATTATTTCCTCCTAAGTGGGTTGGAACCAGGTTGTCAAATTTTTTATCTTTGTTGTGGGGTAGTCTTCACAGAATTTGCGTAGCTGGTTACGTTTAACCCCTGTTGGCTAATCTCACAGCCCAAAGGATTTTCTTGACAGCCTTATCAATATTACCCTCTACATATGTTCTTCTCAGTGGTTATTAATTATTTCTGGGCATGGTCTAACTCGTCCTTCCTTAACTTTGTCTTTGAGGGATGTCATTGCATTATGGTCTTCATATTGGATCACATAAAAAATGAACGATTCTATATGGTGTGATATTTATTATTATCTGGTTAGATCATTTGTAACATGTTACCTTTGAATTCTACTGTCATTGGCTGTATCTAGGTTATTAAACTACGTAATAATTTTACTTTTATGTTGCCTGGGGTTACAATGTCGTGTAACTACAGTTTCCCTGTAATTTTAATTTTTTTCTACTGAAAGTGTAGAAAACCTCTTGCATTTATGAGGTAATTATTGTATGAAACACGAATATTGACAATCACACTTTTTTCTCAATAATTATTCTAACAGCCTTCAAATTTATTGTTGCAATTGGTCTATTTACCCAAACTAACTATGGTAATTGCCCATGCTGGAACCTTTATATGCGGATTCATATTGTGTAACAGAGAGTAGTTTTCCTTTTCGTGGTTTTGAAATAAATTATTGACCTGAGTTAGTTCAACTATGTATTGTATAAAAATTATAACTGAAAGTTTCTTATTTGAATTTCCTTTATTGAGCTAAAAATTATTAAAACTTTGCTTAATTAATAATCACCATCATCATTAGGTCTTTAGCCTTGGAACAGGTTGGACGTTTACCTCCATTGTTTCTTATTTTGATCTAACGTACACATTTCACTGAAATTCCCACTGCCTTCATCTTTCACTATCTGTGTACAATAATCTAGATTTACATGTACGTCACTGTTTTCCTATCTCCGCTTGTAATATATCGTGCACTATACCTCAATGCCTTAGAAAGTGTCTGTTTCTCCTACTGTCCCCACTTCATAGCCATACAGTGCTCTGCTCCACACTTTCTAGAACATCTTTGTTTTCAACTTCGTCTGTCCATGATATCTTCATGATATGTTAGTAGCACCATATTTTAAAGGCCTCTGTCGTTTCTTATATGCTTCTCATACTGTCCAAGTTTCACAATACTTTTCATGAAATCGTAATATACAGGGTACATCTGTATTTATTTTCTTGTTTAAAATTCATTTTCTTTCATATCTGGTTTCTAAGTAGCGCGAACCCATTACAAAAATCTTTGATTCTGTGTGCCGATGTAGAGGTATCTATTTTAATTATTTGGGGTTGTTCATAAGCAGTGCAACGTATTGCATCATCAGATTGTTTTAGATGTAATCTACTTTTAATACCTTTTGTTTAAAATCTGTAATTTAATATTTTGTCTAGTTCCTTAGCTTTCAATTTATTCCAAAGAAGTTTTTAATTTCATTGGTTACAGAAATAGTTTGTTCATTCTAAATTCTGATTGGTCATGGTGGAAAAGCATTAAATCTAACTATTAATATAGTTTTACATCAGATTTAAGTAATAACATACATTTCCTTCTACAGAAATAAGGGTTAAGTGTTTTATGATATAAGGTATATGAAACTCCTGTTGGGTGAACTTTACATTGCTTACTATAAATTGCCAACTGGGCAATATTTTTATTGGCATATTTGTGTACCTTGAATGTATCCTTTTGGAAGATTAATAGATGATGCTGTCATTTCAAGCTTATGATGTTACATCACTACATTCATAATTGATGCAGGTACCTTTTCTTTGGTTGCTGAGGATTAAAACTAATCAAGAGTTGAAAATGGAATATCGTGATCCTAACACCCTGCGATAAGAATTTAAGGAGATGTATAGTTTATGTGCATTAGAAAATGGAGAAGGCAAGTGACGCATGGACGAATATAATGACCTACCAGAAGAGAAGAGTGACTTAGGTAGCACCTGAACCTTCATTATAACTTCAGCAGTTGGAAAGAAAGGGTTTCGTATCGAGTCGTGTTGTATTATTTTTTTATATTTGTTGTTTATAATGTAATTCAATTAAGAATTGTATTTGCTGTTTACTAATTTTATGGCCATTATTTAATTTCAGCTATAGAAGAGTGGTGAGTTGTAAGTAGCTACACCACTACTATCAAATTCATAAAAATATCTAATCTCTGGAAGTTGTACTTTCAAATTCTTAAGTCTAGCTGGAAGTCTACGTTTGAAGTACATTTTAATTAGTATTGTATGGGTGACTAGTTAATTGCTGTTTGTATGCATTACAATTACCTAACTACTAGATTTAGTCTGAACTTTATGCAGGCCGTTCAGAGGTAAAGACAAATCAGATATGTAGTCATTTGCTAAATATTTCTATGAACTTTATCCGGAAAGCTTGCTAGCTGAGATATTCGTTGTTCATGCACGACCATGTTGTAACCTGAGAACATTCGAAATCCCTTAAATTCACTCATTTGATAATATTGCAAGTGCAGATAACTGTCGGGATAATTCAGTTTCGTATTTTCTCTATTTTCAAGATCACTGAAGCCACCCATACACTAGATGTTCAAACATTGCCACACGTTTTTCAGAAGCTCTACCTGTTGTTATTCAAATTTTACAGCTATAGTTTAAATTAAAAGTTCTGTTTATTTTTTATTACAACGTATTGTTTCATCTTGTAATTCTTAATTGAGATACTAATTGCAATTCATTTTCTCAAATTGTGTGATGGTGTCTGTCTGTGCAGGTTTGACATTATGTAGAAGAAAACGTGGTGTTTTATGTCTACAGATGCTAGTTTCATCTTAAATGCTGCAAAATGCATGTGCAGTAAAAATGACATTGATCTATAATTTCCATGCACGAAAGTAGAACCTTTGCTGTGGTACATTGCCCTTGCTAATCAGTGTTGGTCGATCTATTTTTTGAAGTCTTGTCAGTGTTGTGTAAAGAAGCAATATGAAAATAAAGTTTGTGTCAACTCCAGGATATACAGACAGGCTACCTTGGAGATTCTTTGTATTCTAATAACAAGTATAACTCTAGTTTGTAGTTATCTGGTGGTGGCTATTTCTATAGGAATTCCAAAGATATTGAAAATGATACATTATGGATTATTTCATCAAATCTTATATATTGAATCAGTTCCGTTATGTTGTTCAATTTTAGGAACTTTGTAACTTGAATGTAGCATTGTAAATCAAAATTTTGTAATTCAGAACTGATTGGTTAAATTTTTTCTTTGGTTTCTCCATGCATAAATGTTGTTTTGAGACCCCAAACTAGCAAAAATTCAAACAAATGTTGAAGTTTCTTCTGGCACCTTAAGCTTCTGACAAGTGTTCAATAACTTCAGCAGAAATGTCTAAATACCACATATATTGGTTTCTCAATTATTTAGCTGATGAACAATTGATATGGATATTGCAGAGCTAGAAATACTGTGGAAAACAGTAAAAAAATCGTAGAGAAAGGATATGTTTTAATGCATGGGAAATAGCATAGGATATATTAGAATTGGAGAAAGGAGAAAAAGAGAGGTAGATGTAAACCTAGATTAGACTTGCACACAAATGGTGAAAGACGTAGGCTGAGGGAATTTTTGGGAAATGTTTAGGTTAGCTCAGAATAGGAAACAATGGAGATAAGCATCTACCCAGTTCCAGAAGTGAAAACCTGATGATGCTGATTGCAGAGATTGCTGTAGCTATCACGTAAAAACTGGAAATTCTCTCAATATTTATTTATAATTTTTAGTTATATAGGTGAAGAAAATTTATGCAAAATTATTTAAAACATATCCGACATTAAGTGGGGCTACGTGTGAAGTATAATGCCAACTAAGAATTGGTTTCTATGCTTGCTAATCATATATGCTTCACGGTGACTTTTGTAAATGCAGACAGTTCCTACATTGTTTGGTGGACATTATTGGGGTTTTATCTAAAAATTGGGGTTTGATTAGTCATTTGAATAAATGCAGTTTTAGGTTGTACATTTATTTGCATACAGATAATAAACACACTACAATTAATAAACCTAAATGACATTTTAATTGTAATTGTAATTTTTTTCAAAGCCTGCCTGATTTCCTGCTTTAACATTTTCTATAAAATGCATATTCTTGTTGATCTGGCAGAATTCTGTTGATAGCGTATTATTGTAGGTTGTTATATCTTTAGTGAAAATTGTTATTGGATAACTGTAGTTGATTGTTAATCAAAATGTATTAATTGTTTTACAATATTCTCCAATAGTGAGTTATTTTTAGTTATGTAAATAAAAACATTCATAAAATTTGAAGAAAATCAAAAATATCTCAGAAAGTAATGGATTTAGGTATAGGGAATGCTTAACAAAAATGAAAGGACACTTAATGAACTATCCATTGTAGCAATAAAATTGGTAGGGTGCCATTTAAAAAAAATTTTAAAAATTGCATTTTGCGAAACCTGACACACCCTGTATACTGGGAAAGAATTTCAAAAAGTGATTTTTACAGATATACTATGGTATATGGTAAAATTTTCTGCATCTTGAAAATTAACATAAGTTGTGTATTAGTGCAGTGGCAATGTATCTAATCAGGATCATTTTTTCTAAAAACAGTTGAATATCTCAAAAACTAAAAGGAATAGACATACAATTTGATATCAAATTAAAGCTCTTTTTATGGGCTTTTCAAAAATGTAATAATATATAGGGTGTTCCATTAAAAAAAAAAAAGTTTAATATGCCCTGGAATTATGAAACAACCTGTATGCTTCCAAATATTTTTAAAATGTGCACTTTAGGCATGCCTAATATGCCTCCAAATTTGGTTTTCGTAGCTATCGACCGTTGCTACACTAAAAACTCACCCTGTATGTAAATTATGTACCAACTCTTATAGAACGAATTGTAGATATTAACTGTACAAATTCGGAATTAGTGTGTAGACGTTTTAATAAAAGACTTCCTATTTTGTAAAATTCAACATTACTCTACATCACTTTTAGTGTATGCCATTGCTAGAACATTTGAAATAATTATGGTTTAATAACCAATTGAATTTAGAGTAAAATACCAGAATATGGGCAAAATAAATGACAGTGGAATTGAAAGTTCTGTAGAATTTTAGTTTCTAGATTCCTTCATTGAAGCATACATGGAACTGATTAACCAGTGATGAACTACTATAGTTGGCCCATAGATTATGCCCTAGTCTTATTCATAATGCCACTTCATGTTTTCAATTGCATACAGCCTGTTTTCCATACACACGTTCAGCATGTTTGGGAGTGATTGTATCAAACTGTCCTAAGCAATATTGAAAATTTGGCGACGAGTAAATTGAAAGGTGTAATACCAATAATTAACAAAGGTGATTCTCATCTTCTAAATAGAACTATGCAGTGCTGAGTTAGAGTACTAATTTTGAACCACAGAGGAATAACTTGTTGAAGTAATTACACTTGAGATGATAGCTTCAAACGTGTAATCTGTGTATGAGACACCGACTGAAACTGCAGAAGATAATAGAATGTATAACGGTCTGCCGTAGTTACAACTTGGTGTATGCTATGTGAGCTCAAACGAAAAATGGTGTTAAATAGGTAATTAAAGCTATATAGTCTTATCAAAATTGCGGTGTGTGTTCACTTTATGCATGAAATGCACATGCAATTCACAGTTGACTGTATAAGTTACTCAACTTCTAAGGCAGCAAAAAGTTATGTAGTGTGACCATTTTCTTGGAATGCGAACAGTATTATTTAAGTGTAAATCAACCAGAGGTGAGTATTAAGCAAACCTACTAAGTGCTGCTCCCCTCTACCTTTGTTATTAGTAGTACATGAAGCACTGTTTTTCCCTAACATTAAAATTTTACTTATGTGTACTACAATGAAGGGATTACACCAAATTGTTATTTTGAATGACCTTTATCATTAGATTGCCATTACTGAATTGGGAACCATAACTCCAGCAAAAACACCAAGAATATGTAATTTTCCTAGTCAACTTTAAAAATTTTCGTCTTATTGTTGTACAATCGAATCAACGATTGAATACACCTCCTGCATATGCTTTTGACTAAACTACTTTTACATGCAGTAATACATGGAAAATTAGATGTTCTAGCTTGAAAACATCAATGAAGCTACAGAATAACAAGTTTTAGTATGTAGTTATTAGTTTGGATTTGTAGCAATAGATCCAAAATGAAATAGAGGAACAGTACTATTTTAAAAACTTGAAAAACTTGCATTTGCTCAGTTGTTTTACTTAAAACAATTTAAGCAATGGATTTAAATTCAAAATTTTTTGAAATTGCATAGCTTGAAATTGAATCGCTTTATAGATAGAAAACAAACTGGTTTCCCTTGAAGGTTGTGCTGTAGAACCGAGCTACATACAATTTTAAAATGTAAATGTCATTTTCAAGGCAATCTAAGATTTTCTATTACATATTTGTTGTAATTAAAAATTATCTTAGTGCAGGTATAACCATTTGAACTTACAAACATTTAGATCCTGGCCAAAAAATAATTAACAATCCATTTTCATCACAATATAAAATGACTGCCTGCTTTATTGGTACACAATGTTTTGCAATTATGAAATATAAGGAAAAAAGTATAAATTGTATTAACAAACTGCAAATTCTACTGTAAAGCAAGAAATTGCGAATGGCCTATATTTGTATTTTCCACAATTTTATCGAAGTATCAAAATATGAAAAGTTATAGAAATAAAGCCAGTACAAAATAGATCAATCTACAAATTTGTAAAAATTATAGTTAGTACTATTATCCAGCCTTAGATGTTCTGTCTATGTCATTTGTCTTCATTTAAAGGTGAAACAAAATTTTACACACATGAATGTATAACTAAATAGAAATGGCACAACTAAGCCGCACCCACACTTATATGACTACTTTGTTCCAGAGGAAAGATAACAAAGACAAATTTATCTCTAGTTGCTGAAAAAAAAAACGATGCTATACGCATTTAACCTATTTGATTCCAACACCATAATATTTTTAATATTAACCAATGAAGCAAGATAAGAATTTATCGACATAGTGCAAATGATTGTAGAAAATAATCGAAGTTCGTTCGAAAACGTAACTTGCAATAGCGACAAAGGAATTTAAATAAATTTAAAATAATGAAAATTAAAATAGCTATTGTGAATAAGAGCCCATCATATTTGAATGCACGAAGTTTTGTTGTATAGTTTCAAAAGTATTTGCTCAACTATATTAAAACCAACTGATGTATCATCAGCTGCATGCCCATTAAATATTTTTTTATGAACTATAAGTACACTTTCTTTGATTACCAGTAGAATCATTATACAATAATGTATAATTAGGTTTAATGAATGCAGAATTATTTATAGATAATACTATAATTAATAGATTAGCTTAATTATCTATATTGTACATACTTGCAATATTTATAAATCTACTCCTTAATGGATTTAACATTAAATGAATTGTTATAGTTTATGATTAATCAGTACAGAAAGTATTAGTACTATTTGTAAACAGGATAATAGCTAATGAATATTTTATACCTTGCTCTTAACTTACTTGTAGACCCATATTATGAATTGTAATTTGTTTGTTTTGTGCTATCATAACAGTCTATGTAATCTTCATAAATAATTACCTTTTAATATGCCAAACTTCTCACCCATGTTTTACCTACGGTATTCATTTAATTTTACTCAAACTTCTTTGATAAATTAGAAGAATGGCACATTTGATTAGTGTATTGTGTTGAGAAAAATCATTCATGCAATATTACAAAATAAGTATATTTACAAATTTTATTGGCTATTTTATCTTGATCATCAAAATGCACATTTCTCAAAGTTAGTGAAATATTTCCTCCATATTCTACCTGCATAAAAAACGAATACAAATTTCTATTGACTTCTTGCGATTGAAGTAGAAAATTTTTATTTATTCATCTTTCTATCCTTCTACATTTATATTCCGGAATCGTCTGGTACTAGAAATCTCACTTTTCACTTGGGATAAAATTTCCAATTTTTCACTTTATTATCTGAAGTTACTACTTTTGTTTCGAACGTTTTAGTAAAATATCTCAAAAATAAAGTTTTACTTAACTAATTCTAATAAATTATACCAATGTGCTTGTCAAACTAAGCAAGTTTAATATGCATCAAATCCAATTTGAATTTGTAGTTTCAAAACAATGTAATTTTATACATAAAAGTAAATAAAGCTTCATTCATTTCTCTTATCTATACAAACCCTAATCATAACTTACCTTTCTCACCGATTTTTATAGAACAATACATCAAATGGCTTCCATCTGAAATGATCCTTTCTAAGCTTTATTGGAGGTATACAAATTTTATTTTCTATAAATTTTCTTCTTTAACTTTCTTGTAGGTTAATATCGTAAATATATCACTCTTTAAACTATTTTGATGATTGCATTTTATTTTTCTAAAGGCAGGTTGACTTCATTTTAATAGAATTTTAGTATTATTAAAATTAATCAATAATCATCCCCCAGTATTAACATATGCTTGTACAGGTCGAAATAATAAATTTCCATTTTATCCACACTCCTGAGATTGGAAAAATTGATGAATATATTAGAATAAAAGTATATATTTCTGAGTAAACTTTGGATTTGGCGATTGTTCTATGAAATAATAACGACTATACTATGAAAACCTAATTTGTTAACTTTTGAGAACATTGTTTTCAACATTCTTGAAGTTTACCACGAATTTCATCCTGATATTCAGTGGCATTATTCCGGCAATTTTTTTAGAAATATGAGATTTATTTGCCGGTTCTTATCCTGAGCGATTAATACCGTACATGAGAACACTTGCAGATTATTGACAATTTTAAATCGACTGGAAAAGTAGGAAATCTTGAAATTGTTTAGTTCCTGTTTATGTGTACCTGTAGATCTATGAGAAAATGACCAGGATTGGAGTGATATTGCAGGTTGTAGCTGACAAAAATATTAGTTTAAGACAGATTAGTCGAAATTCAGAAAGATCTCGTACAACTTCATGATGTCCCAAAGAAGTAACCCCTGAAGAATGTCATTGATGTGTCGGAGAATGTGGTTTTGCCAGACGTGGTTGAAATTCTGATTGGTGATAGAAATTTTTTGAGGTGGATTTCATTTCAGATGAGTGTTCGTTTTCAACACATGGCATCCACAATCCGCGAAACCTTCACTATTGGAGTACAAAGAACCATCAACTTTGTTGGAGTACTAAAAGGATATCGTAATTCAGTTAATGGGTGGATTGATTTACTACAGCACAGAGTAATTGGTTCATCATTTACTGATGACATGCTGACTGGACAGCTACTACAGTTAATGCAGAACGAAATGGAATCAGCAATTATGGAGCACGATGGATGCCCAGCACTTAGTAACATTGTATGGAACTATTTAGACGATATATTTCCGGAGCATTGGATAGGCAAGGTGATACTATTCTTTTGCCAACTTGGTTACACGATCTAGCGCTATAAAATTTCTTCCTCTGAGGATATTTAAAAAATAAACTTTATAACAATGTAAAATCATTTGAGAATTTACCCTCCTTAAAGAAAGCAATATTTGCTAGCCGTGAAGGAATTTCTCAAAACATGTAGGCAAATGTTTCCAAATTGACGGTTTCAATTTTATTTATTAGAGTCTGGGCATTTGAAAAATAGTTGTTCCATATTTTTTCTAACATGGATTAATAGACTTAAAGTATAACTAACAGCAGAAGTGACATTTCATTTTTAACAAATTGCCCCTTTACAATTTCTCTATTAAATAATTAAGGGAGTCGGTATTTGTTTCATTTTGCATGTGATTTCCTTATGTCTTCAAAATAGATTGACACCATATATATTGATATGAAGTGCCAGAGTAAAAGATTCTTATGATGAAAGTTTGAATTTGCCCACTGTCTGATTATTTTTTCTAGCTCTCTCCAAATAAAACCACTAGAATCATATATCAGACTTATAATGATACGAAATATTCTTTTACATACAGTTGATACATCCACCGCAACTTTGTCTTACAAACAAATATAAAATCGATAAATAAAAATTATAAACACAAATTTTATATACTAAAAGTTAGAGTTCAAAATCTCCACAACAGCTTTGTGTTAGGAACAATGTCTCAAATATAACATCAAAAGAATATATAACTTATGAATGATCACTCACTTTTTTTTACACAAATCTTATATACTAAAAATACAGTCCAAAAATCGCTTTAGAGCTATGATGATTACTCACAGATCTTAATCTCGTAATTATCGTTTATAAACAACCCTCTAATTAA
Source organism: Platerodrilus igneus (assembly GCA_036346225.1). Taxonomy (NCBI): domain Eukaryota; kingdom Metazoa; phylum Arthropoda; class Insecta; order Coleoptera; family Lycidae; genus Platerodrilus; species Platerodrilus igneus. The sequence continues at coordinate 494,252 of JARFIW010001105.1, read as the reverse complement.
ATCTTCCTTACTATGTACAAAATTTATCAAAATAAGTCCTATAATTTAATATCTTCCTCTTTATAAACTGTATTTAAACATGTCTGAATTAGGTTCAATTATTTCCTAAGATACTGCCGAAAACCTGTACTGTTAGTTTGCCGATCCTTCTAATCGAATTTTCGACGTTTACACATTCTACTGTAAATTCAAGGCTCATACACAGAAAAATCTTATTATACACCTTAATTAATCAATAGATATGTTCTTTTAGAAGTTCAAACAAAATATGCGCATTTTATCGTCTGCCTGTTGCCTTTTTAAAAAACGTAATTAGTATTCCATGCTCCGAAAAATCGTTCAAATCCATTTACAAAGTAAGCCTTTTCATACAGATTGCTCCATATACCATATAACGAACCATTTTAATCATATATGCCTTATTCCATTTAAGAAGACTTTCTTACGGTAGTTTTGATTATTACATTTTTAATTACTTATTTTCCATTTTTGAAACCATTGTAAGTACGTTAAATAATATATTCACATTTGTGCATCAAACAATACTTTCACTACTGAATACAGTACATGTTAAATAGAACGGATTGACTAATTAGCATGGTGACATTTGAATCAGGACTGTCCCTCTATTCAACATTCATTGGTCTTATAAAGGGAGCCTGTATTATGACCCGGCATCTAGATCCTTCTCTGTCAGTCTAGTTGTTGTTTCTATCTTATTTAACACAGAACTCTGTTTTTTTTTTGTGTTAACTCTGTATTACAGCTCACCGGCCTGAAGATAAATTATCAAACCAAACCAATGTCATTTTTTTTCGGTTATTAATTGATTATTAATAAATGTTCTTGTACTCGAAGTAGCTTGATATATGTGTGTTTTCAATCCTCTACTTGTGTATCTCAACTTATATATATATATATATATATATATATATATATATATATATATGTATATGTATGTATTGCTGTATCTAAAGCTTGTAAAATAAAATAGAAGTGAAATGAGCCCCTATGTTGGGAGTCGATAAAAGTGCTTTGAGTTATAGCCTGAAGATGCCCAAATTACCTTGCTAGCTCAGTTTAAATAAAATAAAATAATTAAAGTCCATCATCAAGCTTAAAATGACATCAAATATTCATTAACAAACAATCCTTCAAATAATAATTGCTATGTTTACATACACTTTTCTTGAACACATCAAAAAATATTATTTTTCTACGACTGTTTTGGAACGAGCCTATTTTAGGTGTGTTTTTGATAGAGAAATCTACTACATTCTATACAGGTTCTTATTCCCGCACTCGTTGCTAGGCAAGTTGCTAAGCAACCAGTGTGGGAATGTTCAATTTGCACGGTTGCGCTTATATTTCTATTAATCAAGTAGCCCTGCACTTGCATCTTATTTCCAATGACGGCTGAGTTTTGAAAGGTGGGCTATGAAACAAATAATAAACCAACAAATGTTAAATAAATAATTTCCAAAAAAAAAAAAATGAGACTGCTTATAAATCGTTTATGGATTGGCGAAGAGATCAAAAGACAACATCTTATTCTGAAAATGTTTTAATTGCGTACTTTAATGAATTATCTAATAAGTATAAATCTCCGACATTGTGGACGCATTATTCTATGACAGATAGATAGATATATATTTGTACCCATATAGAATGGTAGTTACACTTATCCCTTTAAATAATACAATAAAAACTTTAAAAATACAAAGTTACATCTAAAATAAATAACAAATTACACATTAAATAATTTAAAATAACATACTAAAAGTACTAGTCAAAGACATCCTCCAGAAATTCCTCTATGGTATAATAACATCGTCACAGAATAAGACTAAAAGCGCACTTTTAAAAGCAAAAGATTATTTAGGTCTTTGATCGAGGCTGGGAGTTTATTATATAAAGTAGGGCCATATACCAGAACGATCGCTTTAAATCGTGTTGAAGTAGGCCCAGGACAATGTATAGCGTTGGAATTTCGGTGTTGTAACCATGAACAGAATTTGTTATGGGAAAGTTAGATCAATACTTGTAAAATAATAGGAGGGTATCACAAATGAATGCTGAAGCATAGGTGAGAACGTTAAGTTTTTTATATAATGGTTTGCAATGAGTATACCTAGAGGTTTTGCAGACTATCCTAATTGCTTTCTTTTGCAGTTTAAATATTATTTTAATGTTTTTGAGAGAGCTGTTGCCCCAAAAAGCTAGTCCATATCGCATTTTGAGTCAAATAGTGCATAGTATGCATTAAGAGTGCCAATTTCGTTGATACCCTGGACACAGATCTAATAGCGTAGCAAGCAGAAGCTAAGGAATTAGCAAGCTTGGTTACATGCTCATTCCAGGTAAGGTTGCAATCAACCATCAGACCTAGAAATTTGGTAGAAGTGGGGAACAGTTTAAATTACTGAGCTGTTTCATTTCTTTAATGCAATTCCAACCCTTGAAGGTCATGGAACAGGTTTTTTCGACGCCATCAAAGCTTATTTATCTTAAACCAATTATTGGCTGATGACATGTCTGAAGAGATGTGAGATTCAAGTGAAGTGATCAAAGAAGATTCCCAACTTAAGCTAATATCGTCCGCAAACAAGGTGACAGATGCGTATCTGATAGAAGTTACAAAGTCATTGATAAAAAATAAAAACAGTATAGGCCCCAATACAGAGCCTTGAGGCACACCTAGTTTTATTTCAAGTTTCGAAGATACATTATAATTTCCATTTCGAACTGATTATGACGTTTCTCCAATATATGATTGGAACCAATCATTGGGGATACCCCTTACTCCATAAAAATAAAGTTTTTTTAATAGTATCTCGTGATTTACAGAGTCAAAAGCTTTACTTATATCTACGAATACAGCAAAAGAAAAGGAATTTACAGTGTTTATACTTGAATAAACATTAGTGAAAAAATTATAAATAGCGTCCTTTGTTGATTTTTTCGCACAAAAACCAAATTGATTTGAAGCGAAAAGATCAAATTTATTAACAAAACTTAAGAGCCTGGATTTGACTAATGTCTCGATAATCTTTGAAAAACTGACAACAAGGATATTGGGCGGAAATTATTTACCACAAATAAACCTCCTTTGTGTAGAGGGATGACAATTGCGTGTTTAAGACAGTCTGGGAAAATCCCTAAAGAGAAAGAGTCGTTTATGAGATCAGAAAGATGAATTAGAATGTTCTCAGGAAGATCGAGAAGTATTTTTGCAGGTATATTATCAGCACCAGAGCAACTTTTATTTTTAAACGAACTAATTACTTCCCTTACTTCTTGATAGCTTGTAGGACGGAGCATGAAATTATTAGGGTTAGATTGTTTATTTGTATACAAATAATCGCTTGAAGCGGCAATGGAAACATGATTATTAGATACTAGGGAATAAGCTGCATTTACAAAATGTAAATTTAAGGTATCCGCTACCTTATCATCAAGACAGTTATTCAAAGATATGGCCTTTATAGCAGGATTAGTTCTTCCTGTTACCTCATTTATGATATGCCATAATTCTTTTTGTTTGCGTTTGATACCAAGATTCGTTTAGTCATTGTAGTAATTTTGCTAACTTGATTACAGATTCAAATATTTTCTTATAATTTAAATAATAGTTCCTTATAAATAATGAGTTAGGATAATGCTTGTATAAATAGTGTAAATATTTTTATTTCTTGCAGAAATACGAATACCATTTGTCAACCAGGATTTATTATGCTTTTGTTTATATTCTTGAAGTGGAAATGACTTTTCAAAAGCTATCGAGAGGGCTGAAACTAGTGCTAAAAAATTTTGATTTAAACTCGGTAATGTCTTAGAGGTATCAATCTGAGAGCATAGTATTGCAAATTTAGATTTAGTTTTGTGATTAAAAACACGCTGCTTAATACCCTTTGAGCTATCCAGGTATAATGAAGTGCAAGAGAAATATAAGAATTCATGGTCAGACAAGTCATTACTTATAGGTTCAGAACATAGGATCGCAGAGGAATGAATATTTGAAATAATGTAGTCAATACAAGAAGCGGATTTTGAAGATAGACGTGTATCGTAGTGAACTTCCATAGTCATATTATTCAAAAACAATAAACGCTTAAAATTAATTAAATTTCTATCAGAAGAATTATTATAATTTAAGTTAAAGTCACCAGTTAAGATGACTTTACTATGAACCGAAGTTGCATTAAGGATTGTATCCAGGGCATCAAGGAAGTAGTCAATGTTACCGGTAGGTGATCGATAAATGTAAAAGATATGTAGATTATTAAATTTAGAATAGACATGACTAACCTCAAAGGTGGATTCAACCCTCAAGTGATCAAAGGTGGATTTGCTTTCACAATTAAAATTAACAGTACTATATATTGCCGTGCCTCCATGTTGCAGAGTTTCTGCAAAAAATATTAATAAGATTATAGTTGTCAATATGTATATATTCATTGGGATTTAACCAATGTTCCGTTATGCATAATATGAAAGGAAAATTTAAAGATTCTAATATAATTAATAAGCTATCAACCTTGTTACGCAAACTACGAATATTAAGTAATAGAAGTGAAAAGGGAATCTCTGGCGAATGCTTATTTAAAAAAACAATTTGCTATTAAAATCACATGTACTAGGCGGAAAAGAGTTATTTTTGTCAGCAGTAGTGTTTAGTGAATCCTCATAAGTATTAATATAAGAATCTGGTAAGGATTCAATTGAATTGGTACAAGTATTATCAATACCAATTTTAATGCTCACCAGGCTGTTTTTGGTAGCAAGAAAATTAGGAAAATACAAAGTGAATTTATTTGTACTTTGCACTACATGTTGAAGAAGAAAAACTTTCCCGTTATATTTCATGTGAAGTCCATGACGGGTGAAATGATCCACAGATAATATACTATTAATATCAAAGTAATTAAACACAGCATTCGAAGATGTGAGAAAATTATATATTTCAAGGTTTAAGGAATGAATGATCTGATTCAACACTATACGGCCCTTCCAGAACGGTGCGGCAATCAAGTGAAGGTTTGTGCAATCTGCGATATTCTTTAATAAAGACAATGTTGCAAGAGGTACTTTAGAACCTTTCAAAGCATTACCAATGCCACCTAGTATGTTCTATGTTGAGAACAAGTCTCACCATCCATCATAATGTAGATATATCAAAGTATGGAAAATTAAGAGCGTTTCTCAAACGGAAGTCAAGCGGTTATAAATCGAAAAAATCAAAAAATTTTACAACAGAGGAAATAAATAAATTTATTACTGAGGCTCCGAATCAACAGTTTTTTCTGACAAAAGTATGTAATATTAACTTAGGCGAATAATGCGCATTTATAGCTATTTTTATATTGTTACAGACTGCATTAATTATGGGAATTATGGGCGCTTGCCGCAGACAGGAATTACATCAGATGAAGATTACTCATTTCACGGAATTGGGTTCTGCGATATTAGTTACAGTTCCCGACACGAAAACAAAAATTATACGCAGCTTTACGATAACGAGTAATTTTTATGAAATCACAAAAAATACTGAAATCTACGTCCATCAAATGTTTGCGATCCTAGTTTTTTCTTAAATTATCAGAAAGGAAAATGCACCACACAGAAAGTGGGTATCAATAAATTTGGTGCTATGGGAAAGCAAATTGCAACGTATTTAAAACTACTCAATTCGGAATTATATACTGTTCATTGCTTCCGGAGATCTTCCGCCACTATTCTTGTAGATGCTGGAGAAGATATAACATCTTTAAAAAGGCACGGTGGCTGGAAATCAACATCGGTCGCCGAAAACTATATAGCCGATTCTTTAACAAATAAGTTGAATGTAGGCAACATAATACAAAATTCAATTGATAGCACATAAAATGTTCCATCAACGTCCAAAGACAAGAATTTCCAACGTCAAGAAAATTTAGTTTTTGGGAAAACACCTTCTACAATGACGTTTAATAATTGCAATGTAACCTTTAATATTGTTAATAATAATGAATCTAAAACTAAACTTAAATCAATTTATTTACTTTTATTATGATAAATTTGTACTTTTCTTTGAATTTATGTATATTCACAAACGATAATAAACTTATGATATTGATAAAATGTATACTCCTATACTTACCATGTATTTTATAATATTACCAAAAGAGGTATCACATTTAAAAAGTACGATACAGTCGTAGAAAAGTATAGTGTACAACACGCATGGAATGCCCATTTCTCACTGGTATGATTTCCAGCACTCGCTTTCAGCTCGTGCTGCAATTTATCATACTCGTGAGAAATGGGCATCATTCCATGCTCGTTGTACAATATACTATTACATACTATACTAGCATTAAAATCTACAAAGTTCAATATGGTCAGCACATCTTAAATTTAAAAACATTTTTATAACTAATACTGAAATAGAGTTAATAAAATCTCTCTCTGTAATTAGTATTTTACAAACTTTTCCTTATGAAAATTATAGTATGTGCAAAGTTTTGTAGAAATTTTTGTGGTAATTTTAATAATTCTTTCTTACTTTTGTAATTAAATGTACTGATCAGATACATCCAAGAAAACTCTTTATAATGGACAAACTATACCGGAATTTGACCTCAAACCAATTTTTTAATTAACTGTTTTCAGAAAAAAATTATTTAGACTCTAAATTCTTATGTAATCTATACTTTTTAAGAATAGAACAAGCAAAAGTATCTAAAAGATTTACTCTTAATTCTGTTGATTGATTGTCCTTTTTTCTCTGCTGTGGTAAGCTCATATTCATTAAACGTCAAACCTTCTTTTCTCAAGACCCATATTAGTATTGTCCAATTAATTTTAAAATTAATTCAACTTTAAAATCCATTTGAAAAACCATACCAATTCTTCTATTAAATTCAAATTTATGGTGGAGGAATTTCTTACCATTAAACTAATTCCATTATTCAGTCTCAATCTGAGTCCTTAATACTCAAAATTACTTTGAACAACGTTTGTTAGATGTTTGTTACTTTAAAATACATTATTGACATTTTTAAACGTTTAGTAAAACACTAACGTGAAATAAATGCAGTTTAACTCGATTAATCTTTCACAATTGACAATGCGTAATTGATCGGAAATTGAGTCTCTACGGCTTGATTTGGATATAATCTTATCTAAATTGATGTCATTTTTGATTTTCTACGTCATTAACTCTTGATTTGTGGAGGTTATTGCTTGTTATCTTGTGATTTATGGGTTGTTAAAGGTCTTATTGCACAATACAGCCTTCCTAATTGGAATGTCTATTCCTGTTATTTGTTCTAATTGTATGTCACCTGCCGATCTGATTTATGGGCTTTTTGGTTGATTTCCTATGTGTGAATGAATATACAAATCTGGATAATCAAACAAAATGAAATAGTTTTTGATTAAAAATATACGATCTCTCATTTAGCATTAAAAACACTTTTAATCTTGGCACGAAATAGAGTGGATCTTGTTATAAAATGAACTGGATCTTGTTATAAAATGAACTATGTTTCGTAAAAAGAGTACTTTCAGTAGCACACGTTTTATCACACATTTTTAACGTATATATTATGTACTATTTAGAGATGCTATTATGCAATATAAATAAAGCTTATCTTGGCACGGGTTTTTGTATTTAGAGTAATATACAGAGTGTTTCCAATTACAGACTATGGATATTATGGAACATTAGAAAAATTTCTTTATTTCCTGTGGTTTTGGGCTGTTGTATGTATGGGATATTATTATTGCTAATTCAGTGCTTTTAGTTTAAAAGTTAACTCAATGTAAAATCAATTGTGAAGCTTTCTTTCTTTGAATATAATTTCTTTGTAATAAAGCGATTTTAATTTGTTTTTGTTTTTCTAAAGCATTTTCATTTAATTTTGTAGCTTATTTGTATGTGTTTGATAAATTTTACACAAAAGCATAATTAATAGATAAATCAGATATTTTTTACAGACATTGATTTTAAATTCAAATGAATCTGCAATATATATATATATATATATATATATATATATATATATATATATATATATATATTGATATGATTATGCCGCACGCCGATGTAATAAACGTCCAGCTGAACGGCACCGCTGTGTTTTTCTCAATCTTCTACTTTAATTATGCCACGGCTAGCCCAGTTTAATTTACACAGAGTGCACAGCATTACGATGATCAATTTAATTTACCCCTTTAACTCTTATCTGTTTCAATTGATAAAACGAAGTCAATCAACATTCCTATAATGAACGGAAATAATATTTACACTTCACAATTTTTGTAATCTTTTAAATACACCCTTCAATCAATTAATATTATATGGATCATTTATCCCAAAACTTATATCCTTTTAATTTAATTTTAAAGTTACCAAAATTGGCACCTTTTACAAAAAAATCTGGAGCGTTCAAGACCCGTTTATGATTATCACGTAAATTTCAGCGTATTCAATATTCTTGTTGACTCCTTACAAACTTTAGAGAAAATTAATATATTCAGTGTTAAGATTAATATTTGAAAAGATTCCTTAAACTAGTTAGCTCTGACCTGTGATATTCTGACGAGTTGTTGCGTGTTGTGGATCAACACCCCCTTACTATCTTCAATCGAAACCAATGGTCTGCTTTGTACTCCTTCACGTGTTTGAACCATTAATTCAGTATGGTTACCCCTTGTTTCCAAAATTCACCTCGTGCTTTATTTGATATTTTTCTGGATACGCCTTGGACCTCTTCACTTAAATACCATTTGGAATTCGTAGGTTTCTTAGTATCATGAATTAGAATTATTCCACTTATAGTCGTGAATTAGAATTTCTGAATACTAGACTTAGGATCGTGAATTAGAAGTGGATTTCTTATATACACCTTAGTAGCCCCACAGTATTATAAACATTTTATTTAAATTAATTAACCAATTTCTACTCACGTTTTCTGCAAAACGGCAACAGCTTTTTCATATATTTTTAATGCAATTCGTCATCGACTATTATTCTTACACAACACTATTTTTCACTATAATATAAAATTTATTTATTTGACACGTAAATATTTGATTAAGAGTATTGCAGGTTCAACATACTTCAAATTGAGACTGACCCTTTCTTATCAACTTTGAGCGTTATATAGCTTTTGCTCTTTACATTTGGATTGATTTTCCAAACAGCCTTACAAAGTGTTGCAACCAACCATATTTGTTTTGGACATTCCTAGTATTTTTCAAGCTGATTTCTGACGAAACCGTTCTGTAATTCTGTATCATGCCGTTATTTGCTATTGTTTTACGATCTTTGATCGTCTTGTTACTGTTATCGTTGTTGGACTTTACTTTAGCTTATATTTGTTGTTTTGTGTAGATAAAGCTTTTGGAGAATTTGTACAAAATAACTGATGTAACATGAGTGCTGTTTTTGTTTATGTATCTATTTAAAACTCATTTTTGAAAGTGCGTTTCTTATCAAAGCGCTTATTGTTCCTTCTTTCTTACAAGCGTAATTGCATGAAGATTTACTACGTTTTTATCTTATGCGTATCTTGACGTATTTTAATTACATGTATGATTATTTCTCTGCTGAATACGCGTTCTATTATTGGAAGATATGCTTACTGACATTGATTAAAGTTAATTACGGTCCATATACAGGGTGTTAAATGCTTGCTATTTACATAATGTACGAATTATTTATTTTCCTGCTAAATAAATGCAGTTTTCTGATTCCCATTGCTATTTACAGTTACTACGCAACCCTTACTACTCAATACACCCCTAAACAACCCCTTATCACAGCAATATATATATATATATATATATATATACATATATATATATATATATAGTGAATAAGATGAAATAATAACTTAGAATATGTAAAGCTCAATGATCATTTCAAATCGAGCTAGTAATTGAAAGATGGAAAATGATAATTCAAGTCCTGTCCAAGACCTTATATTTTCCATCTTTCAATTACTAGCTCGATTTGAAATGACCATTTGGACTTTGGATAAAAGTTTAAGTTATTATTTCATCTTATTCACTGTAATATTATAGTATTTATCAACTTACCTTGTGTAATTAACTATCTAATATATATATATATATATATATATATATATATATATATATATATATTACTATGGATTTATAGGTTGTAATTGATGGTGGTGGATAGGTCAGATAAATATTTATGACAGGGTACACCATGTATATAGAAGGCATGTAATAATTTAAAACATTTTTCTAAGCTATAGCATAGGGATTTATAATTTAAAATAAGCTTTAAGGTTAATTTTGCTTCATTTTAGAGTTAGGATAAAAATTAATTACAATTATTAAATATAGGAAGTGTAAATCCGTAAGATAAACATGTGCATTTAAATGTATAAGTACCATTCAAAGTTAGTAGTAGGAAAGCTTTTCATTTCATGGCATAAAAATCAATTTGAAGAGGGCGAATTCTTTAGTGTGATATCAAGTAACTGATACCCAAAGTGTAATTATTCTATTTATGTACATAACTTAGCGTAATGTAATATGAAGGTGAAGCATTTATAATTTTTCAAAGGTCTGTATTAGTATAAGATATAAAAGTGTTATCAAGAAACAAGTTAACGCTTATGAGTTTCTAAGAAAGAATGTGCAGCGAACTAAACATTTCCAGTAAAGTTTAGCATTGTAAATACATTCAGCGTATTAATTTAAAAACCAGTAAACAAGTATCAAGGTTTCTAGGAAAAAGATCGTTAAAAACGAACAGCAGGTGTATGTTAGATAGGGTGTTGAAGGTTACGTACAAAAATGGATTGATAAAATAAAGAGAATGAATGATTGTGTTTTGCATCAGGTAGCAAGGAATGCAGGATAGCATATGGTTAGTTGTCATTGACTTTGAAATGTCTGCAAGACGAGGAAATTTTAAAGTTAAATAAGCAAGACTGAGTTGCAGCATATTTTCGTAAGACATCGGTTTGGAAGGGAATTGAGAAGCACGGTAGAACGCTACAGACAGAGTAGGACTGTTAGACTGTGTATATAAGAACGAGAAAGACCATAGTGTAGATTGGTAGGGTAGAGTAGAACTTTTAAACAGCGGGGATAAAGGTAAGGAGATATAACATATAGGTTAAACACGGATAATTGACGTAGAAAATTGATAAAGGGTACAAAATAAAGGACAGAACATTTTGGATGCAAGTTAGACAGAGGTGATCGTATATGCGCATAGAGAGGCGTGTTTTGGATGCTTGTGTTGGTGCCAGTTGCTGAAGGACTTTGACGAATTTGACAGCCGTTGGAGATTTTAATGAGTGTTTCGGAGTAAAATGTTTGCTTGTGATTGAAAATTCTGAGATTTTCGAGATGGTTGGCAAACGGCTGTCAAGTTTATTGTGAAAAGCTGAAGCCTAATGGCTGGATTTGTAGAATTGGACGACGGTTAGGTGTTGTTGGGTGCATGGGTTTGTGGAATCGGTAGACCGTTTAACAAGGTTTACCAATAAAACCTGTTTAGTGGTGTGATGTGAAATGATTTGGGGGGAATTTTGAGTCTATATAAACCAAGAGGAGGCGGTAGCTGTTTTTCGATCTTCAAACAAGCTTCGAACTACAATAGCAAATTAGTTATGTGACTACTGAGTTTGAGATTTTAATTACAATAAATTAAATATGCACAAGTTGGTGCAAGGTCAAAATTAGCAGTCGTGAATTGTATAAAATACATTCTGAAAAGCGAAGCTTGGTGTACGTAAGTAGACATCTTCCTATTTTGGTTGGAGGTGCTTGTTGTGCACTGACATGGAGTAGTGGATGTTGATGGACCAGTAGTGGATGTACGTTAGTTTGGAAGTACCGTACATTGAATGCAGAGATCTGGATAGAGAATTGCTGTTCCTTATGGTGGCAATCATCTTGGGGTGATTCCTGTATGTGTAGTCACGAAGGGGGATTACGTCATAGATGGTTTTAGGGTAGAGATCTGGTTGTGGTACATTCCAGGTAACTGAATTTTATAAAAACTTTTAACTGTTGTGATTGTTTGGTGAATGACATTTTGTGCGTTTTGGGTGGATTTTGTTGAATTTTATGGACATAATAATTGATTATTTATTTTTGATAAGGAATTATTTAAAAATATATTTATTTAAAATTATGTATTATAAAATGAGTGTGATATTGACTTTTGTACAAAGTAAATGGGTTTTTGGTAATTTTCAGTGCAGTAATTAGCACTTAGGTACAGAAAAGTTTTTACTATGAGCTTGTATTAGATCTGGGGTTTTAAAATAACATTTAGAGATAAGCCCAGTTACTTTTAATAATTATAAATGTAAATAGACAAATTATGAAATTATGGTATTTTAAAATGACTTCATTTAAAATTGAAGATTGTTGTTAGATATCTAAGGTGTGAATTAAGAATGTTAGGACAAAGATTATTGTGTAGCGATTTGATGTTATAATAAAGTGTGCTGTAACTTTGGTAGTCGAATTTTGTTTTTCTTTTAATAGTAGGGTAGTATTTTTATAGAGCATCTTAGCAGCCGTGGCGAATATCCCTGAGGAAGCAGAGCAAAAAGGCTGGATGTTTGGCATCCTACTCGTTTTCAGTAGTTTCAGAGATTTTATGGTGGCCCCATTCGTGGAGTTACAGAGCATTTATGACGACCCAATTTGAGGTGAATTTATTTCCGGCAATTTGTAGGGCCAATCAAGAAAGGACAATCTTTGCAGCATTTTTGTCGAGCCAACAGTGGGGCTCGTTTCTATAGAGGAAGCTCGTGGCATTATATATATATATATATATATAGAGAGAGAGATGAGTATTTTCTTGCTGTGTGGTTTTAATAGCGAATTGAGTATTCTTGGGAATAAAACAGCGATAGAACTATATTCTCTTTATTCTTTTAGAACTCGAGCTTTCGAGAATCTTTATCTCTTCTTCAGGAGTAAACTACAAATAGTGGTTGTACATAATGGTTTATACTTAAATTACTTACGAATGTGAGAAATGGATAAATTGTAAAAATTTTATGGTTTGAAAGTTATTTTCTATTGAATGAAAAGTAATTTGTCAATGTTAAATTTTGAGTATTGTGATGTATTTGATATTTGAATAAATCGTTGTTGGACATGACATGGACATGTGTTATTTTTATTTTGAATATTAATGGGTTTATGGTAACAGTGAAATTATTTGTAGTATATTTAAAGTGGAAACATTGCTGAAAATTTTGATGTGTTGATTATGGGACGTTTTTGAATTGTAATTGTGATGAATTTGAGTGTATGGATGAATGGTGAGAGGATATAGATACTGGAAACGTGTTAATTGTGGAAAGTGATGTAGAGAAATTGTATTTTTAATGTTTCATGTTATATACAGCTTTAAGAATTTTATTTTGTCAGATACTGTACACTCCCATATGTACCCTCGTATGTGTTTGACTAATACACTTATTAATGGTTTATATTGTAGCATTCAAGACGTGTTTTAATGTATGTTAATAAAGTTAGTGAGTTGGTCCAATAAATTGTTTGTGCATGTTTCCACATGCAGTGTCAAAAACTACTAAAATTTTACTGTTTTACTTTTATTCGTGTTTCTTCAAGCACTAAATTTTCCAATCATGTTTTCAAGTAAACTTATATTTTTGATCATGTAGTATATGTGGGAGAATGATTTTTTTGCTGTTTTTTTTAATATGGTTGCATTTCGAAATAAATGCAATAGCAATAAAAATTTACTTTGATATTACTACCTTTTTTTATATCTTTGCTGGACTGTATCTTGCACAGCTTTAAGGCATGAAGTAACAAAATTTCTCTATGTACTATTTTTTATCAGTTTTATGTACTTTACTGCTTCATCTTATAACACGTTTTCTTTCAATTGCAACCTTTTTTTATAATTCAGTTATTTGTATTTAAAATTTTTGTTGTTTCACATCTAAAATTAGATTGTATTGCTTTCTTTCAGTTTTTACTTTCGAGACTGGTCTCCTTGGCATTTTTATTTTCGGAACATATTGTAAAATAATCACGTACAGTACTAAGTGATCCCTTAAAATGATATTGTCTGACTAAGGAAATAAATTATGCTAAAATTGTGCTATCTGTTGCCAAATTTGTTGAATATGTTGATTTTCGAATACCGATGAAGATTCGCAAACCTTTATTTTTTCAAAAATGTGCTGTTAAGCAAAACTGGTTTGCTAACTTTAATGAAAACTTGCATCGTTCTTTACTAAAAGCCATTTAAAAGTTATGTGCTAAAAATAAAAAAAATTTGAAATACAACCATGGTCTTCCATTAGTGGAATTTTAACTGAGAGCATAGCAGAAAATTTGTTGCTAGTTTCTAGAACAATTGGAAAACTGTTATACTCAGTTTATAATGTGGCTTAGGGACTAGTTTTGTTAAATCTATATACTACTTAAGCTAATTGTTCATAAAAGATGTACACAAATAAATACAAGCTTCAAGGGAAATCCGATCACCTAAACGCTCTGAATTGGTGACAATTTGAAAAAGTGTAAGCTTAAATACAAAATGATTAAAGTTGCTTGATTAGTGACATGATATGATACTGACAACTAGTGTAATTTTTTAGTTTCTGCTCAAAATGCATTATGATGTGCATGACAAATTAATTAAGCATCTGTTCAATAGAATGTCCAATGCATTTTGCTTAAACTGTAGTTGCTTATTCTTCATTCTGTAAGAATTTTGTCAAAAAGCATTAATGATTTCCAAATTTTAATCAATACTGTTTGTTTTATAAACTCTATTAATCTCTTGGTGAAAATAATAAAGCCACTTTTATAACAAACAGTTTAAATTCTAGCAATAGGGTTTAGCCAGAAAAAATATTCAAACAAAAGCAATTTATCATAATTCATTTTTAAAAATTAGACATTAAAACAAACTGATGAAAAAAATATCTATAAATACTCATTTTTGCTATAACCTTTTTTAATTTTGCTTTTGTATACTAACCAGAATAGGTTTTATGTTTGTTTTGACCAACACCTATTTATTGAAACCGAATACTCCCAAAATCTTTTAATAATATTATTTTACTAAAAGCGGTTTTTACCGAAACTGTTTTTTTTTAGTTACACTAACCAAAACCGGTTTATGGACCTCACCGACAACCAGCTTCACAATATACCTTACATTTGTTTTATTTATCAATCTAAGAAAACTAAAGCAGCTGTAAACGAGAGTGTGGACAAGAATATTTTGAGTGGTGTGGATCGATCCTTGTTAAATGTCTGATTAGTGGTTATCATTATAAATCCTTAAAAACAACTGAACATACTCTTTTTGTGTAATTATGTTTGTAGATTGTAAATGTGGCAATGGTGAAATGGATTAAAATCTTATGTTTTTCCATGTCACAGTGGTTTGATATTTATGTTATTCAAAATTTGAAATAGCAATATTCTGATCTTCTGTGACACTAGTTAAACAGTATATTGAATGAAAAACTAGTCATTTATTTCATATAACAGTTTTTGTATTATTATATTATAATATGCAAGGTTACATGTAAGTGCAGTTCTTCAAAATATCGACAAAGAGAATATGCAACATTTTAATAAAACCAATTTTGACACAAATTTACGAAATTTGTTGTACATGCAAAGGTTAAGAAAATATTTTTTACAAGTAGAAGGGTATATAGATTTTCTTAAAGTTCGTTTTTATAAATCATACTTCTGTTTTAATGTTGGCCTCAATATTAATATTAATTTTTACATGTTAATTCAGAGAAACAATTTTTTATCACCTGATATGTTTCAGACACTCAAATCGCTTCAATTTAAAGAGAGCAAAATTTAATCGCAGGTCAACTTCCTTCTACATCTCCAAGGTAAAATAGATTGCGCTGAGATGGTCACCCTGGTAAGTTTAAATGCAGATATAAATTATTTATTATTCTTATGTTAATCAGACAAGTTATAGCAGAGATAAATCATGCTGTAGGCATCTAAAAATTATGCTTAAAAATCAGTATAAGTTAATCTTTTCCATTCATTTTAAATAACTGTCATATTATTAGGGTTTATTACATGTGCCTTGCTTAATAGTAAAATGATGAATTTGTAGTGTTTTTCATACATCGAACATGTTTTTGTTTGTATAGAGTTGCATTTAATTGCATGAAAAGTATATTAGCAATCGTGTAAGCATCATCAAGCACATTCTGAATTACTAAGATGAAAGTATGAAATCAGTGGTGTGTCCACTGTCATAAATAACTATCCTAAAAGCATGATGTGTATCGACAGTTTTTGTGATTGATGGTGTTTGAATAACTTAACTGCTAGTAGTATGTAATTGTGATATATGAATGTTGCTGGAATTATTTACACATTTAATCCTAACGTTTTTAAAATATTCATTTAAAACTGGCAGTTGTGTTTTAAAAGCACCTCAGATATTGAACTCTATTTTTGTAGTTGCTTAGTGTAGTTAGATCATACATTAATTTCTCATTTTATTAATTATCAAAAGGTATAAATGTATGAATTCTTCAAAGACACGTCCAATTCTAAAAGTTATTTTATGCATCAATAAAAATACACATGAATGTGGTTATATAGACAACTATGTAGACATCTAGGTTAAAACAAAATCGTATAGTATCTGGAGTTTCCGTTTGGCAAATTTCTGGAAACCCTATATAGACTGTACAAGTCAAAATTAAAACAATAAATATTTTATGAAATCTTTATCATCTCTTCCATCATAATAATTCTTTTAGCTTGTTTGAGAAAATAATTTGAAAATATATTTACCAGTTAATTATATACTAACTACAGTTTACAATTTATGCATTTTGCTATAGTGATTCAGTTTTACGTTCTTACCATTTTTTTAAAAATTAAACTGTATAAAAATATTATGTATAAATTAGTTGCAAATTTGAATGGTAATGTTCAAAATATTCTTGTGAACATGATGTCGGTTTCGTTTTAAAAGTTACACAATACTTTGTAACGACCTTTAGGCCATACTTAGAATCTGATGTCCTTTTGCTAGCTCTGGACTTTACTCCAGTGATAGAGTTATGAGCAGGGAGGTTTACTGTATAACTAAGACGCAAAAGAATTAAAGTTAGGTGCTACTACACATTTAAATACCAGTTGTTATTGACTCTAGGGATGGTATAGGAACCCCAAGGTCAATATTCCCAATAACAGAAGATTGACTATGAGCAGGGTAAGCCTGAAATAAAAACAAGTTATAATACAAATGGAGACAACAATTTGCATCTCAAATTAATAATAAAATAATATTTAAATGAACCTCTAAAGGTTCTAAAATTTTTTTATAAATATTCATGTACATCCATGTCACCTCAATAAAATATGTACACTCACATATGAACATACAGTAACTGTTTAATGAATTTTACCATTGAATAAAACAAAAAAATTATGAAGAACATGAATATAGTATGTACATAAGGAAATCTTCTTGTTTTAAGTTTTTAAAAAATTCAATTAAGTATTACTAATATATATTGAGTCTAAGTTTACTCTATGTGTAAACGAAAATCTGTAGGTTAAATTCAATAAGCCTGAGCTTTTAGTAGTTTAGTTTAGTAAAAGGAATTATATTTACATTTCACAGAAAAGAACAAAATAATTAATGGTCTATTTTAAATATATGACCAAACCCTAGACCTTTAAATTATTTACGAAATTTACAATGATTAAAGTATAAAAGTCAGAAGTCTTCCTTACAATTTTATAGGCGAATTTTTAAAACTAAATTCTTATTTCAAATTGTTATTATTGAGATACTTTCTAAAAAATTGAACTAATAAAAATTGTCTTTAGCAACTGTGACAAGATATTCTAGATGTCAAATATAAAATTGCTCACGAGAAACAAACACTAATAGCTTTTTACTTTTAACGGAGTTTTTATAATAGTAAATGTTCTAGAATGTTTTAAATAAACGTGCATTAAGTATGTTATAAGATCCTTGAAAACAAATGTTCAATAATAGAAAATTTCTAGCGATTATTAGACGGCTTGCAGATGTTTTTAATTCAACAAACAACAAAATATCAGCTTTCATTTACTCGTCTATTAAAGAAAGCTTTTTCTAACATGCCACAAACAGCTATAATCCATGAATTCTGTGAACTTCGAGACTTCGAGATGAGCTCCATAAGAATAAACATATGATCTCTAATCTCCTTGCAACTAACAACTGCCTAATACTTAATTAGATAAAACCATTATGTAGTTAGTTCATAAATTATATAAACTTTATGTGTGAAACTATGATGATATTACTTCTAAAGATGCTAATCCTTGAACTGTGTGAATTCTAATAATATTAAACTACAACAACATTATTTCTATATATAATGCTAGTTAAATGCGCTGTAGGAAAGGTATTAAAATGAAATCTTGTATTTATTTAATACAAACTATTAGTTACAACTTGTTACAACTTTTTAATGTGAATATTTATATATATATATATATATATATATATATATATATATTGCCGTGTAACTTCGCTCTAGCTCAGTAGCTTCGAAAATGATTAATTTACCAAAATCGAAAATTTCACATAAGGAAAATTTTCAAAAAAAAATTTCTTACCCAGATTCTGCTTCCATCAACTTTGATTTCTTCAACCGCTCCCTAGCATATCTCAGTTGTGCCTCCTCTTGGATACCTAGATTTACTAGCATACTCTTTACCGTTCATGCACACTCTCAATAAAACCACAATATAATACAACAATCATACAATATTTATTTACCACTATTTACAAATAATAATTCAAGATTGTGTACATTTTGGTGCTCAAGTTTCAATCCTATAAATTCTATCTTTGTAAAGTCCTGGATTTTAAATTGAAATATCAAACACATTTAATGTAACAGGAGTAAATGGGCTCTGAATAATACCTTATTTTTTATATTTATAATTATTTCTAATTAGTACACTTTGGAGTATGGTGAGCTCATGAAACCCAGTTTTTTTTAATGTATGCTTTCTACTTTGCATACTCTTACTACAAACACAAAAAGACCCATGTACTCTTAACAATAAAAATTAACTTCATGAGGAACGTTAATAAGCTTTACGTACACCTTTAGATTTATATTCAAATACCATAATAAAAGTTAGTTATACGTATTCTTTTCAATACGCATAATAACGAAAAATACCATCAAAGTTCACTTTCACACATCACAAATAATCTCCCCAGTTTATAAAAAAACATCAAATTCTAATGCATTACCTGGAAAAACCTGAAGATTCCATCTTTGTTGACGATGTATTATCTTCCTGAACCCTCGGTCTCGTGATTATGCGCTGCTTGCCGCCTCCAGCTACTTATAGATGAACACCATCTACGTTGCGCTGCATGCTACTTATTCAAGATCCATCCCATATCCAAATCCAAGTATATTACACTTTTTTATTATTGCATAATTTAATTTACGTTACGAGCTTGTTATAGTATACATTGTACCTTAGTTAAATATAATTAAACTCGACACTAACTGCATTCAAAGTATAAGGTCACAACCATCTAACACTGTACTATATAATTTATAAATTTTAATACTTACAAGCTCGTTAGTAGATTTTTGTACGTCGTAAGCGATGCAAATTAAAGAAGTCAAAGAGAGACTTAATAACTCCCCTTTCATATTTATAGGATTCAAAATGTAACCTCTCCAAACCGTCTTAACGCGAAATATTTAATTGAACTAACTCTTTCTTCAAATTTTGTATAACCGTTTTCGAACTCTCCGAAATTTAGCTCGTTGCTACGCTATTTTCCGACAAACCCGCATTCATCTGTCCCGTGCTCGTCTGTCGTAAAACTAACTATTTAGAGCAATGATACCTTTCAATGACGTCTTAAAACCCCGCCTGTATTAACTCTATTCCTCTCTTATGCATATTAGATGTCTCTTTCTACCCTTGTTTGAGTGGTAGAAAATCGATATTCCTGTCCGCGTGATATCTCCTCCACGTGGAGTTGTATACGTGCTTTGCGACTGTCGGTTGAGCAATATTCTTTGAAACTTGCTTGTTATGCTCCAAAAAATACATAGAAGTCGACCTTTCAAAACATGCAGATGTAGCTTTACTCTAAGAGTTGATACCTAAGTCACACCCACATGCGGCATGGGATTCAAGAGGTTAAAACAAATTTAGCATTTTTGAAGGAACCAAATACCTACTAATCACCGATAGCTGTCAACCGGACAGTTGCACGCCGGAAATCATCTTGAAATCTATCAAAATTTATGATTGCGTTTTGCACCCTCTCAGTACACTTTACATGAGTGAATTGATGGATAAAGATAGTATCATCCTTCAATCTATATAATGAGATTACACTTTGAAGGTTACTCTATGATTTTGCACTATAGTTGCCAAATCAATACGACAAAATCATTACACCGTTATGTAACTGCTCAATGTATGATAGAAACTGATTATTATTATTACTATTTTTTTATTATCCAACAAGAAAACCCAATTACATAATAATATAAACTGATAAAATTATGGCTACAGCGTACATACAATTGAACTGTTGTGTAAAGATTAATATTAATAATAAGCCTAACATAGAAAATCATACTCCTCATAATAAAATGGAGGCTGTAAAGGGAATAATTACATAATGTGAGGATCTTTTGTACAAGTCAAATTATCTATAACTTGTGCCTTTTTTATATAAGGCTACACATTTTATTTCATTTTAGGGGACTTCTAAACCCAGTATGGGAAAATTTTCTTTTCTCACCTTTAACTTAAGCTTTTACGTGTAACTTTCACAATTATTAGTTTCCCACGCATATTAATACATTAACTCATGATTTATAGTATGTAAACTGCATAGTATCGCTTTATAACTTGTGAGAACTATACCTCGTAGAGGAGAGGACTTTACTATCGACATTTGATGGGGATGGACATGCATGAAGTTCCGAATTCGGCGAAGTGATCCCCTTTCCTGTTTGTACCTTTTACAATATATCTACAAATTATTTTGGCTTCGTCAGTGAGGACAGTTGGACCGCATATAAAAAAAATTAACTGAAGGTTTACCCCTGAAACCTAGGTAGCAGCTGTGGCTTTAGTAAAAACCTGGTAAGTTTCTGGCTTGTTGTGTTAATATGTGTACTTTACCCGCGATGATTACTCGCAACCTAATTTGTAGGCATAATCCTCTTTATGTCAGGGTTACGCATGGTTAATCGATGCCAAGGAAGTTTATACTGAAAATACCGAAAACATAAACTATATTGAGAAATGTTCGCTCAGATATACCATAAATATCACATTTATCACTAATTTGATTGAAATTCTGACTCATTATATAAATCTATGATTTTAGTAATATGCTGGTTTTCGCTGTAGCTTTGTGAAAGCAGATGTATTACGACTTGTTGTTTGTGGAACATTGAAATTTAATTTAGACAGCAAAGCAGGAGCATGAATAAGACGATGTAGTAATGTGTACAAAAATGAAAGGCAGAAAATTACTCGTCTATTGTCTAATGAATGAATGCCACAATTCTCAAGCAATAGTTTTTGCGATGCCCCCTTAGATGGATAATAACCAGTTTCAATCCAAATTAAAAATTTTACTAACCTATGTTGGACACTCTCCAAAATGTTCTTCTTTGTGCGGTAGTGAGAATACCATATAATAGAGCCATATGCCAACTTGGATTTAATAAATGAAAAATATAACATTTTCAGAGCGGCAGTGTTATTGAACTTCTTGTAATAACGCACAATAAAACCATATAATCTTAATGTAGCTTTAACCGCTAAGTCCATGTGATTTAGAAATAACCGGTTATCGAAAATAATCCCTAGATTTTTAGTCGTAACAACTCGATTTAGTGTTAGATTATTAATCTTATATTCATGGAGAATAGTTTCCGCTTTCCTTGAGAATTTTTAGTATTTAGGTATAGCCGATTTAGATTACACCAATTTTGAAGATGCACACAGTCATCGATAGTTTCAATTTTCACGAACATAAGAATGTTTGTTTTAATTATATCGCAGATATCATTAATGAACATTAAAAATAGAAGAGGACCAAGATTAGATTCTTGCAGAACTCCCGATTGCACAAAAAAATCCTACATATGTCCGTTATAGTGTACATATTAAAAGCGATCACTTAAGTGGAATTAAAAGAAGATAACAGCGCATTAAAGAACTTAAACACAAGTTTTGCTGCAATAATTAAATGCTGAATTCGATAAAGACTTTTGAAAAGTCAGTGTATACCACATCTTATTGACACAAGAATCTATACTTTCCAACACTTCCTGCATGAATTTCAAAATTGTTGATCTTTTTTTCTATAAATACATGCTGCTGCTAATATTGTTTTTAATTAACAGATAGTCGTGGTGAATAACCTCTTTAAATATTTTGGCAACATTGAATAACCATCTAACAGGACTATAGTTTGCCACCTCACTAAGATCACCACTTCCAAGTACTGGAATAATCTTAGCTATCGTCCAAACTTTCGGAATGATGTTGATACCTAATGCTAGATTAAACAATATACAAAGTGGTTGACAAAATATTTGAGCGAGGTCTCTCACAGTACAGTGGAATTTGATCATGTCCAGCTGTGGACTTGTTTTTAATTTCTACAGTGCGGTTAAAATTTCCTCTTCAGAGATTGCTTTTATGCCAACATACAGTATTGCGAAATATGGGATTTGCATAGTATGATTTATTTTCAACACGTACATGCTATTAAAGAAATCCTTAAATGCATTTGTTGATGCGTTTGTAGTATCATATATCACATCATTAAATATTGCCACTGCTGGAATCCTGGCGAGCTGTTTTTTATATTTTACAACTTTCCAAAATTGCTATGGGTCCTTACAAATATTAGACTGGACTAACCATAGATATGAATTATATGCTTGTATAATCGCAGCATGCAGAAATTTAAATTGGTTTAAATCATCCAGGTTGTTATATTTTTTGCAACGGAGGTAAATACGTATTTTTTTATGATATCGCATGTAAACCAGGGTGGATATTTTTTACTTTCAAAATATGGCACATATGTATTCAAACAGCTGTATACAATAGAGTAACACATATTGCATGCTTCATTAATATTAACGAACTGATTTAAGCAAGCTCAATTAGTTTTAAATAAAGTATTATAAAGGCTTAAAAAATAGTTTGATGAAGATTATACACCTTGGAATAAGAAAAGTTTTTATAGTAAGATTTAGAACATTTCACTTCAATAGATAATACCAGGTGATGTAAGTCCTCAATGAGTAATAGCATCTCCCTTGCAAACAATGCATTGAAATTTATTACTAAGAATTAAGTCAAGCAACCTTCGATTATAGTTACATATGTTATTGAATTGTTTAAATTCACAGGTGTCGATAAATTGATTCAGTAAGTTACGATATGAGTTTGTGTATGTATTGTTATAATGTGGACAATTGACGTTGCTAACGATAAGAGTATCATAATTATTATGTACCAAATACCAATGCTCTAGTGCAATGATTTTCAACTTTTTTTTTGTTGCGGTACACTTAACAATTTCAAAATTTGGCGGCACACTAACAATAAAAGAAGTTTAAAAGAATTTTACTTACCTATAATACACTGTGTAAAAGCGGTACGATTGATTCGGCACAGTAGAATAATTGAATCGATATAACAATAATGCTGAGGCCATTTCAAGTATTTGGCGACACAAAAAAGTACTACGGCACTGGTTGAGAATCACTGCTTTAGTGCACCAAAAAAGGATATCAGAATTGGCAGATTTGTATTGAAGGAGTGTAAATATTTAGTATATTTAAAAAGATGAGTTTAATACACTTTTTTCAATAGTTGCGGGAATGTTGTTTAATATAGACAAATTAAGTGGAACACATTTTATGGTTAAAAGAACACCACACCTCGAATTAACTCCAGTAGCTAGTCTCTATCACATTGAAGCATTTCATAGTTTGGCAAAAATAGGTCCTTGTTACTAATTTCATAATACAATGTGGTTTCCGTTAAAGAAATTACGTCAACGATCTCACTACAAACAGAATTATAATAGTCCTGTAATTTCTATCTAAACCCCTGCATGCCATTACTAAGTAGATGATCATGTTGGTGAGCAGCTAATTTTTTTAGTTGTTAGTAATCTTTGCAGTTTTCGGCATTTCATTCATGTACTGGTTAGATTTCTTTTTTCCATCCTTGATTCGTTTGTTTAAAGTATTGCCCTAATTGTTAAGATGCTTGTGTTGTAAGGGCGATTGATCAGCCACTATGTTAAATGTTGAATCCATTGATAACACTTTATTTTTCAGAATTAACCTGACCTGGGCAGCTAAATTTAAGATTATTTTCACAGGCAGTTTTTACCTGGTACCTAAACGTACACCTTTCATTGCTTCATGGTTGATGGACATCACCTTTAGCATTATCTTTCTTACTAATCCTACATCTGAATCTATACCGTCTTTTGTATTCGTAGATAGTGATTCATTCATGTTAAATATCAATATGTTATATGTCTTAGTAGCACAATAATTAACCTCATGTAATAATAATTCTGTTCTCTGGATTGATACCCGCTTTCAATAAATCAAGTTCTTTTTTCAAAGAGGAAATGGTTTCATCCAACTCCTTGATGGGATCCTTTTCTATTACACAAGCATCACAAAGAAAAGTAGGATGATACTTATCATTGGAATGCAGAAATAAATTAAGGTTAGAATAACCCCGAGCACATTGTATGAATAGGTAATCTGCACTTATCACAAAATAACTCATTATCACAACCAACTGTTTTATCACATACACTATATTGAGTTATGATTGGCATGTTTATATACCATAACTAATCATTACTGTGAGAAATTGAGTGAAACACCTATACCTCTGTACACTAAGACATGATTATATCGAAGGGAAAATATTGAATGACTACTCAAGCAACAAATCAGAACCTAATTAGCGATAAGTGATTTTCAGTTGATGTCAATTGTTAAAACTGCTATACAATAGATACTACATGTATGCACAATAAAAAAGCGAACACCCTATTGTATATATGAATATTAAATGAAAAGAAAACTGCATTATGCTCAGAATCTTACAGATGTATCTCACAAATGTAAAAAGTATGTTAGTAGCATTGATTTTAATGTATTTGGATAAAATAATCAATAGGACGGCTTAAAAAATCCTAATTATTCAATCCTTTGAGTTTACATAAAATACAATGAATGTTTTGGATTAACTGTGGCCAAAATAGGAATTGTAGAGAAAGACATGGCATCTGCATTAGTTTTGAATATCTTCGATATAGTTATTACGATTACTTTTATGATACATTTGTACAGTTCCACAAATATGCCAAACTGACAAAAATCACTTATCGTGATTAAATTTTATGCTTAAATTATACACAAAAGTAATTGAACGTTTTTAAAAAGAAGCTATTTTGAGTGATTCTAAATGTATAGAGTAATTTTGTTGTCTGATTTTTTGGGCTACTTTGATCATAAAAATTCATACGAACATATTGTCACAGTAAAAATAGACAATTTCATGATATAATGCGTTCTTTAAAGTCATGGTGACAATTTAGTGCTCCTTTGTGGCTCAGCAAAGACTCTTCAGGTCGTTGGGTAAGATAGACTATCAATAGATCTAAAGGAATGTCAAAGATGATCCAATGAGTAAGAAGTGATTACCGTCATAGGGCACTAGAAAGAGGAGCAATCAGAAGCAATGAGAAATATTCCACCGTTCTCGTGTAAACCCTAACCAACTCACTATATCAAGAAATAAGGCAATGTTCCAGTAAACTCAATTTATTATAATAATGGAAATGTTCACCAAGTAAGCATACAAATTAATACAAGTCCAGAGGTTATCTTCTGAAATCAGCAAAATAGCACACGAGATCTCCAAACATGAATGTAACATACCACTCACTGGTAAGCAGTGAGTGAATAATTACCTTTTAATATTGTTTTCATAACACAATGTAAGTACCCAATCTTAGAGTAAGATTGGACAACCAAGATCGATTAATAATCATACTACAATACACCAAAATCATTTGGACATGAGCCATGCATAAATAAAGCCAGTATTTTAAACAAACCATTAATAAAACAAGGTACACACGTTTTATGGCCACAAAAGTCACAGAACTATAACAGGTAACAACATTAACTCATTAAGTGCTTGGCAAGAGATTTAAAGTCAAGTTCTTTCTTATTTAACTTAATACTTCAAATATTCAGTGCCACAAGTGGATCAATTTCAAATCAAAATAACTCCAATATTAATTAATAAAACAAGTAAACAGTAATTCCACTATTAACGGTGGCAACACACAATACAGCCATAGAAATCGATTAAATGTTACAACTTAAGGTTTGTTCCGTAATTTGGCTTGAAACAACTGATATAACAACTTCATACTATGGTACAAACTCATTACAGCTAATTTTCATAACAGACGATGTAGGAATGTCTGTAGATGTCTTGCAGCGCTTCAACTACTCCAAGTGAGTCACCAGATGAAATTAACAATAAGACTATTATTTCTTTTACTTTAGGTTACAAACTAATACTCAATCTTGAATTAGCAACTGGTATATCTGACCCATACACCTCAAATGACATAAGACTTGCAATGTATTTGGTTCTTGAATATGAAACATCGACAGAGAGATCCATGAAACTTGAGTTGCTGTCGGACTACCAGTGGACTGCACTAAAACAATTAAATCATATAGTAAAATCCCAGCCATGGCATCCTAAAATAGTACGCTACAATAGCACCCACACATGTGGGTAGAATTCTAACAAAATGTGCTTTCTAAACTGTTGTACACAACATCCGTAACAATGCCAATAAACCATTAAGCCAAGTTAATTCCTCGGATACAAAAAAAAAAAATGTAAACCTTGGGTACTTGTTGAACTCCGTTATCAAAAATGTTGCTATAACAGCAGTAATTGCAAATGTGCTTAGAACGTTGTACCTTCATGAAGGAGCCACATAAAAAAGAGTGAAGTCTTCACTTACAACTCTTATCACACACAAGGTAGATAGTCGGCTTTCCATAATGCACAAACAATTACTTTGTAAATATAAACATGTACAAGAATTAATTAGTGAAACCAATTCCATAGGTTAATAATCTAACAGTTAATGCAAGTGAACGTAACTCGTTACTAGGAGAGATTTGAAAACAATTCGCACAGAGATTTATGATGATTGAGAATAAGCTGAAGATTCAGGTTTGAATCCTGTCTGGGACGTTATATTTTCCATCTTTCAATCGCTAGCTCAATTTGAAATGATGATTTAGGCTTTGCATAAAAGTCTAAGTTATTATTTCATTTTATTGACTAATACCTTAGTATTTATCAACTTGTTTTGTGTAATTACCTAATGTGGATATTTAATAGTTGGTTTATAATAATTGATCTTTATTATAACAATATTCTTATATGAAAAATGTACAGAAAATGTAATATAATAGGCAGAGTTAGTCTGTAAGACAATTCTCAGTTCTACCCTGACCGTACGAACAGTTACAATGTTGAATTTATATTACAAGAAGAACTCTACAATTTATTATCAGTATTTATGCACATATACTTCGATGCGTATAATTGGATACTTCCATTATGGAAAGTATGCCTAAAACAATCATTATTAATTCAACAGAGGCCATGTAAATTGTTAATTTTTGTAACTTTAGCTTTTAGATACGGTGTTACTAATATATGGACAAATATATGAAAAACTGCACTTGAATATGCTGCTTTTATTAATAGGAATGTGTAGATCGGCTACGTGTGTTACAATTGTGTATGTGGACTTCTTAATTATAGCCTGCCGTAAGATAATCAGGAATTTTCGAAGTATAAACATTGAGCACGAAATGTGAAATATGCTGTTGCCTCCTTTCTGCCATCTTTATCCACCCAATACTTTCAGTGTGCCGACTAGTTGGTTCACTGCGAGGTAGGCCTAAACAATAATGCACACCTGCATTCTGAATCCTCTATATAATGTTTTTGCACTCTACAGTTACAAAAGGTGCATAAAAACAGTCGCAAGAATTAAACAAGGGGACAATACTAGTAAACTTGTAAAAGTTATTTATGCTTTCAATGGGAGAATGTCTTTGACTTGATATAATTGTTTCAGTTTTATGAATGCGTACATATTACACATGATCTTGATTTCCTTTTGAGGCGATGGGTAATGTTTTGGAAAAGTTGTCATTTGTCACAGCTTAGACTTTCGTCTATATGACAAAAAAGAATTATATTGAAAAAGTCAGTATCTTTTTATTAATAATTATTATACTATAATTCTGCACGATTACTACAGAAAATGCAAAAAGTGCAATAACTTTGAAGCCACAAACAATTGGATTATTCTGAATTATTCTGATACGAAATGCTCCCCCCTACCATACCCTGCGGGTTTATCCACGAGTATATATTAATGAATCATTTTGTCTAGCATTGGGAGAGTAATTTGAGTGTAGTGAACAAAGATTAATTTAAATTGTTGGTTAGTTTGTAAAGGGAAAAGCCAATGATCAGTTTCGCTGTTGTTGCAGCTCGTCAGACTGTTGTATTTTGCCTTGCAAAACGACCAACTAAGTTCTTGAATTATACACAAATTATGGTGTATTAAGTACAAAATGTTCTCATATGCTTTCTATACTCGAATGTAAACAGCTAACTATTGGTCACACGACTATTCAAGTTTATTTCGTCTTTTTACTATATCACAATAAATATTCCAAAAATTAAATAAACATGTAACCTCAAAATTGGGTGCAAAAATCATGTTTTTACACAGAATATATAAAAGCCCGAAAATTTTCTGTTGACTTGATATTTTGGACCTAGCTACTACAAATCGTTTGTCAGAAAGTAGGAGTCTTGCGGTTTTGGCAGTTTGTCTAAAGACGGACCTACCCAAAATAAGTTTAAGACAATTATTTAATGTCTGTTCAGCAATGTAGTATGTCTAGTACCGGAACTCAAGCTAATACAAAATCATTTGCATTTGTGAGGTTATGTGCTAAACTAAGAAAATCAAACAATTCTGGAAAATCTAACAATCCGTATTTTTTTAATTAAGTTTTTTTATGTAGCTACGAATTGCTTAAAATATGTAACGAGTTTTTATCTGCAATCTGGTTTTCCTTGCCGTACCCAACGGCTTTCGTCTGTTTTTAATGAAACAGTGGGGATTCTTGGATCATAAAAAGTGTAGGACGAACCTATACTGTAGGAAAAATAATTCATGTATGCCACTAATGCTTCACAACCAAAAAAAATCATAAATATTTATAATTACTACCATTTAAGGTTACTTAATAATAATGTAAAATTTCAATTGACAACTCAAAGGAGAACTGACTTACTATAAATTAATTTATTTATGTGCATATCAGGTTGATTCTTCTATCCTTTTTTTGCGGCGAAGATATATATGACAGAATCATAAAACTTGGGGGGTCTTCTTTAACTCTCGAAATAATTTTTTTTCAATTAATATTAATGCCAAACTACAAAGACGATTTTTTGATGTTGTGTTTCTATTGTACGACTTAATACGTTTCAATGCCGAAAAACTACGTTCTGCTGAAGCACTTGTTGCCGGAATCGTAAGAAATGATTTACTAGTTTTGCTAATTCTGGCAGTTTCATTTTAGTCACTTGATACCAAGTAATGTTTAATTTTGAAACGGAGTCATGTTTAAAAGATGGAGAATCATATACATAGGATAACTCGTTGTTTAAACCCGTCTCATTAAAATATTGGCCATATGGAGAATTCATTTGGCTTTTGAGCAATTCTAACGGGAATTTATGAGCGTATACGCAGAAAAGGATTTTGTTGCCTCAACTGAAAATTAGTTGATTCAATTAGAATTTTGGTTTGTGTATAAAAAGTGACCTACATGCATTATATAGAACATAATAAAATGTTGCAAAACCGATTTTGAAGCAAACAAATCTAAATTTGCACCCCAATAATTATGGCATTTACTCAAATGGCCATTAATGTAACTTGAATGTTAGGTAACGTTCCTTCAATAGCTTGTGGATTTGAATTGAATTATTTAATACTGTTATCAAATACATTGTTAGATTAAATCAACACGTTGAATATCCCACTTACAAATAAAGATCATTGAAGCAAATACACATTAATTTTATCAAACCATGAGTTTAGTACTTGAAAGGGATTGCAACATTAAAAAAAACTAGTCAAATTTTTCCACTAACCAAAACGCGTCATTGGTTTAAATTCAGTAGACATCGATTTAACTAACCCATATGTTGAGCACAGTTCATAATTATTAAGCTAAGTGGCTAATAAGGGTTGAAGTAATAACATTTTTGGTTTAATTAAACTTTTATAGTGTTCAATTGAAACATTTAGCTGTCAAATCAGTCATTGCATTGCGTTCTACGTTGTTCGGAAATAGAATTAGTTTAAACATCGAAGGTGGTTTGATTCAATATCCAGCTTGATTGATTCCGACTTAATGAAGTTATTTTAATCAATTTTTCTAATTCAACTTGGTGATCAACAAATGAGTTTGTTCATCCCCAACAGATTAAAAAACATTGATTTAAAATAACTTCAGTCAGTCACATTATATTATCAAGTCGGATATTGAATCAAATCACTTTGAATGTTACATTAACTCTAGTTCATCGTGCGTAATTTTTAGTTTAGTCTTTACTGATAAATAATGTTCTTTTGCAAAATGTTGTTTTTATAATCTCATAAAACCTAAAATTAATATAAGTAACTTCCACTTGAATTTTATAAAACTGATACTGATTATTGAAAAGTGTTTCTACTCCTTTAGGTTGCAATGGGTTTTTGAAGTAAGACGCTTATATAGTTGAATGCTAAAAAAACGACATTTAGTTATGGGCAATGAGATCAATTTATAGGAAGGTACTTACGTGTTTTTAGATGAAAAGATTTTGTTTGAACACAGCACAGCATACTAAATTTATCTTCTAAGTATATAATACTTGGTTGAAATACTTTTATTGAAACTAACACAATAAACAATGTGAAGTAACACTTGACGCCATGTTGATGTGTGACAGTCGAAGGGTAGTAGTATATTGAAAATATAATGTGCATCGTATATTCAATACGCAGTTGCCCGAAAGCATTGGACACTTACCAAAAACGGTTGGTTTCAACAAATAACCGCGACATTTGATTTCGCTATCATAGTTTATTTAAATTAACAAGCTATAGTATGTTGTTTGAATGTTAAATTTGTTACAGAACGTGTTGATTTGACACCTATTCCACCATTCATTTAACTAAAATGGATTTTATTCAACATTAAAGTAGTATTGGACTAAAATATGAAATTTGTTGACAATATTAGTTTGTATTAAATACGACTATTGTTCAATGAAATTGACTTTTGCATTCTTTTATTAACCAACTGTTATTATGCGTTCAAGCAAACAAATTTAAGTCAACTAATTTTTGTAGTTAGTTTAACAATCTACAAGCGGTTCAGTGAATATAGTTTCGTTTAGAACGACTAAAAAATATTTGATCAAATGCTTTACTCTTCAAAACAACAGAGTTGTTTGTGTCAACCAAATCACTTTTCTCAGTTTAATCGTCAAATTTATTAAATTGCAAGAGGCCAAAAAATTTTAGTTTACAGAAATTGGAAAAACGATCTTCGATATGCACAATTAAGTTGTCTAAGATTTTAAAGTAAAGATGTCGATAAAGGTCTTTTTCATTATTGCCAATTTTTAATTCTTTTGGGCGTATGTACCACCTTACGGTTCATTTCAAAATCTTTCATTTTTATCGAGAAACATCTAAAATCATCACGCAACCGATCTGGACAACTCTTAAAATTCTGTATTTCACTTGCAATACATAATGTCATATGTTTTTTTTGTAGAATTTTAAATATCTGCTTTAGGCAGCACTAAATGAAATAATTCCAAAAGTAAATTAAATTTAAAATCACAAAGGTCTTTGTGAAAACCTTTTGCACAATACCGCGACTCGCCATCGAACGTAGTATCATTTCCCAAAATAAAATCAAACAATTCGGTAAGCTCATTCTTATGGCCATAAACCATTTCAACAAGCCGATTGTCATTCTGCCATGTAGTAGGAGCAACTGGAGGGAAACGCCTGTTTACAATTTTATCCAGAGCATACGATTTTTCGATGAGTTTGGAAAAAAAGATGCAAAGCCGGACAAGGTCATAAAGAATACTTTACACTGTTTAATGTTTTTTACAGAATTTTGTAAAACTAAATTTAATTTGTGTGCATTACAAACGGTTAATAGTGCTTGTGGGCATTTTAATTGAACTTTAGTGGCAACACTGTTATACTGTCCTGTATTGACAGATACACCATCATACGTTTGAACCAAACTTGTCACTGCAATTAAATTCATTTAAATGGTCAAACACGCATTTTGATATACCTTCAGCTGTTTGATCATCACTAACGTCTAAGAATCTAATAAACCTTTCCTGAACCGCACCACTTACATCAACATACCGGAAAATAGTAGAAGTTGAGATTTTTTGTAATGTCTGTAGTTTCATTAACAATAATAGCTAAAAATTTCGCCTCTGAAACTTCTTTTTTAATAATTTTCATGAAATGTTTACTACAAGCTTCGATTAGATCATTTTGAATTGCTGAAGTTTTTCCACTAAAAGCTGTACAAGTTTTTAGGTGCAGTTGTAACTGGACATCATTTTCTGCAGTAATTCTCTATAATGACCTCTATTTGCCGAATTTTCAGATTCATTATGTCCCACGAAATGGCAATTCCTGCAGAGCAAGAAAACATACAGTGTCTATCAATTTACTAATAACATAACGATTACTCCTAACTTTATTATTATGTAGTTCTATATTTTCTTTATAGGCTTTGCTTAAAAAAAATCTATTCTATTGACACTAGTCACGAACTGTTTACGAATAACAGAAGCTGCTATGTGTTCTATAGTTTGTTGATGACGCTTACGTAGTACATTCCCCAAATTATTTAAATCTATTGCTTCATCCCTTACTCCATACATTTTTATGAACGGAAAACAATAAACATGGCCAACAAAACAACTTTATTAACTTTTTACAACTGCACAGCCACGGAATCCCACTATATTTACATTCAAAAAATTTCAGTTGAACTATCTTCCCACCCGTTTTTCGTTCTTGAACTAATTTATGTAGAGAAGGTGTAGGTCTTCCTTTAGAAATTAAGTTTTTTTTTCAGCAAAACCTGAACTAAATGGATTTTTAAATAGTTGTTCAACAGCACAATTACACTCATTTACTTCGCTAAAGTTCGCCTGCATTTATATGAAACCGGAACCTTGCAACTATCACCTCTTAGAAATACACTATCTACTATTTAGATTAATTTTAAAAAAATAATTATTTAAAGCTATTAAATTGTAAAAGTATGAATCGTATTACCACTAGAAATAACGTGTAATAACATAAAATCGGTCCACGCGTCTTAGCGTACCAACAGGGTGCAATTTCAAGTGTGTAAGACAACACCGCGCGGTAAATAATACAATGTATACACTTCAATATTAAGGAGCTGTGCGCGCAACCCCTTCCTCCTTCTTTATAGCCATATAGGATGAATTAGTCCTGTCCTACATCTTACCACAAAATTCGTAGCAAACAGGTTTTTCATACATTAACATTACATTGCTGAAATGTCGTGGCGTTTGTTCAGATAAACGTTGAAATTCTATAATCAAAAATTTAAATATTTACGGAAAACGGAAATATGTCTTTTGGGAAAATATGTTATTTTTAATTATTCTTAAATTAAGTGTAGGATGATCCTCACGTCCTATATGGAGGAATTGCCACTATAATGAAATGAAATAAATCGTTATTAACGTCGAAAACTAATAAAACTACCCTTGCTTTTGTTATTATTTAGTCGCGTCGCGTCGCTCGTATAAGTATCGGCCGTGAAATTGGATATTTCGCGATTCATTCCGCGAACGAAATATTTATTTTGTCAAAAGGTTAAGTGTATGTTGTGGCCGCGTAGCTAGTGATTATTTGTCACCGAGACTTGTAGGACGTGACGTTCAGAGAAAGTGTACTCGGAAAGTCGTTAACTATTTACAACAAATTATTTGTATTACTTTCAACGAATATACCTATTGTAAATGGAGAGCAAGGTGGCTTTAATTCTTCACTAAAGAAGTAAATTACTATTAATATTTACCCAAAATGAAGAGTAATATTGCCATTGCAAACTATTCTGTTAAGTTACTACTAGAAGTAGGGACTATTTTGCGTACGGTTACAGTAAAAATAAATTCTAAGATACTTAGGGAATGTGTGCTAATAACAACTCAAATTTTCGTTTTATAGTTTGCTTGTAGTTCTTATTTTTTGAGAAAATTAAGCAAACAAAATAAATACTAGCGATTTTACTTTTATGAGAGAATTAATATTTGAATTAAGATTATTGTTTGGCATCTTTTAGGTAAACTGATCCACCCTTAGTCCGGGGAAATTAAAATAGGCCCCATGCGTTTTTCAAAAAAATTGTGGGATATAGTTTGAATGCATATTAAGCTAGTGTAAGCCAACCAAATCATTTCATTATTAATATTTTTAAACAATCGCTAAATGTGTGAAGATTGACGGAACGCTATAATATTTAGAGAAAAAAGTTTCAAACGAAAAGTGCAGGCCTTAAAAAGACTTACAAAATGAGTGGTGATAGTTTAAAATTTGCAAATGAATTTAAGGTGCCTAAAATGCCAGTTCTTTAAATCCACTTGAAAAGTATACCTCTTGGGGTTCTTAAGTTACCATAAAGATTTTATTGCAAGATATTTAATGGTTTTGCTAGTAATTCATTTGTTTATTAAAAGTTTTTTTTCTTACGGAGTTGATCGAGTGAAAGTTTAAATATCTCCCTAACAAATTGATATATTGAGATGATTTTTTTAATTGGGGTACTTTTTACTGTTCATTTCAATGTCGCATTGAAAATTTAAAAAATTTGTTTCTTACATCTTAAGTTTAATTTTGTTTATTTATAATAATTATTTTTTATATAAATAACTAGCTTTCACATTCATTCTTACAGTTTCATTACATGAAATAATGATAAGAATGATTGTGAAAAGCTAATTGTTTATATAAAAAATAATAGTTATGAATAATGTTAAATTTTAGATATAAGAACAAATACGTCATTGGAAATCAGCAGTAAAAAGCACCCCAATTAAAAAAATTATCTCGATATATCAATTTGTTGCTGAGGTATTTAAAGTTGCAACGACTTAGCGGCGAGAGCTCAAAATCTTGTATTAACGCCTGAAAATAAAAAATTATTTTCCCCCGCTCTCAAGTTAGATGAAATTTATTTTTCGAAAAGCTTCAGGAGAAATACTTTCGGATGATTTTTGTCCCAATTCAATGGAATAAATATTACAGAAGATACGCTAATTTGCTTATAGCGAAAAACATGCCTTTACTTTGGAGCCATTTTTTTGCAACTTTACCGTAAATATTCACTTTACCCATAACAGTACGTTATGTTTGACTTTTTCTGAGGAATTCTTAAAAATGATTTAAATTTTTCGGCCAATTCTGTAGAAATTCGTGAGAAAATTTTTTTTAATAAAATACGAATTATTCACAAATAGTCCAGTAAAACGACTCGAAATTTGTCGATTTGGAGGAAATAATACTGACTGGGCTGAAAATTTGTAAACAGGCTTGTTTTAGGGTACTATTCGACATATTAAAAGTCCCCACGCGTTGACGCTACGTTGCGGGCAGGGGAGGGTCCAAAAGGTCTAAAAAATTAGTTTTTCGCAAATAACTCGGAAAGTATCAAGTTTACGGAAATTTATGTAGATTCCAAAATTGCAGCTTACAAAAGTCCGCACAATTTCAGTTTTATTCAAGTCTATACGACCACCGGTAATTTGCGACGCAACGAAAGTGCGTACGCGCGTTGCGCATTTTTCGCTAATATCTCGAAAATGGACTCTCGAATCGAGAAATGTTTTAAATAAAAGTTGTAGAGAAATCTAATTACGAATAATTTCGTTTTTTATTCATTTCTGTACGGCCCAAATTCGCCTAGTTATTAATTGAAAGACAATTTTTTTTATGTTGATAGTGGATGTTTTACATGTTAAAATAAGTATAGGTCGTACATATATTATCTAAAATGAACTCTCGAATTGAAAAATGTTCGAAATAAAAGTTTTATAGAATGTAATTACGAAATTAGTTGTTAGACTTCTTCTTCTTCTTCATTCGCACTATTTGAATAGTTTTTATCCGATTCGGAATCTCTCATTCGTCAGATACGAACATATTTAAGCAGTCGTTCTGATTGCAATTAGCACAGAGGTTAAACAGTAAAGATATTTCTTAATAGTAAATATACCTTATTTAATTCAAAAAAACTTTTTCTCAGTGTCATTTTTACAACTTACCCTACATGAACAATAAAAAGTTAGCCAAAAGCGAGTCGAGCTGGCACTATTAGGGTTACGTACCAATACTACAGTGTGCAATCAATAAACCAAATTAAGCTGTTTTTATGTTTATGTATATTTAAATCTTATCCAAATTTGATTGTGATAACCGAAAAATGAATATATTGTCACACATTGTACTGGTACATTAGTAAATACGTTGTCTATTACTGTGTTTAAATTTTTTTCCCCCAATAACTATTACACTGTCAAAAAAACCTGCAGTTTTCCGATAATCTATGACTAAATAGCTACTATCCCTATTAAAATCAAAATTTTAGCTTTCGAAATGTAGGAGAACAGGGGGTGGAACGGTCATTTTTGGCACACCTTGAGCTATATCATGAAGACTACTGGACCGAAAATTATAAAAATATATTTTAGAAGCCTTTTAGAATCCTCTTTCAAATGATACCTCACATGATGTATTTATTAAAACCCCCGCCATTTTAATCTAAAAAATATTTTTTTTCTATTTTCTAACTGTCGATATATGTGCGCGCCATCAAAACCTAGCATTGTGCCAAATTTCAAATTCCTACCTTACATAGTTTTCGAGAAAAACCTATGTGACAGACGCGCGGACGAACACGAGAGTGATCTTATAAAGGTTCCTTTATACCTTATAAGGTACGAAACCCTAATAAAAATAAAATACTCACATTTTATTAAGCAGTTGCTATTTTATTGCTTTGAACCGTTTTCAATCTTTAGTATCTACGTACAGTACTATCGGTCCTATAAATATCGGCCTAGTACCAAACGATTCAGAAAGACCCCAAGAATAACTTCTGACACTTCAATAAGTACAGAAAAATAGTTAAGGAAACGTTTTTTCATCATTTCAGGCGACTCAAACTGATGGTCTTGCTACATACGTAAACTTACCTGTCTTTTGAAACGCCAGTTTCCCATCATGATGAATTTAAAATTAGATACCAACAACTCTGTTAGGAAATTTTGTTAGCTTTAATTTCGGTCTGGTGAAGTTTTTTTCGTAAAGTTAATAGAAACTAAAATATTTACAAAATAACGAATGCCAATGCAATTTTTCCATAATTTATCAAAAATACAGCAATATTCAACTTTTTTTTAAAATAAAACATACTTTGCGAAGGATTTATACTACTCCAGCACGTTCATATATATATTGCTGTGTAATTCTCCGCCCCTGGTTGTTGCGTCAGATTTAAAACTGTAGTACTCCCCCACGCTTGAGCAGCCGGATGTAATAAACGTTCAGCTGAACGCCACCGCTCTGTGTTTCTCAAATCTTTTAATTTATTATGCCACGGCTAGCCCTTTTTAATTTACACAGAGTGCACAACGTTAACATGATCAATTTTTATCTACCCCTTTAACTCTTATCTGTGTGAATTGATAAAGGGAAGTCTCAATATTCATATAATGAAGGGAAATAATATTTACACTTTACAATTTTTGTAATCCTTTAAATACACCCTTCAATCATATATTATTATATGGATTATTTATCCCAAAATTTATATCTTTTTAATTTAATTTAAAGTCACAAAAAAACATCTTTTACAAAAAAATTTGGAACGTTTGAGACCCTTTTATGCTTTTTACGTAAGTTTCAACGTATTCAATGTTCTTGCTGACTCCTTACAAGCTTTAGAGAAAATTAATATATTCAGTGTTAAAATTTAAATTTGAAAAGATTCTTTAAAACTAGGCAGCTCTGACCTGTGATATTTTGATGAGTTCTTGCGTGTTGTGGATCAACACCCCTTTGTTATCTTCAATCGAAAACCAATGCTCTGCTTTGTACTCCTTAACGTACGTTGAACCAATATTTTTGTTGCTCCCTATTTCCAAAATTCACTTCGTGCTTTATTCCATATTTCTCTGGATACGCTTTGGACCTCTTCACTTAAATACCACATGGAATTTATAGGTTTCTTAGTATTATGAATTTAGAATTGTATTATAAGTGGACCAGAATACCAACCTTAGGACCATGGATTAGAATTGTCTTTGAAGTGAACCAGAATTGTATTAGGCGCGGATTAGAAGCCCTATATTATTATAAATATTTAATTTAAATTAATTATCCAATTTCTACTCACGTTTTCTGCAAAAATGGCAAAAGCTCTTCACATATTTTTAACGCAATTTCTACACAGCACTATTTTTCACTATAATATAAATTTTTGATTGAGTATTGTGGATTCGACGTGCTTCAAATTGAGACTGTCGTTTCTTATCACCTCTGGGCGTTATATAGCTTTTCCCCTCTACATTTGGATTGGTTTTCCAAACAGCCTTGCAACCAACCATATTTTTCCTGGACATTCCTAGTATATTTTCAATCTGATTTCTGATGAAACTATTTTGGAGTTTCGTATCATGCTGTTATTTACGATCTTTGATCGCCATGTTCTTGTTATCGTCGCTGGACTTTTAGCTTATGTCTGTTGTTTTGTGTAGATAAAGCTTTTGAAGAAGTGTACAAAAATAAATAATGTAACACGATTGCTGTTTTCGTTTATGTATTTATTTAAACTCATCTTTGAAAGTGCGTCTTCTTATCAAAGCGCTTATTGTTCCTTCTTTATCACAAGCGTAATTGCATGAGGATTCACTAGGTTTATCTTATCTTCTGCGTATCTGTTTTATAAACTTGCAGAACACTTCTCAACGTAGTTTAATTACATGTATGATTATTTCTCTGCTGAATACGCGTTCTATTATTGGAAGATAAGCTTGCTGGCAATGATTAAAGTTAGTTACGGTCCATATACAGGTTGTTAAATGCTTGCTATTTACATAATGTGCAAATTATTTATTTTCCTGCTAAATAAATGCAGTTTTTTGATTCCCATTGCTATTTGCAGTTACTACGCGACCCTTACTACTCAATACACCCCTAAACAATCGAAGTACCGAAGTACCGCGTTATCATAGCAATATATATATTCTTATGCTCCACCCCCGCCTTTTTATTTATTTAATTATTTAATTTTATATAATATGCAAATATTTATTTTATGTTACGTGCTTTATTTTCGTTTGGTTGGTTTATAAAACAAAACGGTATCAATATGCCTCGACTATTTGAAAACTCGTCTTCCCAGGGTATCCACCTACTTACCGTGGGTTCAGTGGTAAGTAGATGTGCAATGCACCAACCAAACAGCATTACCTTCTGTTTTTGTACCTTTGATATTTTACACTTGTATATGCCAAATTTTTATATAAGATCCACGTAGCCTTGTGCCAAATTAATTAATATTACAAAATTTTTTTGACTTTGACGTTAAAACACACAGTACTCACCTATTTTACACCTCGTCGTCGGCCTTTTTGAAAACTGGCTCAACAATCTCACTCGCCGTATGCGTTTTTACAATGCTGGCACTATCACTATGAAAGATCTGCTGTCCAGCTTCCAGGTTTTTTTAAATGAATTTTGATGTCCCCAAATCTAAAATAAATATACCCAAATTTAGAATTTTGACTACCTTTTTATATAACTTCCCCTGCGCTAATTTTCCTGATGTTTATTCTTCTTTGCTCGTATTAGTCCTCCTACTACTCCACTGCTTTCCTGTTCCAAATTCCGCTCGTTCCAAATTCAATGCTTTTCTCCTAAGTCCACTCTTTCCAATTCACTGCTATCCTCTAATTCCCATTCAACACCATTAATCCTCCTAATACCATATCCAAATCTATTCCATTAATATCGCCTTCAGTTTTAGAAATACCATTCAATGCCTTTCTGCCTTTCCCAATCTCGTTCCAATATCCCACTATTTACTACGCCTTTTCCACTGTTACTTTAATCCACTCTTACCCGTTTCACTTCGTCGTTGCTATTAATTATTCTTACTCTTGCTTATACGTACTCTTCTTTATATATTAATCAAACTCTTAAACTTTCAAATTCATTTATTAATTCTTAAAATGTTCAAAATTTAGCGCAGTTTACAAAATTACGTCTTACTACCAAAAAAATTATAAATCGACTTCTTGTTTATCTTTTCCTAGGTGATAATTACAATTCAAATATGCCTACTCTTTAATACATTGTATACAAATTCCATCCAATAACATCGTCCCAACAAGTTCGTGTCACTAATACCTTATACTCTGTCCTTTGCACTTTCCCTTTTCATATATAAATGTTCAATCATTGGTCTTTAATATCGCACAACCTTTCAATCATATTTGACAATGCTATTACTTATAATTTTGATATTACATGTTTGTCCAAAGGTTGATTCTATTAAAATAAATGCCGAAATGTTACACATATACCTGGATCTGCGTGGTGAATAGTGTAATTTCTACAGACGCATCCGGTTTCTCGATTAGCAAATGTACGTTCTATGGCTTATTCAACATACAACTCAGTGTAAATCCTTGAATACTGTGCTTTATCACGTCATCAAGTCATTGTTTTTTTCGTCTTGGCACTTATCCTTTGACTAATATTTCAAATACTTTAACGTTTGTAAAGTACGGCAAACATAAATTACTCATTTACGGGATCTGATATTTGGCTTTCTTTATTTGGCATACACTACCTTCAACAAAATAACCTATAGAACCTTTTAGCCCCTACTACCATTTCATTATATATATATATATATATATATATATATATATATATATATATATATAACACGCCGTCGAATTAAAACGATTATCCACCTAAAATGTTAATTTAACAAATATTAATTTTTTCTCAAATATTTAAACGCCTGTAACTTGTCAACGTTTCAATGAAAAAAACTCTATGATGTCTCATTTTAAAGATAATTAAAATATCTTCAAAAAAAATACATAACATTACTGCCTTCAACCAATCAGAAAAAGTTACTTTCCAAAATGCACTCAAAAATGACATTTCTTCATGTTTTTGCTCTTAACTTTAAGCTATCTTTACCAAAATGGATTCATGCATACATCAACATGTTCAAAATTTTATTCTCTTCTACTTTCATTAAACATACTATATGTGTACGACATATACTTTTAGAGTTAATACTGATTTTTACATGCAAAACATCCACTATCAACATAAAAAAATTTGTCTTTTAATTAGTAACTCGGCGAATTTGGGCCGTACAGAAATGAATAAAAAACGAAATTGTTCGTAATAAGATTCTCTACAACTTTTATTTAAAACATTTTTCGATTTGAGAGTCCATTTTCGAGATATTAGTGAAAAATGCTCGACACGCGTACGCGTTTTCGTTGAGTCGCAAAACTATCGATGTTTAAAAAATTATATCTCTGCTCCATTTGGTCGTACAGTCTTTAATAAGAAACGAAATTGTGCGGAATTTTGTAAGCTGCAATTTTGATATTAACATAAATTTCCGTAAAGTTGATATTTTCCGAGTTATTTGCTAAAAACTGATTTTTTGGACCTTTTGGACCCTCTCCTGTCAGCAACGTAGCGTCTAGACATGGGGACTTTTAATATGTTAAATAGTACCCTAAAACAAGCCTGTTTACAAAGTTACAGCGCAGTCAGTATTATTTCTTCCAAATTTTGTCATTTTACTGGGCTAAAACCTATTAAATAGTTTTCAATGAAACTTTAAAAGTTACTTATCGGCTCCTAGGAGTATAATTTCCAAGTGGTTTCAGCTCAATATCTCAACTATTGTTTAAACAATAGATTTACAAAGCGGGCATTTTTAGGCACTCTAAATTCATTTGCAAGTAAACAAATTTACAAATTTTAAACTATTACTGCGGGCTTTTTAAGGTTATGTTGTACACTTTTCAATTGGACCTTTTTTTCCTCGAATATTATACCTTTCAATCATCGAAAAAACAAGTCTTTCACACCTTTGGCGATTATTTAAAAAATCGATAATGGAATGATTTGGTTGGATTCGTATTATACTTTATTCTAATGGCATACACTAACATAATATGCTTTCAATCTGCGTCCTTCAAATTTTTTACTTAATTTCCCTGGACGTAACGTTTCCTTTCCGGACTAATACGTATTGCAATTGAAACGGATGCGTCATTAATTTTG
This sequence comes from Platerodrilus igneus, assembly GCA_036346225.1. NCBI lineage: Eukaryota > Metazoa > Arthropoda > Insecta > Coleoptera > Lycidae > Platerodrilus > Platerodrilus igneus. The sequence goes on along the minus strand of JARFIW010001105.1, from coordinate 451,558 downwards.
TTAAATGTTGATGCGGCGATTCTATTACACAAAGTAACAAGAATTCAAGTTGTTTATCACTTTCTACTTCTAGAAGATAGATTTTGTTCAACCCTATAACGGAGAGCTATGTGCTCAGTTGACTAAGGGGCGTGTTCAAAATTTCTAACCATACGCTACAACCGGCTTAACTATGCGTGGCCCGCCCACAGCTGCAGAATGTCCCCTAAAATGTCATATTGCAACCCTCGCTTCGCCAACCCAGTTTGAACTGATGTATTGGTATTTACTTATATTGCTTTGCCAACATTGCTTGGATAACGTTTTACTAGGGTTTTTTGATGTAATAAATCGGACAGGAAGGTTCGAAACTTCGTTAAAATCCAAACACTCTTGGTTTGCATTTTAAAATATTCTTAAATCATTTATCCATTTAATATTTGCGCTTCTTGTCCTAATTCCTAGTCGGAACTAATTTGCGTTATTCTAAACGAAAATTAAGCATTCATATTTTGCTGTATCACTGAACTATTAGATGAACTATCAGTGCTGCGTTCAAAGCAACAACAAAGCGCTTGTTAAATGAACACTGGAGAAATATTGAAGCTCCATGTATGTTGTCTACAATGCGCTGGCGTCTTTTCTGTTCCTAAATTACTTTAGGGCTTGGATTCTGCGGTGCAGAATTTTGAAGTTTAAAATAAAAACTGAAATTTAACATAAATTAATGATGACTGTAATTATTTATTCGCAATCGTAATAGCAACATTATTTACGTGTGGAAGGTTGACAAAACAATTATTCTTTTATCTCATGACGTATCTAGAGTCTGAAAGGTACAGATCAGAGTGACGTTCTTTTATGCGTAAAAGTGACGTTATTTTACGAATTTTAAATTTGCTCAGAAGGGGCGGGAAACCCGTAATTTTAAGGGTACACCAGTTAACTACTATGGTACGGGAGTAGTTTTTGTGGAAAAATAATTAAAATAAACATTTGAAATGCTCGAAATACAAAAACTATGTTACAATGACGGCTTACCTTGAAGGGTTTTATCTGTTGTCATAAATAAAGGGCGCCAAACCGTTTTGTCTCGGGAAGCTTTTGATATTTTCCTTACACCGGAGACCGTTATTCCGAATAGGTCTCTGTTGCAGGTAAAATGAGCGTTACGTTATAAATTTTAATCTGCCCTGAAGGTGCGGGAACTCTACAAGGATGCGTCGATTAACTGCAGTGGTGCGGGGTCGGTTTCTATGGTAACAATTTTAAAAGAAAATAAAAAATTCGAAATAAAGATAATGAAAAATTAAAGTAATAAATAAAATAGCTGAAATACGACAATTACGTTATATTAATCACTTACTCTGATAGGCTTTTTCTTTTGTCATAATTGAGGGGCGTCAAAACGTCTGTCACAGGAATTCCTTCCGATATTATCCCTACACGGAAAATTGTTATTCCGCATAGGCTTCTTTTTCTTCGGTTCCTAAATGTTATCAGATTACAAGTTACCTTTTCCTAGAATACCTTAGAACACTTACTAAAATTTGTGCTCGAATTCTATAAAGTTGAAAAATAAAATGCTTTTCAAAATAAGATTCCGTCACTGGGGTAGCTGGATATCCGTTACAAATGTGTGTTTGCTTAGTTTTTAAATAAATTCAAATAAAATTAAACCTAAAACTTCTTAAGCTCTATTGCCATTAAATAATTTTAATATAAATTACAAATATAATTCATTCTGGCGAGGTATTGCTAAAAGAAATCCTAAAAACATCTTAAATTTAATCCATCAATAATTCTACCGTCACTCCAATTTTTTTCGCTTTCCATTTTTTAAATTACATTACATTTATAAATCACAAGTTCTGGATTGTCATTAATAACAAACAGAAAACAGTTAAATATCAACTTTTGTTACATCACTTCATTGTCCGTTTCAAATAATTTAAAATCAATACGTACATATTTCTTAATATTTTAAAATAATAATATTATGCTTAAATTTAACCAACACTTGTTCCATCGGTAAATCATCAATGAATAAAGTAATCACTTTCGTTTTAATTAATTTCCTATTATATAAATACAAGCAATAGTCATTTTCAGTCCACAAATGCATAATTAATAATTCTAAACATAAGTTCATTCTACTCACTGTTTAATTTCAGGTTATCTAACAATACCAATGTTTTTATTGCAACCATTTCTTACATTATCCAATAACAAAAACTTACTTAACCTAACTTCATCACATCCCAATTTATTTAAGGGTTTACTCTCCAGGTTTCTAATCTATTTTCTTTTTATAATTGGTCGGAACGACAGTGCTTCCACGAGTTCGTGAATTGACCCTGTTTTTGCGAGCATAGTTCAACAAATTAAGTCGCACGCCACGTTTTTCCCTGCAGGAAATCTATAGTTTTATCTTGCAGCTCTGAATTCGTGAATTGAAATCTACCCTGCCTCTGTAAGCGTAGATCAACAAATTAAGTCGCACGCCACATTTTCCCTGCGGGAAATCTATATTCTTATCTTAGACTTCTGTACTTTCACCTTAACTTTTAGCTTGTTCTCATACCAACCCATACAGCGTTCCTCCGTTTCACTACTCGTATTACTAAATTTTGATGTTTTCGGATTCCCGACTCGGGAATAATTCTTCTTAATTCTTTTTCGTGGTGTAAAACTATAGCTATTTTTTCCCACTACTAAATCATTTATTAATTGCATCCGGTTGTACAATGTATCAATTTTAATTTACGCTGAATGACGGTTATTGTCAGGTAAGCTATGTATGTAATTCTTATTGCGTTGCAATATGGTATTATTTTCAAGTCCTCGGTCTTTTGGCCTGACTATATCTGCCTACTGTAAATTATCTTGTTTATGGCAAATGCATCCGCAGTGTTTTGTCATATTGAGATCTGTTTTCGTGTGCGGTTTTAAATTAAGTCATCATCCTGAATCATTATGTTACAATGTATTTAAAAAAACGTTATACCTTTTGTCTGAATTATTTTTATAGAAACAAATTTTGAAATATCATGTTTAATTAAGAATAAACGTTCGTGAAATGTCATACGAGGTGTATCCATATTTAATTTATCCATTCAAATTTGCTAAATTTTACTTTCCAATCTAATTTATAATTAGCGTAGCACAACGCGTTGCATTTCCTTTGATCTTGGTTTTTCTAAATTTATCAAATTATACTTTACTTTTTTCTAAGATTTAAAAATACTCATTAAATTTTGTTGTATCGAAATCATTTTTTAAATAGAGGCCTCTCCCAAATACGACTTTGTCACTAGGGTAGCTGGATATCCATTATTCTTATTTTCTCAGTAAGTCCAAATAAAATTTAGCCTAAACTTAATTTTTATTAAAATTAAATAATTACCATATGAATAAAAATACTTTCCTTAATAAAAATTTTATTTCCTAACATCAGACTGGCCAGGTATTATTAAAAAAGGAAACGTTAAAGAAAAAGTTAATATTATTATTATCACACCGACTTTTCTAAGTTTTACGAATATTGGGAGTTCCATTCTGAATTCCATTGCTGGATATGTTAACTTACCGATAAACGATACCGTCGGTCAATACAGCTTTTTCTGTGCACATTCGATGGTCTTTTAAAACTAAACTTTTGTTCACACCATCGTTGATACTGAACATCATATACCGAATTTAGATTATAACTTAACCTACACATGTTAATTAATCATGGAAAATATTCTAATTGCAATTACCTGCATTGCAATATTAATATCAAAAGCGCTGGCTTCATAATACAGTTAACAAAGTACTATTTTGATGTTTTGTCAATTTTCTGATAAGTTACTTATCAACGCACACATTTGGATTAACAGATACATATTACTAATTTATAGAAATTTTATTTATCCACATTTCTGTTGAATAGCTATTTCACCAAACAAAATCATTATTATAAAGACGTCCAGGAACACCAACGGTTCACATATCTTTTAGGTCACCATATAAAACGATGAAAAATTTTCGTTTCTGGACGGATGAACTAGTAAGTTCTAACCCTTTAACTTCTTTACGATCCTATGAGTATTACATTTTGAACTTATATTCAGCTGGTACGACGGTGAATTCCCCTAACACGTGAAGGATGATTTTTGTTGCATTTGCCGCAATTAAATATCACACCATCGTCGCGCATTACAAACCCCAATCCCGATTGACCTTATTTGATCTAAATGTTTCGTGGTTACATTTTAACTTCGAGTTCCTTTACTATTCGAGTGTCTAAGCTTTTACTATTTCCCCTCTACCTATTTGAGGGTATCCCTTTATTTCATGGTCAATCATGTTGAGCTTATATTTGATCACGCGCAAAACGCTGATTTTCCTTTGTTCGTTCACACTACTATTACGTGTTATCAGGCTCGCTCACGTCTTTAGCAGCCTGTAAGATCTTACATTGTAAACAATTAACATTGTATTTTTTTGTATTATTATGCCTGAGTACGTTGCGGGTAATATTATTTTATCTTTATAAATTTTACTTAGCTCAACTGCTGCCTATTGGTTGTTTAATTGTATTACAATTTAAATAATATCTACATTTGTTTCAATGTAATTTAAAATTAAATATTCCTAATGGAAGGTATACAAAACTTTTTCTAAATATGATATTCTATGATAACATAAATATTGACATAAGTATTGGTAAGTTCACTGTTCCCTAACCACTAATTATTCTAGAAGCTGTCACGGGTAAAATGAGCATTATGTTAATAAATTTTGATTTGTATAGAAGGGGCGGTGACCTGTAACAATATAAATGCGTCGGTTAGCTGCAGCAGTGCGCGAGTGGATTTCTGTGGAAGAAATTATAAAAGAAAATAGAAACATTTGAAATAAAAAATATTAAAGTTGCTGAAATATAAACAAACTACGATGCGCTATTCACTTATCCCGAAAGGCTTTCTTACTTGCCAATATTGAAGGACGCCAAACCGTCTGTCACAGCAATTCTTTTTGATATTATACCTTCACGGAAGGCTGTTATTCTGGGTAGGCCTCGCTTGCTTTGGTTTCCTAAATTTTATCACCTTATATCTTTTTTTTTTCTAAAATATTTTAAAACATTTTTTGAATTTTGATCATAATTAAATAAAATTGCAAATTAAAATGCTTTTTAAATACGATTCCATCATCGGCGGAGCTGGATATTCTTTACAAATGTGTCTGTTTATCTAGTTTTAAATAAATTCAACTTAAACTTAAGCTTTATTAACATTACATAATTTCAATGTACACTCAAATTTACTTTAAAAAAAATTAGTTGCTTAACTTCTGACCAGGTTTTGCTGAAAGAAAAAATGCTAAACAGTTTTTAAATCTAACCCATCAACAAAGCTATCATCGTTCAAAATTTTCTTGTTTTCATAATTAAATTACATGACAGTATAAATCCCAGTTTCTGGAAATGTGGTTAATAATAAACATATAAAACGGTTAAATACAAGCTTCTTTTTTATACTTTTATGGCCCATTCAAAATAATTTGAAGTTAATACCTTGTTACCCGAAGACGAGCTGGTCAGCAAGAAAAAATGAAATGGTAATAGAATGCTCGCCCGAATTACGGTAATAAAGGAGTGCTAAGGAAGAAAACGAATGCCACGGTAACACAATCGGAGATGGTGGGTTATAGTACAATCTTCCTATTGGTTTTATGGAATGAATCTCGCGAAAAGTACTTAGGGTATCATATGATTAACTAAGGTTAACGTTCGTTTTTCCTTTTGTTCTGCAATATAAATTAATGCATTGTATTGTATTCAAATGATTAAATTATATCTGCAGTCTGATATCCGCGAATTTCACTACTCATCGTATGGGTTTCTACCTTGTATTAAAGTGTGTCTGGGATTTTCTTTAGATGTAATATTGATTCTAATTTATGTAAGTAAAATTTGAAAAAGCTTTTCCATATTTGAGACGTATATTAACGAATACATTGTTTTTTTTAAACACATTCGCATTACGATGATTTGTACCAGCCCGCAGTTCCGTGTCGAACTGATACTCCCGCAGTCTTTCTATCCATCTGACGACTTGCCTTTCAGGATTCATAAACTGTAATAGACACTTCATGGCGTCGTAGTCGGTTCTCAGCGGAAATTTTCTTCCATAGAGGTACCTTTAAAAGTTTTTTATGGACTTCACCACAGCAAACAGTTCCCGTCTCGTAACGCAATAATTCCGTTTCAGTTTCGAGTGCACCTTGCTAAAACAACGAATACCTCTCTCTTGTCCGTCTTGCATCTGGGATAGTAGACTCTCGATGGCGACATTGTTCACGCCTATATTCAAGATGAATTTGCTTTTCGGCCGAAGATAGCTTAAGATTGAAGCTGTTGTCAATAAATGTCTTAGTTTTTGAAACGCATTTTGGAAATATTCATCTCAAACGTAATCACTTTTTTCAGTCGGCTTTGTAAAGGACTTGGCTATATTCGCAATCCGGAAACGAATCTTCTGTAGTAAGTGTATAATCCTAGAAAACCGTGTAACTGAAGTTTGTTTTTGGCGTTGGCGACTCTTGTACCGCCTTAATCATTTTCGGGTTTGACCTGACTTCGTTGCGCGAAATTACGTGTCCTAGGTCTTCGTCTAGTAGGTGACACTTCTTTGGACTCTGTTTCAGATTGGTTAATCTTTATTTTAGGAACACTTCTTCCAAATTTCCCTTGTTTCCCAAACGACTTCCCAATCACGATTGCTCATCCAAATATACAAGACACGTTCTCCACGATGACCCACGCAAGATGTCATCCATTAAACGCTCGAATGTGGCAAGTACGTTGCTGAGCCCACATGGTATGACTACAAATTGCCATAGGCCAATATCGATAGCGAAAGCGTTTTTCCCGATCTTTAGGTTCTACTTGTCAACTATCGCGGCTCTGGAAGTGTATCTAGGGTGTAGTTAATCCTTGGATGTGAATATTTGTTTTTTGTGGTCACGTCATTCAATCGTTTGTAGTCCGCCCAAAATCTTGTCGACCCGTCCTTATAAACAAGCACAACAGAGGGTATCCACGGGCTATCAGAATGTTCAATCCCTCATTGTCCGTCCCTCAATATCTTTAATCATTTCCTCAGCGTCCTTGCGTTTGATTAAAGGGAGCCTCCGCGGCTGCTGTCTTATTAGCCGAGCATCTCCTGTATCGATTCTAAGCTTGACTGCTGCGGTCTTTCCTAATCGAACGGCTCCTTGGCGTAGTTGACATGCGTGTGACTACTATGCCCAAGGTCCCGGGTTCGAATCCTGACACGGTCCTCTTGAAAAATGTTAGGCGAGCATTATTCACAAAAATCTGCCTTCGTTCGGATGAGAGGTAAAACGTAGGTTTCGTATGTGAATGTTGTCACGCACGTTATAGATTCCTACCTTGCTTGGAACAGCAAGGATTCGGCAAAATTCAAAAATTCTAGGAAAAAATTCACTTCCTGGCAAATGTACCTTCGGATGGAGCATTTGGAGAATCACATGCAGGGGTTTTTTCTAATCGATCGCTGTCGACTGCTAACACGTCCGAGTACTGTCGCATCAAGTTCTTATGTCCTGCCAGTTTTTCAACTGGTCCAATAACTTTGCGGAACACTCTTTGGTGTGTGGTTCTTTCTTAACACCGGCACACCCAGCCACGTGGAGATCCTTTTTCATATCTACACAGAATCCATACTTCTTCAAGATATCTATTCCCAAGATAACTTCTTCGGTGATGCTCGTTATTACGGCCCGATGGTCAAATATCTTGCGCTTTTTACATTTAGCATTCCGTGCATTTGAATTTTCTCACCAGCCACGGTTCGAAGACGCACCGTCGCGCGTGACACTTTGCCACTATCGCGCACGGTTGCTTTCTTTTTGGTTGGTGTTTACGAAAGACCTGTTGTATAACTACCTCCACACTTTGGTCCTGCTCCTCTATGGAGAATCTTACCTTGCCACTACCACGATGGGAAGCTTGTTTTACCGCTTCAAATTTTAATGTATGAGCTAGCACATTATCTAGGGTCCTTGGTCATGCCAGCCATAGTGCTTGCTGGCTGTCTGGCGCATATTCCGTCAACAAAGGTCTGTGCTGTAAGCTATTATAGGAAGCTATTCGATGCTGTTGGATAGACCAGTCTCACCAAGGGTGCAATATCTGCCTCAAACTTTTGTAAATTTTTGTTAGCTTTTTGGTAACGGTTCTTCACTTGAACGTGGTACACTTGTTGCAGTGAGAGTTGCCGCACCTCATTTCTAGCCTTGATATTAAGGTCCCGTAGCTTATTTGGTCATGGTATGGTGTGATCTGCAGAATGTTTAAGACCTTATCTCGTAACGTGACAGTCAATGCGGTTGCGCTTTCACCATCGTAACGGCCGCTAGCTCTCGCAGCAGACTCGATTATTTAAAATATGTCTGCCACAGTGACTTCCCATCAAATGTGGGTGGTGAACTTTGACGTCAGTTCAAATTCGACACCGTCCTTAAATTCTGGGGCGTGCTGTTGTATTATCGGCACTGAAGGCTCTGATGCCTGCACTGTTCGCGAATTAATTCGTTTTTCCATCTTGGTACCTCTTTTTGTTGTACTAGAAAATCGCGCTTCCAGCTCATGTGAATTATCTAACTTGGTTTCAAATTTCTGTAAACTACCGGAAATAGCATCCAGGTTTTCAGCGATTTTTAGGTTTAAGTATAAATGCTGTAATATTTTTAATTAATTTTTGTTCAACCGTTTTTGCATTCTGGTCTAATTGCGCTGTAAAATTTTCCTGTAAATGCATTGCGGACTCGTTTAGTTCTTCTGCAAGACTTACGGTATTTTCCTGTAATTTTTCTGTAAACCTTGCTGCTAGGTTCGCAAAGTTTTGGTTTTGTTTTTCTGCGTGTTGTAATTTTTTCGCAAAAACTTGCGTTACTTTCTTTTAATTTCGCTAGCAAGCTCGCAGAGTTTTGGTCCTGTTTTTCTGCAAAACTTTCTTGTAGTTGTACAGGTTTTTATTCCAGCAACACGTGGCTTGAAGTTTTTCAAAAGCAAAATAATTTCGCTATCCATTTCAAGTTTTTGACTATGAGTGACAGACATGCAAATAGAAATCGGTCAAAGATTTTTTACTCCACTAGTTGACACCAGTGCAACGAAAACTTTATTTGCAATAACAGTTTTGAATTTTTAAACTGGTTATACAGGCCTTTTCAGCAACTCGTAGTTACAATGTAATTCTACGAAAGCTCTCATAATTATTCGCTTTCCGAACTAACCACTAACAGTACACGTATTATCTTTTTAATACTACAATTGCCATGCTATCTCCTGAATTACTTACTAACGAAGCACTATAATTAACCATCAAAACACTAATTAATAATTTATGTACGAAGCATTATAATTAATTTATATCGAATGGGGCGATTTATATCAACACTAATTTATATCGACAGTCATTTATATCACATCATGTATATCATATCAATTTAAACTATTACATATTGGAATCAAAACTTTACGTTAGAAGTAGTATTATAATCTAAGGTATAATTAGAACTGAACTCCAGTACCCACGACGGCAATCATTATATATTCAAAAACGTTTAGATTATTTTAAAACATAAAAATTATTCAAATGACATTTTCGAATGTACCTATTGTAATCTAAATAACACAAATGCAAACTCTTGTACCTGTCACTCAGTCATCCCAAATGTGTAACACCGCGTGGGGTAATCAATCATTCTTTGTGCACAAACGCCGAGTTTAAGTACTGGCCACAGGGAGACCGATAGGCGCTACAGTATTATATGTTAAGATACAAGACAAAATTGAACCAAGTAGGGAAACTTTTTTTGGCTTTATAAAAATTTACGTTTTCTAATCTTTTGGCAATGAAGTATAGCATCTTGCAATCTTTTACAATTACGTTTTCACATTTTTAGAACTTTATTTTTTCCTCAACTGGTGACTTTTCTTAAGTCGCTATTGAACTTAGTTTTTACTAGTAATAAAGTCGAATGTTTCGTTTCTATAATATAATAATTATTCGTACTTCGTAATCTTTGGTTCTTGTCTACTAAAAGATGTGGATTTATTTTGTTCTTGTGCAAAGTATTAAGACATTTCGAAATGATAATTTGTTGTAGCAAAATAAATTACACAAATACTTTATTTTAAAACCCACGGTGTGATTTTTCCATTACAAACATTTTGACTTGTCATTATCTTTTTTGATAATGAGCATTTAAACAAATATTTTCAACTTTTAATAGTGTGCTTTACATGAGTATTTATTATGCTAGTTTGAAATAATTATGCTTTTAGAAATACCCTAATACCAGCCGTAGCTTGATTGATTGTTCCTAATTTGTGCCTTCAGAAATTCTATCATTGAATATATTTACTTATTATAATGCACTTTTCGCAGCATCTGGACCTCCAGCAGCTGTAGGATCTCTCGGAGAAGTATGGATTACATCTCTGAATGCCAAGATAAAACTAAAAGAAATCTATTATTATACTATGCGCTTTTAATGTATGTAAAAGTGTAACTAAGTTTTAACTAGGTTTACAAGCAATTAATATAAAGTATGATTACCAACATTTTTTTTTATTTTAAGAATATTGTTGGGTTAGGAAGAACCAAACGCATCTGAGTGCAGTGCTTATTAAATTACTTTTGTGTCAGCAGTTGTCACTCACCGTTTAATATTACTCGTTTTGTTTGTGGCAACGCCTCGGGCCTATTATTTTTAACGACACGCGTATTATTTATGTCCATGAACAAATCAATTTATTAAAACTTTACAGATATCATAACAATCGTATCTTTCAAAACGTAACAATTATAGAATTGTCAATCATTTGCGAATGTTAAGTTTACCACAATTTTACATTTTTTAATATGTTAAAGTGCGTTTGAACCTGTTTTTTATTTTTGCAAAATTCAAAATGTTGTGGTTTTGGATTTAAAATTAACTCAACTTTGAAGTAATTGCTTGTGTTTAATATACTCTATATTGTACGATGTCATACAACTGCTGCGGTCCCATACATTGCATATAATACCATTTTTAGGGTTCCGTACCTTATAAGATATAACGGAACCTTTATAAGATCACTCTCGTGTCCGTCCGTCTATCTGTCACAGAGGTTTTTCTCGAAAACTATGTATCCTAGGAATTTGAAATTTGACACAAAGTTAGGTGTTTATGGCGCGCACTTATATCGACAGTCAGAAAATAGACCAAAATATTTTTAGATTAAAATGGCGGAGGTTAATTCGGTCTAAAGAAAAAAAATTTAATAAATATATCGTGTGAGGTATCATTTGAAAGAGGATTCTAAAAGGCTTCTAAAAATATTTTTTTTATAATTTTCGGTCCAGTAGTCATGATATAGCTCAAAATGTGTCAAAAATGACCGCCCCCCTGTTCTCCTACATTTCTAAAACTAAAATTTTGATTTTAATAGGGATTAGTTGATGTTGTGTCGTAGATTATCGGAAAACCGCAGGTTTTTTTGACAGTGGAATAGTTGCTGGGGAAAAAATTTTTTAAACGCAGTAAGAGACAACGTATTTACTAATGTACCAGGAGAATGTGGGATAATATATTCATTTTTCAGTTATCACAATCAAATTTGGATAATATTTAAATATACATAAAAAATAAAAACAGCTTAATTTGATTTATTGATTGCTCACTGTAATCCTCCTAGTGCGTGCTCGACTCGCTCTTGGCTAACTTTTTTAGAACGTTTATCTAAAGCCTTAGGCGTATTATTCACTTTTAATCCGGAATGACAATAACAAACGGCGAAGTTTGTTCCGAAGAGAACACGTTTTAATTAGACAAAAAAAAATTCGTAAAATAGCTAAAAATAACATCGCAAATGATAGACGCCAGATGCAAAATGAAATTTTGTAAAGTGCTACTGATAATACAGCTCAACCCTTAGCAATTATTTTTTCCCTAAATATTACACGTACGTAGTTTTGGATTACACTTGGCAACAAAAATTAGTGTCCGTGATGTCACCACACTGATTCGTGAAATAGACTAACGTCGCATTAGGAAGTGTCCTCACTACATTTGATTCCAATTTGCCTGTGTGCTATTTCCGGAGCTAGAAATCGGGTTTTATGTTCATAATAAACATCGCTTTATATGAAGTTGTGACCCTACTTATCAAAACGACTTTATAAGTTCAAGGTTAAGAAGTTAATATTTAAATTTATTAATTTTTTGAAGAATTGGTTACTTGAGAACATGAAAAAATAAAACCATTTAAAGTAAACAGTAAACACATCTACAACATAGTTTTTCATTTTTGAAAATAACTAAAAACAACTAAGATTACAAAAAATTTAGTATTACAATTTGAGTGACGTTTTAAATTGGCTAAATAAATTAAGAATTTCCATAAACTTAGCTGTAAATACCGACCCTTTTCGTAGATTGTAATTCTTCAGATTCTGATGTTATACTAGACTACCGCAGAACTTATCTCTAACGATGGGAGATGTTCGTACTTTAGTCCAGGGAAATTAAAAAAGGCTCCTTGTATTTTTCGAAAAAATTGAAGGATGCAGTTTGAATGCATATTATATTAGTGTAAGCCAATAGAATGAGGTCTAATACGAACCCAACCAAATAATTTCATTCCTAATATTTTTAAACAATCGCTAAGGTGCGAAAGCATGTTTTTCGATAATTGACGGAACGCTATAATATTTAGAGAAAAAGTTTCAGATGAAAAGTGCACGTTTTAAAAAGATGTACAAAACGAGTGGTTACAGTTTAAAATTTGTGAATTTGTTTACTTGCAAATGAAACTAATAAAGTGCTTAAAATGCACCTTTTTAAATCTATATTGTTTAAACAATTTGAGTTAAAGCTACTGTGAAAGCATACCTCTACGGGCTCTTAAGTTACCATTAAGATTTCATTGAAAATTATTTTTTTAATAATTAATTTGTTTATTAAAAAAACTTTTTGTTAATGGAATTTCTACAGAATTAGCCGAGTGAAAGTTTAAATAAATCAAGGATATTTACTCGGAGAGAGTTAAACCATAGCATACTGTTAGGAGAAAAATGAATTTTTTCATTTATGTTGCAAAAAAAACGGTTCTAAAATAAAGGCATGGTTTTCGGTATAAACAAATTAGCGTATCTACTTTGTGTAATATTTATTCTATTAGATCGGGACAAAAATCATTCGAAAACTGCTTTTCTTCTGAAAAATTTCCGAAAACAAAAAATTAATCCAATTCGAGAGAGGGATAAAAAATTCCTGCTCCTACAATTATTAACACCTTTTATTGAATTTTAAATATGTTGGAACGGACGCGTTAAGCCATTTGTACGAAATTTCATGCTGTTCTACTCATATTTTATTAGTGAAAGTTTTGTGCAAAGTGACGGCAATAACACCGGGCGACAGTGTGGGGATACTCACGCGACATGTTCGAGCGTTAATACAAGATTTTTAGCTCTCGCGACAAAATTGCTGCAGTTTTAAATATCTCGGAAACAAATTCACATTTGAGATGATTTTTTTAATTGGGGTACTTTTTAGGGTTCCGTACCTTATAAGGTATAACGGAACCTTTATAAGATCACTCTCGTGTCCGTCTGTCACAGAGGTTTTCTCGAAAACTATGTAACGCAGTAATTTGAAATTTGGCACAATGCTAGGTCTTTATGGCGCGCACATATATCGACAGTCAGAAAGTAGAAAAAAAATATTTTTAGAACAAAATGACGGGGGGTTAATTCGGTCGAAAGAAAAAAGTTTTAATAAATATATCGTGTGAGGTATCATTTGAAAGAGGATTCTAAAAGGCTTCTAAAAATATTTTTTTTTATAATTTTCGGTCCAGTAGTCTTCATGATATAGCTCAAAATGTGCCAAAAATGACTGTCCCCTCGGTTCTTCTACATTTCCAAAGCTAAAATTTTGATTTTAATAGGGATTAGTAGCTATTGAGTCCTAGATTATCGGAAAACTGCATTTTTTTTGGTCAGTGTAATAGCTGCTAGGAAAATTTTTTTTAAACATAGTAATAGACAACGTATTTACTAATGTACCGGTACAATTTGGGACAATATATTCATTTTTCAGTTATCACAATCAAATTTGGGTAAGTTTTATATATACATAAAAAATAAAAACAGCTTAATTTGGTTTATTGATTGCTCACTGTAGTATTGGTACGGAACCCTAATAGTGCGAGCTCCACTCGCTCTTGGCTAACTTTTTATTACTACTGACGTCACATTTTAAAAGTTTGTTTTTTACATCTGAAATTTAACGTTATTTATTTATAATTATTATTTGTGATATAAATAATTAGCTTTTCCTCATTCATTCTTAACACTATTTTCATTACATGAAACAATGTTAGGAATTATTTATTTATTTATATAAAAATAATTATTATAAATAAATTTCTTCTTTAGTAATGTCTTGTGGAGATTAACAAACGAATATACTGAAAGAAATACTTTCGCATCAAAATCCTCTCGGCTTATAGGGCCTGGGGCTGATGATAAAGGTGCATTTAATCGACTGGATATGGATTCATTTTCTATTATCGGTTTACGAAAAATTTGGCGATTTTTTATTAGTGTTCTCGTTCTCGCTTGTTAAGTATATTCTGTTATCTTGATAATTTTGTATTTTTTTCGTTTGTAGCCGTTTGAATAATTATATAGATTAGTTGTTTAACCTTACTTCGATGTCGGCCTTTTTTATTAGAACATAAGTTTGTTTTTAACAGACCAATTTTCAATATTTGGCAGTGATGTGCGCTTCAAACATAATTTTCTCAACACTAAACTTGTTCGTATATTTAGTCATATTAGGCGCTGAATTGACGTTGTTTCTCAATTAATTTTATTCTACAGAGGAGTGGTGGAACTGTTAATTAGTGCACTGGCTAGCTTTTAGTTGTGTGAGGTGGGTTCTATAAAAATAAATATACTACTTTTAGGGTATACAATTTCTAACACTTCTACTAAATGTTTTACACTTACCTTGAAAGGTCTTCAAATTCTTTTTGTCTATGTAAAGCTTTTGTACATCAACCCACCTGAAAAAAAATCAACACACTACCCGGAAGGTGGGTATTCTGGGTAACTATATCAGCGGTTACTTTTGTTGTTAGAATTTGACGGAGCTTCTACTACACCTTACTCACATTCTACTTACTAATTTAAAATAAACAGCAAAAACTCGACTTTGGAAATCCGTAACCTATATTGTAAAACGTGATTTGCAAAACAGTAAATAACAACAAAAAAAGAACTATGATTTACCTCTAATTTGGCCAATTGCGCTTTTAGTAAAAATGGACAAGAGCTTAACAATGATATAACTTCGTCGAGAATTAACCAATGTAAGTTTGACTTGCTGCTTTTCTTCTCTAATCATGAACTTATATGAATGAAAATTCGGTATAATACGTTTTTAAATTTACGTAAGCGTGCACCAACGTGAATAATCTTTCTTATTACTAAGCTCCACACATTTACATATATTGACAATCACTTCCAGTTAATACAATAAATAGTATCTGATGCTTACAGTATGGATAACAAGAAATTCAATTGACTTAGTTTTTGCTTTTATTTTCTCAGACACTCCATCTATGTTCCGGGCAGAACTCATCACAGATAAAAATCTTACCTGTTGTGGTTGATAAAAGCTCTCAACGCTGCTCTTTCCTGCGATACCGGTAATTACATCCGCGTTCTTCGTATCCGAAAGCCTGTATTTTCACCAACAGTTCGGGGTTTGGCTGCCGCCACGTTAACTTCGCGCATCTGATTTTCCAACGTCGTTTTGCACAGTAATCGAGTTCGAGAGTTTACTGTCTAATAATTATCTCCTGCTTTGTTAATTATCCGTGTTTTTGTTTTTGACTTAGAATTATTGCATGCTATTTTTTGATCTCACGAATTGTGCGTCTAAATTATCCTAATTTTGAGATCAATGTTGTTCTGTCCGTATGAACCGTCATTTTGTTCGCACACTTTTACATTTAAAACCGAAAGCTGTGCCATTCGTAGTTCGCAATGCATTAATTTGATGGCTGTATATGGTTATTGGGGTGTATTTTCCATGGTTAATGGTTCTTGAACTCGTGTGAATTTGTACAAATAACTTTAATAGATCGGTTATTTCAGCGGTTGCTTCTGTTGTCAGGTTGTGGAAACTTCAGCTACATCTTACTCACATTCTAATTACTAATTTAAAATAAACAGCAAAAACTCGACTTTGGAAATCCGTAACCTATATTGTAAAACGTGATTTTCAAAACAGTAAATAACAACAAAAAAAGAACTATGATTTACCCCTAATTTGGCCAATTGCGCGTTTAGTAAAAAAGGACAAGAGGTTAACAATGATATAACTTCGTCGAGAAATAACCAATGTAAGTTTGACTTGCTGCTTTCCTTCTCCAATAATGAACTTTTATGTATGAAAATTCGATACAGTACTTTTTAAATTTACGTAAGCGTGCACCAACGTGAATAATTTTTCTTATTACTAAGCTCCACACATTTACACATATTAACAATCACTTCCAGTTAATACAATAAATAGCATGTGATGCTTCAATATAGGTAACACGAAATTTAATCGACTTAGTTTTTGCTTTTATCCTATCAGACACTCCATCTATGTTCCGGGCAGTACTCATCACAGATAAAAATCTAAGCTGTTGTGGTTGATAAATCTCTCGGCGCTGCTCTTTCCTACAATACCGGTAATTACATCCGCGTTCTTCGTGTCCGAAAACCTGTACTTTCACTAACAGTTCGGGGTTTGGATACCGCCACTTTAACTTCGGGCATCTACTTTTCCAACGTCGTTCTGCACCGTAATTGAATTCCAGAGTTTATTGTCTAGCAATTATCTCAGGCCTCGTTTATTATTCCTGTTTTTTGTCTTAGGGTCATTGCATGTAATTTTTTGATCTCATGGATTGTGCGTCTAAACTATCAAAATTTTGAGGTCGATGTCGTTCTGTCTGTATGAACCGTCATTTTGTTCGCACTCTTTTACATTTATAACCGAAAGCTGTCATACGTAGTTCGAAATGCATTAATTTTATGGCTGTATATGGTTATTGGGGTGTATCTTCAATGGACAATGGTTCATGAACTAGTGTTAATTAGTACAAATAACATTAATAAGTTGGTTATTTCAACGATTCCTTCTATTGATAGAGGTTGATGAAGCCTCAACTACACTTCTTCTACTTATTAATATAAAATAAACAGAATAAACTCGACCTTAAATCTGTAACCTATATTTTAAAACGAGATTTTCAAAACAGCAAATAACAACAAAAGAAAGCAAAGAACTATTATCTACCCCTAGTTTGACCAAATGCGCGTTTAGTTAAAAAAGACAAGGTTAAAAATGATATAACTTCGTCGAGAATTAATCAAAGTAAGTTTGACTTGCTACTTTTCTTCTCTAATAATCAGCTTTTATGTAGGAGAATCCGATACAATACGTTTTAAATTTACGTTAGCGTGTACCAACATGAATAGTCTATATTATTAAGCTCTACACATTTATATAATTAACAATTAATTCCTGTTAATACAATAAATAGCACGTGGTGCTTACAATATGGGTAACAACAAATACATTTGACTTAGTTTTTTTTTTATTTTTACGGAGACTTTAAATTCCGGGAAGACTCGTAACAGATAAAAATCTAACCTGTTGTAGTTGATAAAAACATCCAGCACTGCTCACTTTCTAACCATACCGGTAATTACATCCGCACCCTTCGTGTCCGGAAACCTATATTTTCACCAACATTGCATTTACATTTCCAATGCTCCACCCGAAGGTACTACATTGCCAGGAGGCGAGTTTTTTGTTGCCTGGAAATTTAGAATTTTGCCGAACCCTTGCCGTTCCAGGCAAAGTAGGAATCTTTAACGTGCGTGACAACACTCACACGGGACCTCCATTTAACATCTCATCCGAAAGAGGGCGTAATTTTTGTGAAAAATGCTCACCTGCCATTTTTCAAGCAGTCGGCCGTGTCGGGATTCGAACCCAGGACCTTGGGATCCGTAGTCTTACGCTTACTACATTGATCCACGGCGACGCCTGTATGTTCACCAACAGCTAGGGGTTGGAATACCATCACGTTAACTTCGTATCTGGTTTTTCAACACCGTTCTGTACCGTAATCGAGTTCAAGAGTTTGCTGTCTAATAATTATCTCAGTTTTCTCTTATCCGTTTTTTTCTATTTTCGTCCCAGAATCATGGATGCGATTTTTTGTTCTCACGGATAGATTGTGCGTCTAAAATATCCTAATTTCGAGTTCAATGTCGTTCTGTCCGTGTAAACCGTCATTTTGTTCGCATATTTTTACATTTAAAACCGAAAACTGTGTCATTCGTAGTCTCCAATGCATTAATTTTATGGCTGTATATGGTTATTGGGTTGTATCTTCCATGGTTAATGGTACTTGAACTAGTGTGAATTTGTACAAATAACTTTAATAGGTCTGTTATTTCAGCGGTTCCTTCTGTTGTTAGAGGTTGTTGGAGCCTCTACTACACCTTTACTCACATTCTACTTACTAATTTAAAATAAACAGCAAAAACTCGACTTTGGGAATTCGTAGCCTGTATTGTAAAACGCGATTTTCAAAACAGTAAATAACAACAAGATAAAAAGAACTATGATCTACCTTTAATTTGGTCAAATGCGTGTTTAGTAAAAAAAGACAAGAGGTAAACAATGATATAACTTCGTCGAGACTCTTTACCAATGTAAGTTTGACTTGCTACTTTCCTTCTCTAATAATGAACTTTTATGTAGGATAAATCGATACAATACGTTTTAAATTTAAGTAAGCGCATACCAACATGAATAGTCTTTCTTATTACTAAGCTCTACACATTTACATATATTAACAATTAATTCTAGTTAATACAATAAATAGTACCTGATGCTTACAATATGGGTAACAACAAACACATTTAACTTAGTTTATGTTTTTATTTTCACGGAGACTCCATCTAAATTTCGGGAAGACTCGTCATGGATAAAAATCTAACCTGTTGTGGTTCATAAAAACATCCAACACTGCTTACTTTCCAATCATACCGGTAATTACATCTGTGTTCTTCGTGTCCGAAAACCTGTATTTTACCAACAGCTCAGGGTTTGAATACCATCACGTTAACATCGCATATGGTTTTCCAACGTCGTTCTGTACCGTAATCGAGTTTGAGAGTTTGTTATCTAATAATTATCTGCTTCCTATTTTATTATCCGTGTTTTCCTATTTTCGTCCCAGAATCATGGCATCCTATTTTTCGTTTTCACGGATTGATTGTGCGTCTAAAACAACGTCCTGATTTCGAGATCAATGTCGTTCTGTCCATGTAAACCGTCATTTTGTTCGCACATTTTTACATTTAAAACCGAAAGCTGGGTCGTTCGTAGTCTCCAATGCATTAATTTTATGGCTGTAAATGGTTAATGTTTCTTGAACTCGTGGAAATTTGTACAAATAATTTTAACAGGTACGTTATTCCAGCGGTTCTTTCTGTTAGAGGTTAATGGAGCCTCAACTGCACCTTTCTTACCACCTACATACTAATTTAAAATAAATACACAAAAACTCGAATTTTTTAATCCGTAACCTATATTTTCAAAACGGTAAATAACAAAAAAACCAACAACTATGGTCTACCTTTAATTTGGCCAAATGGACGTTTAGTTACAAGAGACAAGGTAAACAATGATATAATTTCGCCGAGATTCAACCAATGTAAATTTTACTTGCTACTCTCCTTCTTTAATAGTGAGCTTTTATGTATGAGAATTCGATATAATTCGTTTTAAATTTACTTAAGCGTGTATCAACATGAAAAGTTTTTCTTACTATTAAGCTCCACACATTTACATATATTAACAATCACTTCCAGTTAATATAATAAATAGCATGTGATGGTTACAATCTGGATAACAAGAAATTCAATTGAATCACAGTTTTTGTTTTTATTCTCGTAAGAGCTTCGATTTAAATTTCGGATAGGATTCGTCACAGGTAAAAATCCAACCTGCTGTGGTTGATGAAAGCTCCTAACACTGGTCTCTTTTTAACGATGCTACTAAAAACATTCGCTTTTTTCGTGTCTGAAAGCCTGTATTTTTACCAACAGCTCGGGGTTTGGATACGCAACGTTAACTTCGCGCATATGCTTCTTCAACGCCGTGCTGCACCGTAATCGAATCCGAGAGTTTGCTGTCTAATAATTGTTTTCCTCTTTTATTATCCGTGGTTTTGTTTTTTGTCCAACGATTATTGCATGCTAATTTTCGTTCTCACGGATTGCGTATCTAAAGTATCCTAATTTCGAGGTCAATGTCATTCTGTACGTATGAACCGTCATTTTGTTCGCACATTTTTACATTTAAAACCGAAAGCTGTTTTGGGGTGTATCTTCCATGGTTAATGGTTCTTGAACTCGTATGAATTTGTACAAATAACTTTAATAGGTCGATTATTTACCTAGGTTGTATCCGTATTACGTAGGGGGTGCAGGGTCCCGATATTTATTACTCTTTGTATTTAATATACTGGGCGCTTTACGATTTATTTCCTTCATCCTAATTTAATATTGATTTGCAATAGCACCGTTATTAAATGTAAACTACCTAAGCTTCTAAATTTCATAGGATGCTTTCGTGATAAAGATCCATTTAAATACTGAAATTAATAAATTTATTTTTACTATTTAATGTTGGCTTTAAGTAACGCGCTAGCATTACATTTGTGGATGACGCTCTGTCCATATAGTTAGTAATAAATAAGCATAATATAAAACCTCACCGTATTGGTAGGTAATAATCTTAAACACATTAAAAGGACTGTACAATTACTTCTTAATATTTTCATTTGGTCCATACTTCCTTGCATGATAGTATCATGCTTAAATTTAGTCAACTCTAGTTCAGTCACTAATTCATTGTCCCACAAAATAATTACTGTCACGTTCGATTAATTTCCTAGCACAAGCATATAAACCCGTTTACATTGAAAAATCACATATACATAATTATAAATTATAAATGTAGAAGCTCATATTTTACTCACTGTTTAATATATCTTTAAACCCAAGGATGTCCAGAAACCATTAGTATTCGTATTTTCATTATTTACATCTAACAGCTCCCTTATCACAACACAAAATCCAAAATATTTGTGAGGTGCATTCTCTAACTCCCACTCCATTTTACCGGTCGTCACGACGTTAATTCCACGAACACGTGATTGAAGCATAGCCTGCCTTTGTAAGCGTAGTTTAAAAAAATAAGTCACACGCCGCGTTTTCCATCGCCGTGACGTCTATATTCACATTTTGCAGTAGTGTTATTTCATACTTTCAACTTTTACCTCTTTTCATTTCCACCCAAGCAGAACAGTCTTCTTGCCTTACTGCATACTCGCATGACTACAACTGGACCTTTTTTTATACTTAACTTCCAACTCGTGGTGCTAATTTTCCCCATCTACAAATTTTTGTTCTCACAATATAACATGTTTGTCTATGCTGATTGAAAAAGTTATTGTCACGTTAATTACATAAAATCACGTACTTTGTATCGTTGCAATTGGCTTTGAGCGTTTAGTCATGTGTAATGCGTTTTATTTTACTCATAATTTTCAGTTTCACATACTTAACATTCTTGTACTACATTGTGTGTTTTAAGGAACCTTTTATTTTAGCGGTTTTTATTGCCGCGACGTTTATCCTACTTAATGACCAATGCGTTATCTTGTTATTGTATTTAGCGTCTCAATTTATTTTAAGGTAATTTATTTTATGGCTTTGATTATACTAACTGTTCTAATTGAAATTATAGTTTCTAAAAGCAAAATAATTAAATTGTCATATTTAATTAATATTAATTATTCGTGAAACTTACCATACATGGTGCGTCCTTATTTAGTTTGTCCATCCTTATTTAATATTTTTCTTATCTCTGATTCATAGTTTACGTAACGCGAATGTTTTTCAATATTTACTAGTATTACTTTGTCGATCTCGGCTTAAATAACTTTTCACTAGGGTATTTTGACTTACCGAATTGGACGCATAGTTTGTTGAAATTCAAACACCTTTACAATTATTTATCCATTTAATTTTGCGCTTCTTGTCAGTATCAGAACTGATTTGCGTTATTGTAAACGAAAATTGAAGATTAATATTTTGCTGCACCACTGAATTATTGGATAAACTATCAGTGTTGCGTTCAAAACAACAAACAAGTGCTTGTTAATTGAATACTGGAGAAATATTGAAACTCGATATAGGCTTTATCCACGCCCCGGTGTCTTTTCTTTTCCTAGATTAGTTTAGGGCGTAGATTCTGCGGTGCTGAATGTCGAAGTTTAAAATCAAAACTAAATATGTCATTAATTAACGATCCATTAAAATTGAAATTAATTCGAATGAGCTGTTAATAGGAATATTTCAACTGGTAATAATAGTTACATCCAGTATGCTAAAGAAGCAACTAACGTCGAACTTTATTTTTTTATTGTCAAACTTCATCACATTGTTCCTAGGTAAATTATTTCTTTAAGTTTCTTAGCCTCGAAACATTCTTATTTTCAAATGTGCCTTCAATATCAGTTGAAGTTGCTAATTCATTGGCAACAGTTAATAAATCCAGAAAAACTCCATCTGATAGACGTTTAAGTGCTGCAAACTATTACAATTTTGAAAAATATTGAAAAATTGTATTTTGTAAAACTGTACCGACAGCATATACCTCATAACACATTATATAACAAAGTCAACGTACAAACAAATTAAAAATTTTAAATTCTCTTAGCAAGATACATAACTATATCTTTTCGCGTTACTATCGAAAGAATCGTTTTGATTACTTATATTTCAAACAGTCAATCATAAATTGTTCGAGTAAACTGAGCGGTACGTTATAAATTTTGATTTTCTCTGACCCCGTGACAATTTTAAGGGTGAGCCGGCTAACTACAATGGTGCGGGAGTGGATTTCAAGGAAAGCAAAATAAGCATTTGAAATTGGTGAAATACATACTACGTTAGAATATTTCCTTACCCTGAACAACTTTTTCTATAGTTATAATTAAGGGCCCAAACCGTCTTGTCTCAGCAATCCCTTCGATATTTTTCCTACACGGAGGACGGTTATTCCGAATAAGTCTCCTTTGATTTTGGTTTCCTAAATTTTTCACATAAGCTACCTTCTTCTGCAATCCCGCAAAAGCATTCATTAAATTTGCCATATCAAAGAAATTTTCTAAATAAATCTTTCAAATACGACTACATCACTGAGGTGACTGGATATCCTTTCACAATGACCTAATTTTTATCTAGTTCATAAATATTTGAAAAGTATAACTTCCTTTACCACAAATTATATTTTATTAGAACCTCTAGTGAAACGCTGAATACGTATTTCGATCACTAAGTGGACATCATCAGTAGAAAACTAACTTACAATTGTTAAACTGACAGTATAACTAAAATTAAAACTAGTTTTTACTTTTGAGGCTATTTTCTTCATCAAGGAATTCTCCTTACCAATTAGGCTGAAGTGAAATTTTACAAATACAATAGTGAACCCCATTGTATATGTAAAGTTTCACTTTAGCCTAATTGTTGAGAATAATATCATCAGAAGTGAGAACTGGTTTTAATTTTAGTTATATTGTCAGTTTAACAATTGTGTAAGTTATCTGTTTTCTACTGATGATGACCAACTAGTTGTCGAAATACGTATTTAGGGGTTCCATAATAGATTCCAATGAAATATGGTTTGTGGTAAAGGGAGTTGTACTTTTTTGATCTAACATTACGCCACAGGGTTCGTTTTGATAATTAGTTCATAAATAAATGCAGTATAAATACAAATACATTTTTCTTAAGAAAACCAAATTTCCTAACATCAAATTTTGCCAGGTATTACTACTAAGGAAAAAAATTAAATCAAATCAATCAGTAATACTATCAATCCAATTTTCGTGTTTCCCATATTGAATTACATGACATTATAAATTTCATTTGTGGAAATGCTCTTAGTACCAAACATAGACAACAGTTTAATACCTACTTTTCCCTTTATCATTCCATTTTCCATTCAAAATAGTAAAGTTTCATGCTTAAACTAACACTAAATTACACCAATAGAACTTAAATTTAAAATCGAGACGCGCATATTTCTTAATATTTTCAAATGTTCGAACTTCACTTCACCTAATATACTTACATTTAACCAACACTAGTTTCGTCGCTAAGTCCTCGTCCAACAAAATAATTACTTCTACGTTTGATTAATTTCCTCTTACATAAATAAAAATCATTTAACTTTACAATCTTCATATGCATAATTAATAAGTATGGACATAATGGTTATATTTTATTCACAATTTAATTAATCTTTTAAAAGTTTAAGGATGTTTACATTTCGAACGTTCTAATTTATTGCTCGTGAATAATTAATTCTTTATTTTTGTCCGCTGTCTAGCTTCAGCCCTTTGTCTCCCACTTTTCGAGGGTACGTCATTGTGTTACGGTCTTAGTACTAAGCTTGTGTTTAATTAGTTGAAAAATGCGTGATTTCATATGGTTTAATTATGATAACGTTACTTGCGTATTAAGTTTTTCTGGTTCACAAATATTGGACATTTTCGCATTTTCTATCGAAAGACTTCTAGATTCTGAAACCAGCTAACGGATCGGAATAAAATTTCGCATTATCGTCATCGTGTGGGTTATACAAAGTCTTTATTTCGATTGGATTGGGTAATTCAAATTGATCTTGATCCAAAAAACTGAATTTTCAATTTGATGGTTTTGCACTCAAAAAAGTAATTTTTTATGGGACTTGAGAATAAGATGGCGATATATAAGTAAACTACCTTCTTTCTGGGCCACAAAAACGGTTTTCTTATGCCAAGGTACATTCTGGCCATTTTTATACTCCTCAAGGTAATTCATCAAAAGGACGAACTCATTACTTACACTTTCACTTTTTGATGCAATAATACTCCCTCTTTTGTATTACAAGTGTGACTGATGGCTCTGAGTAGGTGGAGATGGAAGTGGTGTGTGTAGTTACAGGTGGCGACGGAGGTGGTGTGTGGAGGTGTACGTAGGAAGCGGCGCGCGTGACCTGACGCACCCGGTACGTACCTTAGCGCTTTTTTACAATAAACCACGATTGGGTAATACCTTATAAAGTGTAAGAGAAACCGGCAGTACCTACGGTCAGCACTTTATACCAGACATTAACGGATGGCTACATAGTTTATAAGCAGTGCTAAAAATAATCAAATACCGATACGCTTCAACCCTGTGATACTTGTCGTATAAAGATCGGCCAATTATCAGTGCAAAAAATTCCAATTCACTTCACCACTAATTTTATATATAATCAAGATACTACTTTAAAAACTGTATTGCTTACGTATTGTCATTATATTTGCTTACAATGTAGCGCAGTGCGTTAACGTTTACCTCATAGTCTTCTTACTGGGCTTTAGACATCCGGATGGAGTTATGCCGTATCGCCTTGGATCCAGCATTCGTAAGAGGCACTAGCAATTGACTACTAAGCGCACAAAGGTCAAAACAAATTAGTAAACATCTTTTAATATTTTTATAGATGAATCATAGCTATTAAGTTAATATTAACTAAACATACAGTGAAAAATAGCTTTGTGAACATTTTTTTATATAACAATCTATTCCCAACCTATAGGATATCTGGCGTCAGGGGAACTTTGCCATTAGAGCGTCCACTGTCAGATATAGATCTGACAACGCAAATCAAAGAATAGCTTAATATTATACGCAAATACTTCAAAAGCTGAACTCATGTACTGTCTCTTAGTAGATCATCTTCGAAACGTAAATTGGTGTCATAGATTAAGCGTTATCATAACAGCTCCACTACGTGTAGTTAAATTAAAAAAATAATGCAATTGTGGCAACTGCAAGGACAGAAATCAATACAAGATGGTTACTTCGACATCCAGCAGGTGTAGTTAGTTCTGGCTAATCAAATATCCTCGTGGCAAGTCACCAACTCGAACGTCCAAATTCGTCGAAATTGACCAACTAGATCGGCTTATCCTCAAACTATCAAGTTCACGCAGTTGCATAAATGGAAGCCTAATAGACATTCATTTTCTGTTCCTTCTATTAAAAACCTTATACAATGTAGTATCCGCACTTACATTAATGTGTGGGGTAAAGATGTGACTAAAGTAGTTGATGATT
The DNA here is from genome assembly GCA_036346225.1 of Platerodrilus igneus. NCBI lineage: Eukaryota > Metazoa > Arthropoda > Insecta > Coleoptera > Lycidae > Platerodrilus > Platerodrilus igneus. The sequence continues at coordinate 425,204 of JARFIW010001105.1, read as the reverse complement.
AATCAGCTAAAACAAAAGCCAAATATTAGAAAGATGTATAAGCTGAAACTGTAATGTAGCTCTACTACATGATATTTAAAGTACATGCAACGTGATATACAAAATCAAAAAGAAACTTTAAAAAACTTTAGACACCTTATGCGCATCCAATACAGTATTCCTTTAACTACTAGTACACAACTTCATATATAAAATCAAAAACATCAAAATACATTTAAAGTACCTTGCACTGAACTATTGTATCCTATATGAAATTATACAATTTAAAAATCCCACAAATTTGAAAATCCAAAATTTCGAAAACCAAGTTAGACACCAATTTGGACCAACTTAAAAAAAGGAAAATTTCAAAATTCATTTTTTATTTATAGCTTACTTGTTCTTGAACGTATTTAAAAGCAATGTTACGAGTGAATGAACGTTAAATTATTAAATTGGAATTGTTCGGAAGGTGCGGGAACCCCGTAACAAATTAAGAGCGTACCGGATAACTACAGTGGTGCGGGAGTGGGTTCCTATAGAAACAATTAAAGAAATGTAATAAAAATCGAAAATGTAACAATTAACTAAGTGCAATTTCAAGTTACGTTATCAATAAAACACTTACCTTGAAAAAGCGTTCAACATTGTCCTAGATTTATGGGCCCTAACTCGTCTAGTCTAGTAATATATCCTCGAGACGACCAGTGTTCCTGGGGATCATAATTACGTCAGTCTCTTGGTGGAATGGAGTTCTTTTTACAAAATGCTGCACTATATGTTTAAACAAAGAAAACAATTACCTTCAGCTCACTGCGACGCCCAAATCTATTTTAATACAGCATCATATTTTACTTCTGTAAACAGGTACACATACAAAAATTTTAATTTACCTAAATCAATTAAATACCAGCAATATAATAATATTCCTCCAAATAAGTATACACACAGAATTTTGAAATTACATAAATCAATTCATATTCAATTAGCCATAACCTAGATGCTCCAACTATAATAATTTACAATACATCCTCAATTTTTAATTAAAGTTGCAATGTTCAAGTTTTACATACCTAATAAAATTATCACTATCTAATACTACTGCTGGATGTTGTATAATTCCATCAATAGTTGACTGGACAAGCATTATGCTTAAATGCCACTAAGAATCAATAAAATGAAATTTTTAATTAACTACTAAACTTACAGTGGTGTCAATGTGGATAATGAACTCCATGGAGCCAGGATTGAATTAATGTTCTGTCCGGTTAGTCGCTTCCAACTTTTGTTGCTTTGGAATCAGTTCGTCTGAATTCTATCGGTGTTGTTGGGTTCTGTCGAACATTCGCGGATCTCACCACGTTTAACCCCCGTTTGCTAATTCATTACCAAAGGGGCGTACTCGACTACCCTCAACGATCATCCTCACCTGTGTTCTCGTCTATGACTCTTGAATAATTAATTTATGATTTTCCGTCCACTGTTTTGCGTTCGTCATTTTTTCCTCCACTCTTCATACGTTCGGGGAATTATGCCATAATATTCCTATAGAATTTGTGTAAAATCATGTGAAACATGCGCGAGTTGAAATGGTTTCATCATGTTAATGTCTTCAGCAGTCTAAATGGATATATTGAAAGCGTTTTACTTTCCATTTATTGTATATTTCTGTCGAAATTATTTTCTTGGCTGGAGGGCACTTTGTGTTATAACAATACGTGTTCCTGTAACATTAATTTCTCTTAATTCTACTAAAATTTGTAAAAAGCTCTCCTATATTTAGGATAATTGTTGTATGGAACATGCGCGATAATAATTTCACTATTATATAATTCGTTAATTAGGTTACGCGTAAAAATGATATTGCTTTACAAATTTTTATTTTTCCAGAAAGGGCGGGAACTGTGTAACTATTTTAAGAATACACTGGCTAACTACAGTGGTGTGGGAATGGGTTCTTAAGGAATGATAAAAATGATCAAAATATAAACATGAAAAATGACCGAAATACAAAACTACTTTACAAGTACCGCTTGTCTTGAAATGCTTTACTAGTTGTCAAAAATAAAGGGCGCCAAACCATTTTATTCTGGCAATTTTTCGATATTTTCACTACCCGGAAGAAAGTTATTTTGGATAGGTCTCCTCGTTTCCGATTTTCTTAAATCTCACCAACTCATACTCCATCTTTATCCACCGTACCTTAAAAATACTCATCAACTTTTTATCGAATAAAAGAAATTTTCAAAATAATAGTCTCCCAAATATAACTTCATCACATGGGTTAGCTGGATATCCTTTCACAGTGATCACCTTTACCTATTTTACAAATAACTTTAAATAAAAATTCATCTAAGCTTAAATCATTTAACAGTAATTCCGGAAATATATGTACATTAATCTAAGAAAAAGCAAACTTAATTTAACGTCTAACTTGCCTGGTATTATTAACAGAACTCCTTAAAAAACATTTATCCGTAAACTATACTACCATTCTATTGTTCTAGTTTACAGATTGATTTATACGATATTTTAAATTCCATTTATTTGGAAATACCCTTAACAATAATACATAGAAAACATAGGGCAATAGCAACTTCTGCTTTAACCATTTCAATGTCCATTAAAAAAACTAAATTTACACAAAGAAATTTATTAGCAAATACATCGCACAAATAAATCTTGCATTTAAATTAATACGCACCTTGCTCTTAACGTTTCAAAAATCTCAAACTTCCTATCCAATAATACCATGTTTAAATAAAAACAAACTAATTTCGTCGCTTTACGAACCAACTACAATTTGTATCTACAAGTTGACATGTACGTATTTATTAAGCGTAATCCATAAAATAAGAAAAGGTTAAACAGCGCTCACACTTTAAAAATCCAAGGATTTACAAGTTAACCCCACTGATCCATCTGTTTATTTTCTCGACACATTGGATTCCCCATTCCATCTATTTGTATTCCAACTTATGCTGAAGAGTGAAACAAATTCATCACTTTTTCATGGTTTAATCACTCCGACCGACAAGAATATAAATTCCACGATTTACGTGCTTGAGCTTCTGGTCTACGTATCTAGCAAAACTTAACAATTCGATATCGGCTCCTTTACCGAGGGACCCTAAGGCTTATCGTCGGCGACACGTCCGCTGTCATTCAAACATTATTGCTTTTTAACTTATTAATTTCGAACTTAATCGTTATTTCCCATTTTCCCCCTTCTTTTAAAAATTTTATTCTCACACTTTGTGCGTCTAAAGCTGTTTGTATAGTTGAGTTCAATGTCATCAATCTATGTGAATGCATTAATTTTATGAATTTTTATGAATCTGTGGTATCATGAACCCTAAGGGAATTTTACAAATATTGGTAATTTTTCTTGTCTTAATTTAATATCATATTGAAATAATCCCTCTATAAAATGTAAACTACCCAAGCTCCTAGAAATTTTTAGGCGATTGAACTAACTGAAATTATATAAATTTATTTGTATAACCCAGTGCACACATAAGTAATGCGCGAGCATCATAATTATTCCAAACGCCTTAAAATGACAAGCCATGCTATGAAAAGTTACTGTTATAATTATTCTGTTTATCCACTCACTCGGGTAATCACTCATGCCTCTAGCTTTTATATTCCACTTCATAATGTATGGTATTTGAATTTGCTTTTCATTTTGATTTTGAAATAATTTATGGAACTGAGTTACGTTTAAATATGCATTACACAGAAATAAAGCTCTGATTTTGTGCTTTTAAGTTTATGACCTAAATTCTCTTTTATATAATTAAAAATTTATTGAAATGACATTCTTAATTAACTGCAGGGCACATTCGTATTAATTTTGTCCTTTCACGATTAATTTTTTCCTTTTCCATTTGGTTTCTATTTAGCGTAATGTCAACGCGCTACAACAAAGTGCACGTTTTTGAGACAGCTTTTTATGCAACATCATAATCTAACCACAAAAAGCGTCTATGGTGTTTCAACTCTAATAAACCATCTTCAATTTGTTTTAAATGATGTCATTTACATTTTTTACTTAGATTGATGTTGTTTACTACAGGTATAACGACAAGTAACACTCCTACTTTCAATATTTGTTTTTGGTCTCAATTTATAGAAATCCATTGATCATAAGACAGCAATAGCTAAATATATATTTCTCACCATGTTTGACAGTTGGTTTTTGTTTTACACTATTGTTGTAACTGTCGCTTGTTTCTTCATCAAACATTAAAATGTTTTATAATTACCAGGAATAACGTGAAATGATGTGTTTTTATTAGTGCAATTCTCAATTTGTCAGTGCAAGATAATTTCAAAAATATTCCGATTGACAGTTAAACATTAATGTACAATAAAAGCCAACTGTCAAATATGTTAGGAGATAAACAAAAAATTTATTTAGCCTCAGCCGCCTTACGATAAGCGGGTTTCTATAAATTGCGACCAAAACAAATACTAGGCTTGTATGAGGTGAATTCCAAAATTCTCGGTTTTTATAAATTTTTTTTAAAAATTGTTATTAAATTTCTTTTTTAGTATGACTCTTTTTAAAAAGTGTGTTACGAGTAAAAATTATGTTACGTTACGAATTTCGATTTGATAAGCAGGGGTGGGAATTCCGTTACAATTTTAATCTTGCACCGGCTAACTGCAGTGGTGCGGGAGTGGGTTCCTATGTAAAAAAATGATAACAAAAAACGTATCAACATGTAAATGGCCGGAATACAAAACTACTCTACAAGTATCTCTTACCTTGAAAGGTTTTACTAGTTGTCAAAAGTAAGGGGCACTAAACCGTCTTGCTCCAGCAATCCCTTCGATATTTTCGTTACCCGGAAGACGGATATTCCAAAGAAATTTCCTTACCTTCGATGCTCTAATAGCTGATCATTTCATCTTTTATCTTTCTTGCCCGTACCTTAAAAACACTCATGAACTTTCTGTCAAATTAAAACAAAGGCATCTGTTAAATATAACTTTATCGCTAGGTTTGTTGGATATCCTTTCATCTTTACCTGTATTATAAATTACTTCAAATAAAATTACATCGAAGCTTAAACTCTAATAAATGTAAATTCTGGAAATATAAATACACAAACATTAACTTAAAAGAAACAAATCGAACGTATCATCCAACTGGCCACAGAACTTATTATCATTACATTGTTTAATTTCCGTGATTGATCTGTACGATATCTTAAATCTAATTTTTTTGGAAATGCCCGTGACAAAACAGAAAAACAGCGTAGTACTAATTTCTGTTTTGAATCATTCTAGTGTCCATTAAAAAATACCGAGTTTTCACTCCTTACCTAACAAATGAGCTTATATTTACATATTTTTACCCTTAAGGAGGTTTAAACTTCTTTTCCCGATTATATTACGCTTAAATTTGAACAAAACTAATTCCGTTGCTTTACGAACCAAGTTCACATGTACATATTTATCAAGCCTAAACAAAAAGGAAAAGCTGAAAACGATATTCACAGTTAAATTTCACGTTCAGCTTTTTTAACTAATGAAGCACATCCAGAAACACCAATGATTCACCTGTTCATTCACTACCGACACGACACGTCACCACATTTTATATTGTTGAAAGGGTGAAATTTGTTCATCATCCTTTATATAGACTAATGCATTTTACTTATGCTCGACCGACGCGAATATAAATTCCACGCTGCTACCTGCGCGAGCTGCTTTTCCAGAAAATTTTTAAACAATTCGATGACGGCCACCTTGTCGAAGGGCCAGCCTACGGTATACACTTCCGCTGTTACTTTAGTATCGTTTTTTTCGTAATTTAACTTGGTAACTTTTTCGAACATAGTCCTATATTTCAATTTCTATCACTTAAAAATTTTGTTCTCACACTTTGTGCATCTAAACTGCTCGATTTTCGAGTTCAATGCCAATCTGTTTAGGCCCATGAAAGCAGGGCGTGTGTTTCGTTCGCAACGCATTTATTTATGACTGGAAATTTATGAAGTTATGGTTATTGGGGGTTCTTTAAACAAATTTTACTATGAACGGTTATTTACCGAAATCTGTGTGTATTTTTCTAAATTAATACGAATAGTGAAACAGTCCTGATCTTTATTACGGGTTGTATTTAATGTACATTAGATGCTTTCTTGTTTATTTCTGTCTTCTAATTTAATATTATAATGAAATAGCCATTGTATTAATGTAAATTGCCATAGCTTCTATAAATTTTTTAGGGTATCTTCCGTGATTAAAGCCTTTAACTAATAGAAATTAATAAACTCTATTCAATAACTTAATGTTGATTTACGTAACACGCTAGAGTACAAGTGTAAAAGCGCCAAACACAAACAGCCTCTATCTTTTAAAAAAATCGATATCCCAAAGGTGAAGTTCCAATTTGAAGCACCCTGTAAATGCCGATTCATGCTGACTCTTCTTCGAAAACAGCTTTCGTAAAACTATATAAGGCAGCTATCATGTAATTAAATTAAACTAATATGGAACATCTATTAGACAGACATTTTTGCGTTGTTTTTCTATGTATATGTATCTCTCGTCATATATTTTTTATGAAAAAAATCACCTGCCGATGTATTCAACGATTGTCTTCTACTTTTTAAATATTGTTTTACCTCCACAGTACACGGTGGAAATCAAAACAGATTTTTATTTGTCATCTATATTAATTAATATTTTGTGTTGCCTCAAAAATGATGCACTAACTGCTACATTTGATTTATAAGTGCCAGTCTTAAATTAAGTTTGATATTGTATCGAATTTCATTTTACTGTTCTTGTTTTGGTTTAATATAAACTTGATTGTTCACAAATTCTTAACATACTGTAATGAAATTGTTTTTGCAATAACAGTTCCTCATTTATTAACTTGTTTACACAAGCTTTTTACCCTTAGGTACACTTAAATTCTAATGTACTAAGGATATTTTATTATAGCTAGTCCAAACAGTACTAACTTCCCTAAAGCGACAATACTATCTTCTTAATTACGATGACGCACTTATAATTAACAATCGAAGCACTAGTAATTTATTAATTACTAACTGTTAATTTATGTTAACCAGGAACTCCAATAATATAGATGTAATTCTTCTAACTAACACTTAATCTGATTTCTATCATTTCACTACACTGATCAAGACTTGGAATTGCACTCCTCAATTCCCGCAATGCGCGACTTTATATACTTAATTCAACAATTCCCGAATGTTCTAAATACAAAAAGAACAAACTAGATTTATTCAAATTAGCATTTTATAGGGTTCCTTTTTCAGCTTATAATCTCACTACGTGTACTCTTTTACCTGCCAATTATTTCTTTCGTGTAAAGATACCGTGTTCCGCTGCTCGTTTCGAATGCAGACTCCTTGCTGCCTTGGTACAATACTCAAATACCGCTACAGAGTTTTGTCATTAATTACTAACAATGATTACCGCACTAATTTATTTCTTAACACGACGATCATCAAATTTGACTGCATAGTTTATCTACACAAGCACTTAAATTATATAGATATTACTCAAACAATTTAGTTCGTTTTCGTTTTCAACTAAACTAACTGACGGATTGCACGGTTTATATATCTAACTGCAAAGCTTCCACATTATATCAGAAAACGACAGACGTTGTTTTTAGTCTTCGCATTATTCTCGCTCCTTGTAGCTGTCAATCAATCCTTTGTTCGCTTAGTGGCTTTACCTCTTCAAATTTTAGATATTTCGGCGTTATTGCTACCGGATAGTAGAACACATTCAATAATTACAATTTACTTTACTTTGGTTGTCATATTATTCTTCCCAATAGTGCTTAATTAACTGATGTTCGGCTAAACAATTTTAAGTGATATTCGAATAATGGTAGTTTTGGAATAATAACAACGCATAATTATTCCCGACCAATTCGCAAAAGTAATGATTTGTACAAATTTTCTGTATTCATACGTTACGTTTCAAAATATAATCGCTCTGTCAACAAGCATAATAGAAGACCTGCTATAAACAAACCCGTTACAATTATTGATTTGAAATTTGCTACAACGACCTTAATAGCGAATGTTGAAATAATCAAACGGAAAGGTTGATTTCGTACAACCACACAATGAATTCTACAGGTATAAAAGAAGACGACCTAGTCATACTCAGCACTAGCTTTAAGCAGTTGACCGATTTCTCTATTTCTGTCCACTAAATCGATAGGGGTTCGACAGGCTTATTTTCGTATACTTGACAACTAGATCGCAAGGGAATTGAATGATAAGCGGTTTATATGTATTACTTGGTCCACAATAAGACTGGATATATATTGCTGTGGATCGTAGCCTGAAAATACCCGACGTTGGGCGTCAATAAACCGTACTGTAAACTGTAGTTGATGATGAACTTAATGTGTTGCTGTGATTACTTTTCTGGCTCAGTTTAAATGATATCGAATATTCTTTAACAAACAATCCTTCAAATAATGATTACCACATCCACATACAGCTTTTAATAAACATTATCTTCAAAAAGATACATACAAACATTAAAAATTAAAGATAGAGTCCAATATTGTCCCAATATCTTAAATCTAAGATCAAAATTTATAACTACTAGATAATCACTCGCTTAAACTAAGGGGTCCAAAAAACCTTCTTTTCTAATTAGTAGTTTCATTCAGAAATTCTTTGTACAAATCAAAATGAATAATTTTTAACAATACCTTTTAAATCGAATTCAAACGTAGTTGATCAGTTATGTTCAGTAAATATTTTATAATGGCCAAACCTATTGAAATTCGACTTCATTTAATTTCTTTAAAATATTCACTCACATCAAAATCTTATGTAATCTCACCTACTTAACATGTAAAAGGAATGTCTTTTTAAAGATTTTAAAAACAATGAGATTTCTGTTTTTTATTAAATTATGCTGGTTGTCCTTCTCTTTTTATATCGTATTCTTATATCCATGCCCAATATCGGTAAATTCAAGTATACATCATGTATACCTTCCAAATCCATATCAGTATCGTTCAATTCTTTTTAAAATTAATTTACCATTAAATGCACTTGAAAACCCTATACCATTTTCTTCCATTCGAATTAAAATCTATGTTTCTGGAATTTATTACCGTTCATTTTTGTAAAAACCCTATTCAAGTATCTAATTTCAAAGTCGTTTATAAACTACGTGATACTTTTCAAACAAGCATTTAACGCTGGTCATTAATCTGACTTTATTATCTATTCACAGACACATTTAACGAGCAGTAGTGAAACACTGACTCTGCTCTGTCATTTTTAATTGGTTATACAGTATCAAATCTTACTTACGTCATAAAAATTAGAAATATCGAGAATTTCTAGTGTTGTTTATGCGATTTCATTCATGTAGATGATGTAATTGTACCGAGTAGTGGCATTTTACGGTTTGCGGCTATCGCTAATTAGTACATTTTACACGGGTTATGTGTTTTGTTTAGATTAATAGCTGGCATTAACTCATTTAACACCCGTTATCGTGATTGATTACTTGATTTATTAGTTTTGGCTAATTGTTGAATGAGCGTTCCAATTTATTATCTGCTATTATGAACAACCAAGATTTTTCTTGAAAAATCGCGACGTTAATGAAATATGCTTGTCTAATTAAAATACTTGTTTCTTGTTGAAAACACTATTGCATGTTTTGCTTTATTATAGATATTTTTTAATAAAAATGGAAAAAAATTTAACGCCTGCAAACTGTAATTTTTTAGAATGGGTTTTTTTATAATCTAGTACTTTTCTGATAGAAAATTTGATGAAGAACGTTTTCAAACGTATTTTACTTTTGAAATATTTATAAATATAATTAAGGAATGTAACATGACTGAAGCTGTTTAAATCATGGTTTTTATGTATTACAGTATAATATACAGAGCGTTCAGCCCACACTGGGGTTTTTCATAATTACCTTATTATGAACATGAGTATTTACAAAATTATATATAGCACGCAGGCGAATTAAAACGAGAAGTACCCGGATATCCGACAGTCTTTGAAGATAGTTCTATCTAGTATCAACTGTGGGACAATCCTACTTCAATGCAACCGGATAAAGTGCTAGATGATAAACACTTCCAACATAGCTCAGTTTGTTAGGGGTAAAATGTGCGTTACATTATTAAATTTTGATAGCCTTGAAAGAACTGGAACCCTATTACGTCGACAAATTCAGTGGCACGGGAGTTGAAATAAAAATATTAAATAAAATGACTGCAATACAAAAAACTACGTTACGTTATCATTAACCCTGAAAGGCTTTTTCTCTGATAAAATTGAGGGGCGTGAAACTACCTATCACAACAATCCTGTTCTACACGGATGATGACTATTCCGTATAAATTTCCTTTGCTTCGTATCCTATACTATCACATTATATTTATCTTTATCAAAAATACCATAAAACCCTTATTAAACCTATAGTTAATTTAATTAAACTTGAAAATAAAACGCCTCTTCCAAATACGACTCTATCACTGGGTAGCTGGATATCCTTACAAATGTGTCAAAGTACCTAGTTTTTAAATAAATAAAATAAACATTCAACATAAACTTAAGCTCTATTAACATTACATAATTTCAAGTAAAAATACGTAATATATTTTTATTAAAAGAACTTAAATTCCTTAATCCCAATCTGTCCAGGTATTGCTAAAAGAAGAATCCTAAAAAACCGTAAATTTAATTCATCGACAAAGCTATTCGTCATTTCAAATTTTTCTGTTTTAAATATTAAACTACAGGACATTTATAAATCCAAATATATGGAAATGTCGTTAATAACACAGAAAACAGTTAGAAATCAACTTTCTTTCTCATAACTTTTATTTTTTTCATGATTGTCCATTCCAAACTACTACATTTTTAGGCTTTAACTATACTAAATGTCACCATTAAAACTTTTATTCCAAAATCAATATACACAATGCCGTCGCTAATTAGTCCCACCAAATAATTATTTTCACTTTGATTAATTCCTTATTACTAAATATAAACAATAGACATTTTCAGTCCACAAATGCATTCTGCATTCTGAACCTAAAAGTTCATAATTACTTGCAGTTTTTGTTGAGGTTATTCACAAACGTCAATGTTTTCTTGCAACCATTTTTTTTGTTATCTACTAACCAAAACTCCTTTGCTCCAACACACCCCAAAATTCCAATTTAATGGAGAGTGAACCCTCCAGGCCAACTCCTTTTTTCAAGGTCTCACGACATATCTACGGCCCGCGCGTGTGAACACTGCATCTGTCGCCGTCTTTCACTTTCATGTCGATCGCTGCATATTTTCCTGCGAGAATTCAATCAAATTCTTGTTGATCTGTACTTTCAATCATTTTTTAGCTTGTATATCATCTCCAATCCAGGAGGCCCGTTTTCGTACCACTTCATTTTCAATGTTTTTGGATTCTTGTTTTACGAGTAATTAAATTATTCATTCTCCGTTGGATGTCTATGACTACAATATTATTCCTCACTCTGCTTTCTTATGTTCTGGGGATTTTTGCCATAGTATGGTTTTTTAATTGAATTTATGAAATGGATCCTGGGGAAAGTACTTGTATTATCATGCGACTTACTTAGGTTAACATTTGTGTTTCCTTCTGTCTTTGCACTATAAAATGAATACATAGTACCGTATTGTACGAAATGATTAAATCATCTTCAAAATAATATCAGTGAATTTCTTCTACTCAGTGTCTGGATTTTTTTCTGGTATTGCAACTATGTTTTGAAACTATATAACATTGCATTTAATTTATTTAACTAAATTTGTAAAAAAAGTTCACATATTTTAGATGTATGTAAATTTACTGTTACTTCTTAATTCTAAAACTTTCTTAAAAAATGACACGATTCCACTACCAAAATTTACTAAAATAATTATTAGGTTCACCCTTTTTGTGGTTTGAAATAACTTACGACCTTAAGTTCCGTCCTTATTTGTATTTAATAAAGATAAACGATTATTTTGTTTGGTAATGTTATGATTTTGATAGAACAACCAATTTTATTGAAATGTCTTGCGTATCGAACACTATTATATCTGAAATGAGAATATACAGATTATAGTAGTCATAACTTGTCCGTCCAAGAATGATTTGGTTTTTGCATCCGGTTTTCTTAACGTAACGCTAAGTATTACAAGCTCCCCAAGTGCTCGAATCCTATCTGAGAGCCCTCAACTAGCTACATTTCTCCCAGGCTCATCAATCTTCCACCTCAATGTCTGCTCTACGAAAGCATCAAATCGGGATCCACGATGGGAGTTGATCATAGAGTACAGTAACCGCGTTATTCAATCAACGCGCAGTTACTTTGTTTCTTTTACTTGTCTTTCTTACGCATGTGCATATTGCAAATAAACAGAGTTCTATTTGTTTTATAAGCAACACATTTTATCTAATATTGTGGACAATCGCTGAGGAAGAATTGATTTCACGACACGCACAAATTATAAGTGATCAAAACAACATGAACTTGGGCAATCCGCGTTATTCAATCAACGCGCAGTTACTTTGTTTCTTTTACTTGTCTTTTTTACGCATATACATATTGCAAATAAACAGAGTTCTATTTGTTTTATAAGTAACACATTTTATCTAATATTGTGGACAATCGTTAAGGAAGAATTGATTTGACGACACGCACAAATTATAAGTGATCAAAACAACATGAATTTGGGAAATTGTTTTTGATTAATTTTTAACAGAACAAATTGTAATTAAAACGTTACTTGCAGAAACGACGCTTCATTATTTTCAAAGTGATTTATGCAAGCCTTTTTAGCAAATCGCAGATACAACGAAATTTTGTTAAAGCTCTCGCAACAATTTACTTCCAGCTAATGGCTAATGGCACAAATATTAACTTGTAGAACTGTGACGCTATCTTCTTAATTAACTTAATATCAAAACAGTACAATTAACTATCCAAGCACTAATTATTAATTTATACAGTCGCTACAGTACTTCATTTCACATAGAGTAATTTATATCGACAGTTATTTATATAACATCCTTCAAAGCTTTAAACTAGAACATTATAATCAAAGCCGCGATCAGAACTGATCTTTAAAATTTATGACGGCTATTTATATACATTTCAATTGCACTATTTCATTCTAGAACATACTAGAAATTATGCAAATAGCATTCTCAAGATTTCCTATTGTAATCTAAATAACTCTTAAATGCAAAACCCTTGTACCTGTCAATCAAGTTCGTCTGAAAGAAGTTGCGCCGTAGATTCTATCAATCATCCTTTGTGCACAAATGCTTTGTTTTTGTTCTAATGTAACTATTGTGGCCACAGGTAGACCTAACGGCGCTACAATATGTATGCTGCTGTTTTAGAAATTTTTAAATTTGAAACTCACTAATTGCTGTATTTTTATTAATCTTCTTTGGGAATTAAACCACTCGTAGTTGTTAAGATCGTCTTTATTTACGTTTTGATTCATGACCTAGGTTTGTTGTCAAAATTTGGTTTAATTACCAAAGATGATTAAGAAAAATACAAAACAAACCACAACAAACATTCAGAGAGTAATTGCTATATTGTTCTTGCTTTACATTTTTATATGTTGAACTTGTTCTAAAAAAAGTTTTTTCTGCAGTGGCAATACACGTTTCGTACTAAAACACAAAGTAATTTGTAGCAATTTGAACGTTATAATATTGTTTTGTTTTTATATTTATTCAACAGGTTATGGAATTTTATGAAATAAAATCACCCAAAAGGCACTAACTGCGTATTCTATGCTAATTCCACATTTTTGTTTTTAGAATCATTTTATGTTATTGCAATTAAACTAACTCCCGATTTCTTTACAGCTGCCGTTTTACAAGAGAGTGACATGTTTATGGATGCTTTAACTGCTGCTACTACGAAAAAGGAACCCAAGAAGCGCAAACGACGCGCAAGTGCTTCAAAGGATTCAGCCGCAGCTTCACCTCCTTTATCGCCAACGAGCGTACCATTATCGCCAAGTGTTGCTGCTGTGGGGATCAAAAATATGTCTCCGCCCAAGTTCTACCAAGACACTCTCCAAACAGACGAATCCAAACAAACAGCAACTGAAAGAGCTGAAGATGATAAAGAAAATAACGCCAACAAAGTTACCGAAGATGGAATAGAAGAATCTGTTAGATCTTCTACTCCCATAAACGATTGTCTGGATGAGAAAAATGTAAATGGTGCCCCAACTAGTCCCGGTGGTTTAAAAAGCGTGTTAGTTTATGTAAGACGAAAGGGTCCTAAAAAGTCGATTAAATGGAAACCTGACGATGAACTAGTTGACGTGCGGTACTTTGAACTTGATGAATCTGAACGTGTAAATGTAACTAGAACATTTGTTGATATGGCGAAAATGGATGTTCGCGGTGAACGGGAAGCTATACAGATGTCGAGAAAGCTTCAAAACGAGGATGTTATGGACGTCCAAACAGTTTGGAAAGTACCTACTGAAATAGATTTACCTCCTGTATTAGCAGTGCCAGGTTCTAAAAGTTTTGAAAGAGATATCCAGTTTGCACGTGAAAAGAGTGTGCTACAGGCACTATATTTTAATAAGAGAATGTTACCGGATAGCCCTGCAGAACCCGAACCTGAAACTTATCAAGTTAAAGATCCTATATTTATTCCCACAACTGTTGAAGATGATAATCCTGAACATGATTTTCGAAATACCCCATGGCCAGAACCAAAAGGGTCTCCTCCTCGTGTTACAAATCTAAACAACCCTCCCGTTTTGTTTCATAATCCTCCGCAACCCAACTTCCAAAATATACCTATGCTACCCCAACCACCAAACTTTCCTAATATACAACCAACTGCAAGGCCACCTATTGCACCCCCTCCCTTACAGTTTGTCAATCCTCAACAACATTTTGTTCCTCAACAACAGACTATGCCAGTTGTTGATTGGAATACCAGAAATATGGCGGCGAATATGCAAATAATGGGGCCAAATATGCAACCACCGGATCTTATGACTCAGGTTGTGCCTATGAATCCCATATATATTCCACAACCTGAACAGTTTAATCCAATGATGAATGAAACCAATCACAGGTTTCCTGGGAATTTTAATCAGCAGCAAGTACCACCTCAACATGGAATGTATCCACAGAATAATTTTAATCACCAACCTAATAGGGGCGGACACGGGCGTGGACGTGGAGGTGGTCCTTATGGCGGTTTTCGTCGTGGCGGCGGAGGAGGAGGTGGAGGAGGCGGAGGTGGATGGATGCGTATGAAAGGACCTCCACAAAAACATTGGCAAAAGAATCAACGTGGACATTCACGTAGAGGAGGTGGTGGAGGAGGTGGTAATTACGACAACAGAGGCTACACAGGAAATGCTGATATGTATTAACCTTAAATTAGCATTTCTAAGCCTTTGTGTGATATATAGTGATTAAGGAAAAACAATAGAGAGACCTCGAGACTGTGTTATTCTTATGTATGAACTATACGTTTATCGAAGTTAATCCTGACAAACGGTTGTTAATATTATGCGACATTGACTATTTTTTTAACTTTAACGTGATAAGATTAAATTTCATTATGGAATATTATATTCGTGCATTTTTGCACGGTCCTTAATATGAACATTCATGAGTTTGCAGCTCAATGTTTTTATTATTTTCCATGGTTTATTTTTATTTTCATTATACTGTGTCGTGTTTTTCTACAAATAAGTGCTTCTTTCAGAATAGATTTGTTATTTATTACTTGTTTTTTAATATTAAACTGATTGTTACAAAATTTCTTTTTATTTATAAATTAAATTGTAACTAATTTCTTTATTTGCTTGCGGACCAAAACAAGTGATTGATAAAGATATTATTCCGCCAGAACTAGTCAAGATGGATGATCGAACAATACAAATATGGTATATACATCCTAGAGGAATTTCTGGCGGTTTATATTCTAAATATGATTAGTACGTAAATACACTGTTTACAACGTTTTCTGGTAACCGCAATAATGATTTAAAAAATTCAGTTGTTTGTTAGAATGGTGACTTAGTAAATGGCCATTTAACATAGTTCTTCTTTTTGATAATGCTAATTATGGGGATTCGGTTGCATTTCTCACTATGAGTTGGGTGTACACCGCACACCGAAATAATCAAATAAAATATAGTTATGGTAATATTTATCTACATCAGTAAAAATGCTATGCGACTTTGGACTCTATGTAGGTCAATCTACAAAAAACGATGTGACTGTGGATTCAGTGTAGGTCAATCGACTAGAAAAGTGCATTACTTTGAACTCAATTACGTCAACCGACTAAACGCAACATTACTTTGAACTCAAAGTAGGTCAGTAAAATTGCTGGCGGAGCGAGTAGTTGTATAATTTTGATAACCACTTAGCAGTAAAAACCGCATTACTTTGAACTCCAATGTAGAACAAGCTTAGGTTGAAAAATTTAAGAGTAGTCAGCAAATGCTGGATTTAGATTGATTATTATCTTATCATCAAGTATTTTAATGTTGTTGTATTATCTATATAATAATTTCAGAAATAACACATCTGCAGAAAAATAAATAAGCCTAGTCAGCAAGAAGTCAATACTTTCATATCTGAGTTCTGTTACATTGGATCCTAAAAATTGTCAAATTTTTGACTTAAAAATTGCCAAATTTGATCCTCTAAAAATGGTAAAATTTTGGCCTCTAAAAAATTATCAAACTTTTGGCTCTCAATATTGTGTTAATTTGTCCTACTGACCTACTTTTTGATTTTTTTAATGCTACTCGTATGTAAAATATAAAATTGAGAGTATGTAATAATGCTGTTTATTTTACACACTTTATACATAATTTGTTAAATACAGTCGTATTAATCTGTAGAGTTGTACATTGAAAAAACTTTATGTATATATATATATATATATATATATATATATATATATATGGAATTTAGCTTTTAAGACCTTTTAACATCGCGTGTCAAAAAAAATTTATTTTCAAAAATATAAAAATTTCACAAAAATTTTCTTACCCGGATTCTTTTCATCAAATTAATTTCTTCAGCAGCTTCCCTGGCTAGCTCAGCTCGTATACCTAAATTTACTATCATTCTCTTTACCATTCACACACCATTCAATAAAATCATAAAATAATACAACAATCATACAATATTTATTTACCGCTATTTACAAATAATAATTCATAGATATCTACAGTTCGGTGCTCTAGTTTCACCTCAATAAATGCTATCTTTGTAAAGTCCTTGTTTTTAAAATTGTAATTTCAAACACATTTAATGCAACAGGAGTAAATGAGCCCCAAATAATACCTTATCTTTATTTATTACTGCACACTAGAGTATGGTGAGCTCATGATAACCCAGTTTATTAATGTATGGTTTCCACTTTGCATACTATTACTACAAACTCAATAAACCCATATACTCTTAACAATTAAATTTAAATTCATCAAGAAATTTAATAAGCTTTATGAACACCTTTTGTGTTATATTCAAAATACCATAATAATAGTCAGTTATACGTATCTTTTTCAATACATTAAATAACGAAAAATAACCATCAAAATTCACTCACACATCACAAATAATGTCAACAGTTTATCAAAAAACAGCAAATTCAAATGAGTTACCTGGAAAATGCGTCAAAACACCATCTCAGTCGATGATGCTTTATCTTCCTGAACCCCTCGGCTTCGTGATTATGCGCGCTGCTCCACCAGATATTTATAGATGAAAACTCAGTCTAAGCTGAGTTTCGTGCTACCAATTAACATCAATTCCAACATCCAAATCCATGTATATTACACTTATTTATTATCGCTTTATTAATTTACGAGCTTGTTAAGGTATTCGTTGGACCTCAGTTAAATTTAAAACACTCGCCACTACTCGCGTTACTAACTATAAGGCCGCAAATAATCTAATACTATTTTACTGAATTTTACAAATTTTTAATACTCACAAGCCTTGTCGGTTGATTATTATACGTCGTTAAGCGATGCAAAATTAAAGAGAGCCCTATTAATTTTCTTCCCGTATTTATACAATAAAGCCATGCCCCCTTGGCCACACTTTACTTGAAATACTTAACTGAAAATAATATTTCCGCAAATTTTGTATAACCGTCTTAAAACTTCCAGAAATACTCCCTCGTCAACACGCTATATCATACAAACTATCGCACGCACCTGTCGCGTGTTCGTCTGTTGTAAAACTATCTATTTCGACCAATGATACAGTTTAGTGACGTCGCAAAACTCCGCCTGTGATATCTTTATTCCTGTCTTATGCATATTTTATGTCGCGTTCTAACCTTGCTTGCGTTGTAGAAAATCGATATTGCTGCCCGCGTCTTATGGACTCCACGTGGAGCGAATACGTGCGTACTCAATCGAATGCTTTTATACCCGTCTCATTCTGTAGCATATTATTGATTGTGCATCCCTTCTGCTCTTTAAGAAACTCTTGTTAGTGTTTATGCGAAACCACCGACGGTTGAACAATATTTCTTCGAAGCTCGCCTTATTATGCTCACAAATAAGCAGAAGATGACCTTTCCAACATGCAGGTGTGCTCAATTATTGATCGTTTAAAATAACAGTTCTCGGAGTTTACATTTCACAGAATTCTATATAACCGACGTCTGTTTGTTCGTTAAGAAAGCTTTTCGGCTTGGGATTATTGATTTTACATGCTCTTATTGCGTTTTCTGACGTTATTACCCGTTAAATTAAAATATATTAAATTAATTAATAATCTCTATTGGCTTATAAAACTGATTTTCTTTATGAACCTATTACCTTGTAATCCCTAATTATAACAATACGTCAAAACTTGTTCATCTAAATTAAATAAATGAAATAAATTTTGCGCGTAAATATTATGTTCCTTTCTCTATACAGGGTGTTTTGAAATTGCATTGCTTACCCCAAATTTAACCCTATAAATCCACTACATATATATATATATATATATATATATATATATATATATATATTTCTGCAACAACTTGGGATATTGTTACATACATCTCACAAAATGGAATTGTCCATAAGACCTAAAAACAAAGAAAAATGTTAGAACTTTTATGTACTCCATCATCATTAAGTCTTCAGTCCTGGAACTGGTTAGACGCGTTCCTCCATTGTTTCCTATTTTGAGCTGACCTACATCTTTCACCGAAACTTTCACAGTCTACATCTTTCACTATCTGCGTGCCGAAGTCTGATTTAGGTCTACATTTACCCCTTTTTTCTTTGGTATATTTGCTTGTAATATAGCGCGTACTATTCCCCAAAAATGCTTTAGAACGTTTCGTGCCCTTCTATTTCTCCTATTCTTTTTTGTTTTCCACAGATATCTTTATGCGCCTACTATTTCCATAACATTTTTGTCTATCCATGCTATCATCGTCATCATACATCAGTGGTATGTGTAGGGTGTTAAGCAGCCTGCGTCTACCAAGATTTCCCAAAACAGACACTCGCCGAATCAATAGTTTCCAATTACTCTTTTGACACAATCAACATTTGTGGGGAATATTGCTACACTAACACGTGTAGTTGTTTATAATAATCATTAAGTTCAAGTGCAATTATTTTTTCGTCATTAGCTTTTCCCTCTTGGAACTGATTGGGCTCGTACCTCTAATGATTTCTATTTTGAGCTAGCCTACACAGTTCCTTGAAATTCCCTCTGCTTAGATACGGCTTGGTTTCCCTTCTATTGTTTTGTAAACGAAGATCCCCAGCACTTGAATATTTGCCGAATTAATAGTTTTCCAATAAATCATTCGTACAATCAAGTTAGTTGAAAATATCGCAAAACCAACACCTGTACTTGTTTATAATAATCATAAAGTTTAAGTGCAATTATATTTTCGTCATTAAGTTTTCCGTCTTGGAACTGGTTGGACGCGTATCTCCACTGATTGCTATTATGAGCTAGTTCCCTGAAATTCTCACTGCCTAGCTACAACTCTGTTCCCTTTCTATTGTTTACTAAATATATGCCCTATTTCACCGATATCCAGTGGTAAGTGAACCGAGGGTGTCGCCGTGGATCAATGTAGTAAGCGTAAGATTGCGGATCCCAAGGTCCTGGGTTCAAATCCCGACACGGCCGACTGCTTGAAAAATGACAGGTGAGCATTTTCACAAAAATTACGCCCTCGTTCGGATGAGAGGTTAAATGGAGGTCTCGTTTGTGAGTATTGTCACGCACGTTAAAGATCCCTACCTTGCCTGGAACGGCAAAGGTTCGGCAAAATTCTAAATTTCCAAGCAACAAAAAACTCGCCTCCTGGCCAATGTAGTACCTTCTGGTGGAGCATTGGAAATATAAATGAACGGTAAGTGAACCGATACGGTCCGCTTGATAAATGTTAGGCGAGCATTTTTCACAAAAATACACCCTCGTTCGGATGAGAGGTAAAATGGAGGTCCCGTGTGTCAGTGTTGTCACGCACGTTAAAGGTCCCTACCTTGCTTGGAACAGCAAGGGTTCGGCAAAATTCGAAATTCACCAGGTAAGAAAAACTCGCTTCCTGGCCAATGTAGTACCTTCGGTGGAGCATTGTAAAATCACATGTGAGGTAAGTGAAGGGTGAGGCGGCTCCGTGGCGCAGTTGGTATGTGCGTGACTACTACGCCCTAGGTCCTGGGTTTGTATGCCGACACTGTCCGCTTGAAAAATGTTAGGCGAGCATTTTTCACAAAAATACACCATCGTTCGGATAAAATGCAGGTCCCGTGTGTCAGAGTTGTTACGATGTTAAAGATCCCTACCTTGCTTGGAACAGCAAAGGTTCAGTAAAATTCCAAATTTTCCAGGTAAAAAAAATCGCTTCCTGGCCAACGCAGTACCTTCGGGTGGAGCATTGGGGAATCACATGTAGGGCTATGTGAAGGGAAGGCGACTCCGAGGTGTAGTTGGTATGCGTGTGAACTACTATGCCCAAGGTGCCGGGTTTAAATCCCGACACGGGCCGCTTGAAAAATGTTAGCCGAGCATTTTTCACAAAAATACGCCCTCGTTCGGATGAGAGGTAAAATGGGGGTCCCGTGTGTGAGTGTTGTCACGCACGTTAAAGATTCCTACCTTGCTTGGAACAGTAAAGGTTCGGATAAGTTCCAAATTTTCCAGGTAAAAAAACTCGCTTCCTGGCCCATGTAGTACCTTCGGGTGGATCATCGGAAAATCAAATGTAGGGTATGTGAAAGGGGTTAAACAGCCTGTGGCTGCCAAGATCGCCCAACACAGACATTTTCCGAATTAATAGTTTTCCAATAAATCCTTTTACACAATTAACATTAGTTGAGAATATTACAAAACCAATACTTGTAGTTGCTTATAATAATCATTGGGTTTAAGTACAATTATTTTTTTGTCAGAAGGTTTTCTGGCTTGGAACTGGTTGGACTTCATTGATTTCTATTCTGAGCTATTTTACACATTTCCCACCGCCTACATGTATGACTATTTGTGTAGAATAGTCTAACCTCTCTCTCTCTCCCTCTCTCTCTCTCCCTCCCTTTCTTTCACCCTCTCTCTCTCCCCCTCACTCCTCTCTCTCTCGCTCTCTCTCCCCCTTTCTTCATCTCCCTCTCCCCCCTTCCTCTCCTTCTCCATCTCTCTCTCTCGCGCGCTCCCTTTCTCTTTCTTTCTCTCTCTCTCTGTCGCTCTCTCTCGCTCTCTCTCTCGCTCTCTCTCTCTCTTTCGCCTTCTCTCGCTCTCTCTCTCGCGCTCTCTCGCGCTCTCTCGCTTTCTTTCTCTCGCTCTCTCGCTTTCGCTCTCTCTCTCGCTCTCTTTCTCACTCTCTCCCTCTCGCTCTCGCTCTCTCTCTCGCGCGCTCTCTCTTTTTTTCTCTCTCTCTCTTTCGATCTCTCGTTCGCTCTCTCGCTCTCGATCTCGCTCTCTCTCTCTCGCTCTCTCTCTCTCGCTCTCTCTCCCTCTCGCTCTCTCTCTCGCGCTCTCTCTCTCTCTCGCTCTCTCTCGCGCGCTCTCTCTCTCTCTCGCTCTTTCTCTCTCTCTCTCTCTCTACTACACTTCACTACACTTCAGGCATACTGGTTTCAAACTTCTCTATTCGCTTACCCAAGTACCATCCTATCATTAGATCGTAGAGTGTAGTAACAGCACCTTCTATACGCCAGCACCCACTTGTGCAAATCGCACTTTTAATACATTACCGGTACGTTACTAACAGTGTTTTACACACTTTTAAATAGGATGTTGTATTATTAGTCAACGAATAAGCGAGAATCAGTACAAAGTACGAGCACGTAATAGCAAGTAAGTAAGAGATATAAAAGAGCTTTAATACTTCTCCCAGTGTGTTTATATGCTTTTGTACACCCCTCACAGACCCTATTTTCATCGAAATGCTTATTTTTCAAAACCAAATTTTGAACGTATCGAACTTCTACGTCTGAAAATTCCAAGTTTACTTTGAAATTCGTTCAACAATATCTAACCGACGAGAGCTTCTCAAAACTTCTCGCCTTTGACCAATTATATTGCTTTCCTCCGTTTTTAACGTTCAACCCCTAGCTATCTTTCTTCGTTTCACCCATATTTACTGTTTCTTTTAGAATCGATATTGTGGTTGGCCTCCAAATCTACTGCGTATTTTAGACTAGTATTTTAACCAACGTTTTATTATACGTGTTCTCTGTCTGTTTTACGTTATGGATATTTCACTTCACTCTGTCTTCAAATCATTTGTTATTTTAGTAGCTTGTCGCATTGACCGTTACAAACAATTTTATAGAATTTTCTGTCAACGTTTATTTAATTTCTTTGAACTTGACATTTTCATTATCAGGTGTTTCTTTGAAGTAAACTATTCGTTTAAAATTATAATTCCGAGTCTTAAAGTTTCTTAGAATTTGTATAATGAACGTTTAGTTTAGTTAAATGAAAATATGCTTTTAAATTATTTATTTTCTATACTCAAAGCTCCGTTTCTTACCCGATGCGCTTTATTTAAAATATTAAAACTAATTATGCGTATCCTTGGGTTTTCATGTACTCTGAAGCTTCTACACGTTATGCAATTTTACATTCCAATTTAGAAATACAAAAATATCTTATTATCCGTCCGTTTTCACCATCTAAACTGATTAATTTGGCGCGTAAACAAATTATTCCTATTTCCTATATACACAGTTGTTAAAATTTTATTATCTAGACCTGTCTATCCTTCTTAACCTATAATTTCTACGACAATATATATATATATATATATATATATATATATATATATATTGTTGTGAAGCCTACCTGTGGAAATAGCCCCAGCGTTGGACCTTCATAAATATTGTGAAACTTACTTTGTATTGATTTGAGCCCCTCACTTTGGGCGTCGTTATGCTGTGGAGTTTACTTTTGGAAAAAGACCCAGCGTTAGGCCGTCATACTATTGTGTAGCCCCGTTTAATTTCTCGAGCCCCGTTGAGAAGTCATTATATTGTGCAGCTTACTTCGGCTGCTCCGCTCCTACCTAAAAATTGCTTATGGAAAATTTTCAAAGACCCTTACCTGGACTGTAGAATCTCAACTCTACTTAACTGCCACTATGCTGTAGTTTAAAAAAATACTTCCCGACAATCTTACTCAAAATAAAACAACTCACAAAATACATCACACTCTATTTACACGAAATAAAATTTACATCCTCCAAAACTCTTTTCATTACATTCGATAATATAATTTTGCTTGGAAGCACATCATTTTCAAGAATGTGTTCGTATTAAATAATTTTATCAAACATATATCCTATTAGAGTAGCTGGGCTATCCTCATAGCTGACTCTAACTCTCGTCTTAATATGAGCTCACAGTAAAACTATTTTAACCTGTGTGCAACATTATAGCACTGCAATAATAAAAGTCTCCTTTACTTTGTACAAAACAGCCTGGTTATCCTTACATTAATTATAATCCTGTTTTCATTTACATATAAAGTTCAATAAAATTTTCAGATCCTTAAAATTTATAGAAATAAACACTCAAACGTACAAAATAGTTAAAACACTTCAAATAAACAGCCCAACAATGTTTTATAAGAATTTGTTACCTGGGAACGATCATTCTGCAAGCAATTGCCGTCTAGAATGACTCTAGGCTCTGGTACCGCTCTCCAAGTTGAATCATCATTCCTCTCGGCACGCTGCTATCCAAATCTCTCCTAATTTTCGATAAAAAGTACATCCAAACCTCCAAAATCTCCCATTACCATTCCATTTTAGATCAACAAATCAATACTTGATTCATTCACCATTAAAATTCCATTTAAGAACGCCTTTGTACGCTCCAACACCCAAAATAGCAGTAGTTTGTACTTACATGCTTAATAAAAGCTTTGCTCTTAACTCTGTATTTACTTTAAAATTTTCACTATGGCAGTTCATTACCATAACACATCAACTTGTGTAATTATAATTAACAATACTTGTTATAGAATCACTAGGTAAGATTGACTGCTTTAGTTAACCTCGATGGCAAGCGAAGAAGTAAGAGAGCTTCACCCTACCTCTAAAGTGTTTATATAGAGCCAACCGTACCCCCTGTTTTCCAGTTTCTCGCACAATCTTTCAACGGATAAACAAACATTCCCGGTATTTTGTTAACCGTTGGCTCCCTCCTCGAAACTTCAAGCATAACGGTTACAAAATTCCACCTAATTTTGAAACAAACATCAACGGTTTTCCACCCTCCATCAAGTGTAATGCACGAACACAGAAAATACTAAGAAAATTGCTCTTAACCGTCCAGCGGTCGATGCATTCACCAAAAAACTAACCTCAACGGATATTGATTCCTGCTAGATCACGCCTCACAACTGAAACAAACTTAGTCCTTCTTTCTTCCTCTTGTATACAACCATTTTCCTTCCTTTTACGTTATTGCAAACCCCACTTGGATAAGTACCCTTCTCTAACTTTTAAAACGTCCAATTTGATTTCTTAATTCCTTTCTCTATTTTCGATCGATACAAACACCTTTCATCTTACTCTAACTAATAGCTTCAGAACTAATCTTATTTCCCTGTTTGTGTCGAAGTCTAACTGATATTCGACTTTATCATCTCCCTCTTTTATGTGCTGTAACAAAGTCCGTTCTTGTTTGTGATATCGATCCGTATCTGCCTTTAGCGTTTATTTACAGTCTTAGAAATTATTGATTTTCTTTCCTGTCCATAACAAGCTCTTGTTTTTAATACTATTTTATGCTACACGGTATTGAAAAGTTTCCATATTATTAATAGATGCCCTTAAAATTATCGATCCTACGCTAAAGCAAATTCTAAAAGCTTTTAAACCATTGTACACTGTTTTATAATAATTAAAGCGGCATCTTCATTCTGTATACTAACTAAATGCTCTTGTTGATAGATGTTTAACCTTTATCGTCCTTAAATATATAAAACACTTAATTAAAATTTTCATAGATGTTATCTACATACAGAAGCTTGACCTATGACCTATATATCTATTTTCAACCTACAAATTACACGATAATATATAAAATGCTGTGTTTATAAGGTCATTTAGGGGTAGTTAGGACCAATAGTATACCGCACTTTATATAAAATACATGAGGGCTCAGAAAACGAGACATTTTTCTGAAGAATAACAAGAAATACGATGATTAGGCTGGAAAGTAAATGACAACGCCCTGTGTATAAATCATAATCATAATTAATTTAGGTAATGAAAAATATTTTTGAAGATTTATTTGAATAAACAAATTCGCAAGTCGTAAAACAACATGAACGGGAGCTGAAACGCGAGACGCACGAATAACGCATCATTATTAGGCAAGAATCCCAATTAAAACAAGCAGGTTTAAAAATGCATAAGATAGCAAACGCATATAATTTAATACTTAAATTATATTAAGTCTACGTGACTTGAAGCGAAAATAGGCACCTGATATATTGGAAACAAACACGGAATGGTGATAAAATCAAAGTTCACTAAATTTATTTAGACAAACAATGGTCTACGTGATCTAGAAATATGAAAATCCAAGAAAATGAATGCTATTAACTCGAAATGCTACGTGCCGAAATCAGCGCGTCGGTTTTAATAAACAACAAAACACGATAGAAAGATCCAAAACCTGGTATGTAAGAATCGCGTATAATAGCAAACTCTGCGCTTGTCAATAGATAGGCGATTCATTTAAATACGACCGGATTTGTAAACATATCAATTCAACATGAATTAAGGCTTGGCTTATATCACTTAAAAGAAAATATTTACGTGAAGTGATTTATTGTGAAGTAATAAATCGTACAATGGTAATTGTGAAAAATTAAGAGTGGTTTGTCGTTCTAACCCTTTAAAGAACGTAAGTAACTAAAAGTTGTTTAATTTAAATTCTAATATTAACATTAATAAAAAGGATTCTGAATAATTACAGGATCCAATGAGGAAATTCAACAAACATTTAATTCAATTATTAATTACCAAGAAGTTTAACAAAGGACGCTAGAATAATTTAAGCTATGCTAAGAAAAATGCAGACTATATCTAAAGCAGATCTGAATTCAACGTTGAGAGTATTAATCACTAATCTGAATACGGGAGCAGTTGGAACTGATTCGAGTCGGAAACAACAAGTTAGCCAATCTGAATGTTTTATTATGTTTATTTGTGAATATTTCGATGTATATTTCTAGTCTGAATAATTTAAAAATTAATATTTCGTTAAATATTTATAATTTGAATAATTTAAAAATTGCTTTCATGAAAAATTTATGTGGGGGTCAACAAAGATTATTTTTTTCTAATACACGTTATAAATTACGTAAATATTTAAAGAAGTTGAGTGAACGTTCATGGAGCTTCAGATAATAATAATAAGGGTGTTTTTTGCTGGATTTTTTATTAAGTTTGGGAATGATAATTATTAAAAAATTTTTTATTTAATTATTAAAAGGAAGTTCTATTTAGGGAATTCTTAAACTTTTCATACGTTGTAAATATTTTTGAGAATATTATAATAATTTGTGCATAATGGTGTTTTGATTTAAAGATTAGCACAGGACGTAGAGGTAGAAGGTAAATTTAAAGTCTTTGTTTGTCGTATTGTCGCAAGCTCCGTGCGTAATAAAAAACTGAGCAGCTGAGGTAATTAAAATTATATATTAAAAATCAAAAATTGACAGATTAAAAATGTTAATCTTTTTAATTCACAAAAAGGGCGCACCGTGTTATGTGCTACAGTATCACAACAAAGATATATGTCGTCACCAACGTGGGACTGGATCAAAATATAACACCGAAAACCTTATATGGCACCGTCAACGTAGGACTGAACTAAAATATCACATCCCCAGTTAAATAGCGCATCAACGTAAAGTTAGATCAAAATAAATTAAGTAAAAAAAAATTAAAGGCAACGAAGCCGAGGATTTTATTTAGAATTAAAAATAATTGTACAATAATAATAAAAAAAAATGGATAAAATAATGAGGGAAACAAGGGAGGCATTAAGGAATCAAGGAGTAGAAATAGGTTCACAGGAATGTGTGATCTTACAGGACACATCGACGGAAGCTGCAGGAAGAATGTTGGAGGGGAGTCATAGTGAAGAACACCGGTCCACCCAAGATTAAAAAATAATAGAAATGTTAATGGCACTAAATGACAGTATGAAGAAGAATGAACAGGCCATGATAGATATGACAGAGAGGAATGAACAGGTCATGAAAAATATGATAGATAAGGCTATGCAAGAATTTGGGAAAAATTTGGATAAATTGGGAGAAAATTTAAGTTCCAGATTAGTGAAATTAAGTGATGATTTAAGGGAGACGAATCAGCGAATGGAAACGTTTCCAAACACAAAATAAAGTGATAAATCTTATGGAAGATATTGACTGCGTAAGAGATGAAGTTATTAAGGTACGATCTATACAAGAGGCTAATGAAAGAGAAGCAAGTGAAAGAATTATAAACTTAGGGGAAAAAGTACAAAACATAGAGAGAAATAGTGGATCGGAAATTAGCAAAATGAATAAAGAAATTGAGGATATAAAAATTAATGTAATGAATTTTGGCAGGAACAGGATGATATATAACCAAGAACCCTTAAGATTGAATCACTCACATATAACATTGGATCAGTATTCGAAATTTTCAGGAGATAATAAACTTAATCCAAAATTATTCTTAAAGGACATCAAAACACTGACGCAGGGCATAACGGATGAGCAGTATAAATTAAATTTAGTAAAAGCTATGATAAAAGGTAATGCATGGTTTGATCTGATCAAAGATGAATTAACAACATTTCAAGATTTTGAGAACAAATGTTTAAGACAATTCTGGAGGATAGTCAACAATATAAGGTGAGAGATGATTTGATTATGGGGAGATACAATAAATATGACCAAGGAACAATACGTAATTAAGAAATTTAGTATAGCAAAACAGTTGGATCCTCCGTTGGAAGAGAAACAAATTATTAAATATCTGGCAGCACATTTTGAAGTAGAGGTGAGGCAGCACATCGCTCTACAGAATATCGTAGATCGTGATATATTCTTAGAATACTTGCAGCGATACGATGACATGGGATTAAAACGTAGAGAAGAAGGTCGAACGTTTACTCAACAGGTAAAACCAGAGAGAATGCAGAGAAGGATGCCAAATAACAGGATACAATATAAAAGGACAAATCATAACTAGAGAGGACATTTTAGAAACAACTCCAAGGTAATATGAGAAATAATTGGAATGTGGGAAACCGACCATGGCAAGAACCAAACAGGAGAGACCAAATTAGGAATGATAACCGACGCCAAAAGAACCAAGGACATGAAGAAGGAGTAACGGAATCAAGAAGGGTTGATGGTACCTATGCTGAGGTCACGAATCGACCAGGCCCATCTACAACAAATACCAATTTTTAATATAGAAGACAAACCAAATAAGCCCTTGGAAATAAATAAACATGAACATCAGCGGGAATTCATAAAACTGGAGATGGAAAATGATTTTAGTAGAAATTTATTGTCTCTAGTTAATATAAATGTAAAGGACGAAGTAATTAGAATACTCATCGATACCGGAGCAGAGGTGTCGCTCGTCTCAGTAGATATTATTAAAAGAGGAAAATTAATGAAGAAAATAATGCTGATGAGGAAGTGTAATTTAATAGCACCAAACAATAGAAAGTTGGCATGCGTAAGTAATATAGTGATTCTGAAGTGTGAAATAGGAGAAGAGAAATTTGAAAATAAATATGTGATTGTACCTGAATTAAAAATGAACGCTATATGGAGGATGAATATTATAGATAAGTATCAAAGTAAATGCGGAAAGCAAGGAGGTTATATGCAAAGGGAAACGCATCAAGCGGGATGAAGTATTAAAAATAGATGGTGAATGTGTGAAGATAAATTAATGTGAGGGGAAACTAGATGATGAAGAAAATGAAAAAAAAGGTATTAAGTGTCCAGGTGATAGGAAAAATAAAGTTAGGGCATTATCGAAGAAAGATTGACAATTATCGGTTCAAGAAAAATTATTATAGGTACATAGGGTCAGAATTGATATTGATAGGTGAAAATTTGAGATAGGATGAACTTCAGAGGGCTTATTGGAAATATTAGAAGACGAAACGCCTAGGATGGGTTAATAAAAATTGAGAAGATAAGTAAATAAAAACTTATTAAAAATAATAGAAAACAATATTGCATAGGATAGGTTAATAATAATTAGGATAGGTTTAGGAAAATTAGGAGTAGTATAGGTTGATGGGAATATTCGAAGAAAACAATATTTAGCATAGGTTGATGTAAATAAGAAGAGGTATAGATAAATAGGGATAGATAAATAGGAGTGGTTTATTAGAAATATGAAGAGATGATGATACGTTGTATGAATTTATGAAAAATGGGAAAAGTATATGTAAATGGCAAAGTATAGATCAATAGGGATTGAAATGTTTGGAGACTATAATACTTCGTGTAAATTTATGAGAAAAGAAAAGGTATACATAAATAGGGATAGATAAATAAGAGTGGTTTATTGGAAATATGAAGAGATGATGATACGTAGTATAAATTTATGAAAAATGGGAAAAGTATATGTAAATGGAAAAAGTATAGATAAATACAGATTGAAATAATAGTAGACTATAATGTGTAATATAAATTTATGAGATATTAGGAGATTCTAAGTATTCAATATAGGTGTATTTAAAATAGAAAAGTATAGGTAAATGTGAATTAGGGAGATAAAATGTTTAGTATAGATTCACAGAGGTTTGTGTAAATAGTAGTAAAATATTCGGAATGGATTCGTGTACAGTTATAAAATAATTTAGATTAAAGTAGGAATAGGGTTGTAAAAATAATTTAGCAGTTAGTGTATATAGTAGAAATAAAAACAAAATAATTTTGGACCAATGTGAATTTTGTCTTGACGTTGGGCGCCAAAAATAACATTATTCATAAATTTTTTGTTTTAATTTGGGGGAAAAATGCTGTGTTAATAAGGTCCTTTAGGGGTAGTTAGGACCAATAGTATACCGCACTTCATATAAAATACATGAGGGCTTAGAAAACGAGACATTTTTCTGAAGAATAACAAGAAATACGATGATTAGGCTGGAAAGTAAATGACAACGCCTTGTGTATAAATCATAATCATAATTAATTTAGTTAATGAAAAATATTTTTGAAGATTTATTTGAATAAACAAATTTTCAAGTCGTAAAACAACATGAACGGGAGCTGCAACGCGAGACGCACGAATAACGCATCATTATTAGGCCAAGAATCCCAATTCAATCAAGCAGGTTTAAAAATGCGTAAGATAGCAAACGCATATAATTTAATACTTAAATTATATTAAGTCTACGTGACTTCAAGCGAAAATCAGCACCTGATATATTGGAAACAAACACGGAATGGTGATAAAATCAAAGTTCACTAAATTTATTTAGACAAACAATGGTCTAATTGATCTAGAAATATGAAAATCCAAGAGAATGAATGCTATTAACTTGAAATGCTACGTGCCGAAATCAGCGCGTCAGTTTTAATAAACAACAAAACACGATAGAAAGACCCAAAACCTGGTATGTAAGAATCGCGTATAATAGCAAACTCTGCGCTTGTCAATAGATAGGCGATTCATTTAAATACGACCGGATTTGTAAACAAATCAGTTCAACATGAATTAATGCTTAGCTTATATCACTTAAAAGAAAATATTTACGTGAAGTGATTTATTGTGAAGTAATAAATCGTACAATGGTAATTGAGAAAAAATTAAAAGTGGGTTGTCGTTTTAACCCTTTAAAGAACGTAAGTAACTAAAAGTTGTTTAATTTAAATTCTAATATTAACATTAATAAAAAGAATTCTAAATAATTACGGGATCCAATGAGGAAATTCAACAAACATTTAATTCAATTATTAATTATCAAGAAGTTTAATAAAGATCGCTAGAATAATTTAAAGCTATGCTAAAAAAAATGCAGACTATCTCTAACTCTATTCAATGTTGAGCAGGGCCGTACCTGGGTATATGGCCGCCTGCGTGCCAGTCTGTATGGCCGCCCCCAGGATAACATTAAAAAAAAAAACTACTTTAATTTTTAATGTTTATTATTATACACAGGGCATCAAACCGGGAAAAAAAATCAGTTTTTGGTTAACCGAAATCGAGAACGAAAAAAAAAAATATTGGTTTTGTTCCCAAAACCGGTTTCTGAAAAGAAAAACCGGCTAAAAACCGGTTAGGTTACCGGTTAATTAGGGAAATCTTTCAATCTTTCAATTATCGCGATTGAAAGTGAAATTGCTGAATTTTCACAAAGCAATTATTAAATAAAGTACATATTAAAAGTTAATCCTACGGGATTTTTTTACTGACAAAATCGTCAATTGCTTCGTGAATATTTAAAGATTCAGCAATTTCACTTTCAATCGCGATAATTGAAAGATTGCTCATACGTTCTTGCGTCATGGAAGTACGTAGGTAATTTTTATGATTTTCAATTTAGAAAACTACGTTCTCCAGACGCAACTGATACAGGCATGGTCAATAATAGTTTTAAGCTTGTAGATACATTTGGAAATGAATTTTGTAAATTGTGTTTGTACAAATACTTTAGGAGTTCTTCGGGTTGTTTCCTATCTTTTATAATTATTTTCAATGAAATTAACTCTTCGTATAATTCTGCTCCGTTTATGTCGCACGATTCGCCATCCTTGAATTTATTATGAAAGTCGAAGCAACTTTTTTTTATGTCGTCCTCTCCTATTTCAACAAATTTATATAAAAATCCGAAAGACTGTTCGAAATTGGATAATGTTTCAAATCGGGTAGTAACAGATGAAATGGCTGTATCCAATATTAGGCGGCTCCGTGGCGTAGTGGTATGTGTGTGACTACTACGCCCAAGGTCCCGGGTTCGAATCCCGACACGGTCCGCTTGAAAAATGTTAGGCGAGCATTTTTCACAAAAATACACCCTCGTTCGGATGAGAGGTAAAATGGAGGTCCCGTGTGTGAGTGTTGTCACGCACGTTAAAGATCCCTACCTTGCTTGGAACAGCAAGGGTTCGGCAAAATTCCAAATTTTCCAGGTAAAAAAAAACTCGCTTCCTGGCCAATGTAGTACCTTCGGGTGGAGCATTGGAAAATCAAATGTAATGTATCCAATATTACATAGAAAAAATTAATTTTGAAATTTTCTTTAGCAGTTAACTGAATATCCTCATCTCCTTCATAGTCAAATTGTTTTCGCTTATGGCGTCGACGTAGATTAATTTCAACAGGAAATTCCGGTTGTATTTCAAGTGATTCACATAATTCATCAGCAATTTTCAAATACTTTTCGAAATTTTCATCATTTCTAATACTTTGGAAAAAAATTAAAATATTATTAATAGATTCAGCACATGAAGTAAGATTCCAAGAAACGGTCTGCATCATTTTACTAATAATATTTACTTTTCTAAGATTTCGTACCATATTACTGTGGAACAAATAAATTTGTACGATTTAATTTTCATTGCCAAACATTTAGCTTCATGTTGACCTATTGGTGTTGAACATTCTTCCGCTAGTTCTATTAGGCTGTCATAAATTTCACCTAATTCATGACGCAGTGGTCTAATCGCCTTAATCCTTGATTCCCACCGGGTTACGCTAACTTGTTTTACTGTTAACGATTTTACATGTTTTTTTAAAATTTGCCATCGAAAAGGTGATCCGGAAAAGTAATTCTATATTGCTGACACATTACTAAAAAAATCCACAGTTGAAAAAGAAACTTTCGCTGCATCATTGACGACCAAATTTAATGTATGCTCGTTGCATGGCATAAACAAAGCTCGTGGATAATTGTCCAAAATTCGTTTCTGCAATCCAATATGTTTTCCAGCCATATTTGATCCATTATCATACCCTGGCCTCTCATATCGTGAACATTTAATTTAAGAGAGCTTAATTTTTCAATTAAAAGTCGTAAAAGCTTCTCCAGTACTTTTTGACCTGGAGAAAACCAACGAAATTTTCTCTCACTTCTACTTCGTCATTTTGAATATGCACATATCTCAAAATTATTGTAATTTGCTCGACATGTCCCATGTCCGGCGTACAATCAAAATTACTGAAAATATTTGGCGTCTTTTATTGCTGACAAAATATATTTTTGAATTTGCGCTGCAAGGATACTAATTATTTCATTTTGGAAGCGATTTCCCGCATAATGTGGCATATGGTTCTTTAAAGCAACTGATTGTTGAATGCGATTTATGTGATCTGCCATAACATCATCAAATTTTCCTATCATTTCAATTGCTTTTAGAAAATTTCCATTATTGTTTTCATACAATCTGCTCGAGCTACCTCTAAACGCTAAACCCTGTACTGCCAGAAATTGTACCACAGATATCATGCGTACGACAATTTGATACCATCGTTTTTTCTCTGCGTCATAATACCGTTGCAAATTTTTATCAATTGTAGCTTTGTTTCTTAAATTTAATTCCAAATTTTTCCAATTGGTGCAATTTCCGATATGCAGCGATGTTTTTTCATGACGAGATAAATTATCAGATGTGTGTTGCCAATCATTGAAGCCTTCATTAACTAATTTTATTTCTTGTTTGCCAAATAATTTACAACAGAAGCAAAATATGGAATCCGTTTTTGGAGAATAGATTAACCACTCACGATTAAATTTTTCACCATTTGGCATTTTCTATAGAAATAAGTTGATGAAAATGATCTTCCCAATTCATTAATTGGATATGTAGATTGTTTATTTTGTATGGGTCCTTTTCGATTAATATATCCAATATTTTAGTGGTAATTGTTAAAGGCCAGCAAGCTGGATCATTTAAATCCATACACATAGCAAAATATGCTTTATCAATTTCAGCGGTATCGGTATTGTATAGATCGATATCCTTATTATCTTCTGTTTCCATTTCGTCGGTACTACTAGTATTGTCATTAGCCTTTTCATTTTCGACAGATAATTCATTTTCATTTTTATCGCAAAACAAATCATCAATTGGATTTAATTGGCTACTACAACTACTTTCCGGTTCTGGCGATTTTACTAAAAACTTTGTTAATGAGCCAAACATTTGTTTAGCTTCATTTTGCTTTTCCTCTCGCTTTCTTTTATATTGCGCTCCAGACAATCTTTTCGTTTTCCTTTCAGACATTCGTAGGCCTTTAAAAATGTAAATGAGCAGTGATATTAAATTTTAGGGTAGACTTTCAATTTTGGGCCCGGGAAATTTTGGCGGGTTTTTTTGGAGGGAAAAGGCCTTTTGATATGAAATTCTTAAATAAATATTAAAAAATATTTAATAACATTAAAAAAAATTAAAAAAAAAAATTAAATAATAATTAAAATAAATAATAAAATAGCGCAATTTAATATTAAATTACTTAAAATCTATAATTAATGTATATTTTAATGCGCATAGGATGACACGATAAGAAAATCATTTCTAAGCTTTTAAGTAAAACATATTTTTAAACATAAATATGTCAAGATTTATTTTGAAAATGAAAACGGAGAGGAAAATCCAACCACATATAACTGTTTTCTAGTTCAATGTCAGGTAAATTTCTTCCATTTAATAACAATAACATTGCTATTATAAAAAGGAATCATAAGCTTAATTTAAAGAGTTGCTTTCGGCTACACAAGTTCAAATGCTTGATTTTCCATCGGCGGGTTGTGAGCGATTTAAACAGAGAATCTCGTATGCAAACAAACAACTTTTAATTATTATATAAATGCATTCAAAATGAGAAAGATATTCATTTTTTAGTATAAATTAAGGAAGATTTTTTTTAATATTTATTTAAGAATTTCATATCAAAAGGCCTTTTCCCTCCAAAAAGACCCGCCAAAATTTTCCGGGCCCAAAAAGTGAAAGTCTACCCAAATTTTACATTTTTTGTGTATTACCTTTTTCAGTCTTTGTCGAGTAAATAAACTTTTATTAAATTTCACCACACGAACACACAACTAAAAGTTTTCAGGAATTAAGCAATTTATTTTTATTCGTTAAATTAAAGACTTTAATAATATCGGATCACACACAGGACATAAATAACGATTTATCCTCGCTAGTCTATAGACTAATACGACTAATAAGACGAATAAGACCGCTTACGCGACGCCGGTCAATTGAAAAAACTATTTCGGCTCGTCGCTCGTCCAATGTTCGAAAAAATTCGGATTCGCTGCATGACTAGGTATATAAATACTACAACGACCTAATCAGTTTTTATACATTTCTTATTTCTGAGAAACTCTTTTTAGATAGATTAGATTAGAGAAACTGTTTTTACTTCGTATCTTAATGAAAACAAACCGATTGTATTTTTGGCCAGTAAACAACTTGTAACGATTTGGCCGCCTCTTAATTTCGGCCGCCTGCGTGCGGTGCACGCAATGAACGCCCGTCAGGCACGGCCCTGATGTTGAGAGTATTAAATCACTAAGCTGAATACGGGAGCAGTTGGGATTGATTCGAGCTGGAAACAACAAGTTAGTCAATCTGAATGTTTTATTATGTTTATTTGTGAATATTTCGATGTATATTTCTAATCTGAATAATTTAAAAATTAATATTTTGTTGAATAATTATAATTTGAATAATTTAAAAATTGCTTTCATGAAAAATTTATGTGAGGGTCAACAAAGATCGTTTTTTTCCTAATACACGTTATAAATTACGTAAATATTTAAAGAAGTTGAATGAACGTTCATGTTTTCTACACAGTGTCCTATCTTATTTTTCATAACTATTCCCATAGCCGAATTTCTTTTCGCTGATCCTGTAGGAATTACCCTAAAGTCTCCGCTTCAAAAATCTCCAGCCTCTGGTCACCGAACTTCGCTATTCCCTATTATGTCTAATGCTAACCTATCCGTTTCAGTTTACAAGTTCTCTGGCTTACTTACTTGCTTCATACTTCTGACATTTCACGCTCCGACTCGCAGAATGTTCTTGACTCTTTTTCTAAACTATCCGATCACATCCTCTGAAGTGGTTCCCTCCAGGAGATCTGAATGGGGAACTATTTTAACAAGGCGGCTTCGCGGCGTATTTGGTATGCGTGTGACTACTACGCCCAAGGTTCTGGGTTCGAATCCAGATACGGTCCGCGTGAAAAATGTTAGGCGAGCATTTTTCACAAAAATACGCTCTCGTTCGGATGAAAGGCAAAATGGAGGTCCCGTGTGTGAGTGTTGTTACGCATGTTGCTTGGAACAGCAAGGGTTCGGCAAAAGTCAAAATTTTTCAGGTAAAAGGAACTCGCTTCCTAGCAAATGTAGTACCTTTAGATGGAGTATTGGAAAATCACATGTAGGGACTATTTTAACTCCGGAATTTTTTATTTCA
Organism: Platerodrilus igneus; assembly: GCA_036346225.1. Classification (NCBI taxonomy): domain Eukaryota; kingdom Metazoa; phylum Arthropoda; class Insecta; order Coleoptera; family Lycidae; genus Platerodrilus; species Platerodrilus igneus. Next base: position 388,256 of record JARFIW010001105.1, on the reverse strand, counting down.
TAGGATGCTATCATCTTAAATAAAAATTAAGTACTTGAAAAGTAATATTGTTTCCCGTTGCATTTCACAACGCATCAGTGTGTCTTAGAATGGCATACCGACCCATATGGTCTCTGCCACTCTAAGTACCGATAATGTTGCTGGCATTTTTCGATGACCTGTCTTAGCCTGGTTCTTTACTAAAGACCCCACTAATTTGGTTAAACCTGTAGTTTGGCGCTTTAGTTCACTGAAGCACACAAGCCATTCTACCCGTTCTAGTAATCTAGAACTTCTTCAAGGTGTAGGTCCATTCAGAACGGTTTTATATGCTTACTTTAATATAATTTTAGTTTTTAATTTTAGCGCGCTTGTCCACTATTGTTAGCTTGCTAAATTATTTCACTATGGTTGTTGGTCATGCGGCATTCGCGCGGTCGCCGCCGATCTAGTTAATTAACGCGGCAATTGTGTTCTTGTAATTCACTTGTTAATCATTCATCATCATTAGGTCTTCAGTCCTGGAACTGGTTAGACGCGTACCATCATTGTTTCCTATTCTGAACTAACCTACAGATTTCCCTGAAATTTGCACAGTCTGCATCTATCACTATCTGATCTAGGTCAACATCTACCTCTTTTTTCCTATCTCTGCTTGTAATATATCCCATACTATTACCCAAAAATCCCTTAGAACATATTCTGCCCTATTTCTCTTATCTTTTTCACCAGATATCCTTGTTTCCCTACTATTTCTATAACCTATTTGTTATTATCTTTGTCTGTCCATGCTATCGTCCTCATACATCTGAAGCACAGAATTTCAAAAGACTGCTACCGTTTTTCTGTCTGCGTTTCAGACTGCCCGTATTTCATAGGCATACTGTGCTGTGCTCCACACATATGCTTTCAACAATTTTCTTCTTGTTCTATGTTTGTTGTCTTTCCTCATAGGCGCTGTTCTTTCTTGTTAGATGTCGTTCGGTCACCTTCTATTGTTTTACAATTATATACCCTATTTCTGCGACCTTTAGTGGTTGTGAAGGGAGGTAAGCAGCCTGTGGCTGCCAAGTTCCCCCAACACTTAACCATTTACTGATTTACTATATTTTCCAATATATCTTTTCGCACATTCCATATTAGTTGCTGATATTTCGCAACCAACAACTAGTTTATACTAATCATCAGATTTATCTGCGCTTATTTTTTCGTCATTAGGTTTTCCGTCTCAAAACTGGTTGGATACGTACCTGCACTTATTTATATTCTGAGCTAGCCTACATAGTTCCCTGAAATTCTCACACAGCATGTGTATACAGCTCGTTCCCCTTCTATTGTTTTCTAATTTTATGCCCTATTTAACCGAGATTCAGTGAAGGGGGTTAAGCAACCTGTGGCTACCAAGATCCCCCAACACTTAGATATTTGCCGAAATAATGGTTTTCCAGTAAATCCTTTAACACACTTAACATTATTCGAGAATGTTGCCCAACCAATTCTTGTAGTTACTTATAGTAATCATCATGTTTAAGAACAGTTATTTTCTCGTCATTAGTTCATCCATCTTGGGATTGGTTGGATGCGTACCTCCATTGATTTCTATTCTGGGCTAGCCTACACATCTCCCTGAAATTCCTGCAGCCTACATATTTTACTATCTGTGTGCAATAGTCTAACCTAGGTCTGCCTCTTCACTCTTTTTTCCTATCTCTGCTTCTAATATATTCCGCAGTATTCCCTCATGCCGTAGTATGTGGCCTATCATCCTATCTCGTCTATTTTTTACCGTTTTCCACATATTTCTTTCTTCCCCTACCATTTTTAGTACCCCTTCGTTCTTTTTGTCTGTTCATGATATCTTCATCATACGTCTGTAGCACCACATTTCAAAGGCTTGTACCTTTTTCTTGTCCGCTTCTCCTACTGTCCAGACTTCACAGCCGTACAGTGCTGTGCTCCACACATATGTTTTAAGCAATTTTTTCCTTGTTTTTATGTTTGTGGTCTTTGAGCACAGTAGTTGCTTTTTCTTGTTAAATGTAGCACGACCTTGTGCTAATCTTTGTTTTATATCTTTTGTGCTTTTCCCATCTTGCGTTATTTGGCTTTCTAGGTAGCAGAAATCCTTAACCTCTTGTAAGTTCGTGTTACATACTTGTATTCTTGTTTTTGATTTATTTTCCCCACCTTTGCATACTAGAACTTTAGTTTTAATTTTGTTAATTTTCATACCGTATCTCTCTGTCAGAACCGTTTCCATTTCATTAAGAGCAGCTTCTAACTCTTCCTTGCTAGACGTTAATACCGCTATATCATCTGCAAATCTAAGCATATCAATTTTTTGTCCCTGCATAGTAATTCCAAATGTCTTCCTGCATTTGACAGTATTCATTGCCTCTTCTATGTACAAGTTAAAAATCAATGGGGATAGGGCACATCCCTGTCTCACCCCTTTCCTAATGTTTACTTCTCTATGTTGCTGCTCTAATTCTATTACTGCTGTTTGCTCTTTGTATAAGCTATGTACTATTCGTCTATCCCTATAACTCATTCCAATCTACAAACCCTATATACACGCTTTCACCCTTTTTTATTGTTTTCTCCATTATCACTCTCAGAGCTAAAATAGCCTCCCGTGTTCCCCTGTTTCGCCTAAACCCAAATTGGTCTTTTCCTAGTATTTCTTCCGCCCGTTTTTCCATTCGTCTTTGCACAATTCTAGTTAATATTTTTGACACGTGTGCTGTCGAAATTATTGTTCGAAAATTTTCACATCTATCTGCGCCTTTCTTTTTTGGTATAGTTACTATGATGCTACGTTTGAAATCTTTGGGTATCTCGCCTGTCTCATACATATAGCTTACAAGTTGGAAGAGACGTTCTGTTACTGCATGTCCAGCGGCTTTTAGAGTCTCCGCTTGCACCTTATCTGTACCCGGCGCCTTACCATTTTTCACACTGTTTAATGCTAATTCAAACTCATCTCTAAGTATAGGATATCCCAAGTCATCATTTTCAATGTCTGCTTCCTGTTCTAATGCAGTTAGTTCCTCTGCTGCATATAAGTTCCCTATATATTCTTGCCATCTACCCACTTTCTCTACGTTTTCTATGATGACGTTTCCTTGTGCGTCCCTTATATTTTGGCTATACGGTTTTATATCCTTAAAATTCATTCTAATTAATTTGTATGCTTCGTCTGTCTTTCCTATTTCCATCTTCGTTTGTATCTCTTTGCACTTTTCATCAATCCATTGTTCTTTAGCTTTCCTGCATTTTCGAATAATTTCCCATTTTATGGCTTTGTATCTTTGTTTTCCTGTTTCGTCTGATTTATTTTTGTATTTTCGTCTTTCTTCTATTAAATTCAGGATATCCTTTGTTATCCATGGTTTTTTATTTTCTTTTTGTGTATACCCTAGAATATCTCAGGCCGCCATGTCTAGGCTGGATTTAATGTTATTCCATTCTGTTTTTACTTCCTTAGTATCAGATATTTTCCCGATATATTTGAGCAATTCATTTGACTTTTTTTCGAATCTTACTTGAATATCTTTATCTTTTAGTTTCTCTAAGTCCAAGTGCCTTTTACCGTTTCTTTTTTTCACGTTCTTAAATTTAAGTGCGGCCTTCATAATTACGATGTTGTGGTCAGTATCTATATCTGCTTTTGGGTAGCTTCTACAGTCTTTTACTTTGTTAATCATTATCAAACGTATAATATTTAAAGTGTGTTAGTTTTCATTATACATTAAAGGGTTCTTCGAAATTAAAAGCTACATTATAACAAACAAAGATCTTAAAGCATCAACATGATCATCTTCGAACTAAATCAGTTACAATACATACTGTTGCGATCCACTATTAGGCAACCCGTCAAACATACAAACGCCCGGGGCACAGCGTATTCTTCAGCATTCGAGAATCCTTCTACAAAGTTCTAGATAATGAGTCATATCTTAATGCAGGGTATATATAAGGCCGCTTATGAATGTAAGAGTTAGTCTATTCTTGAATGTCTAATATAAATTATATCGTTGTAAAGTAAACGTAGTTGAGTTTTTAGAATATATACATAAATGATATGCTGTGTCTAATGTGCATGCAACTTGCAGTATACATAAATAAATAGAAGTGTATAAACAAATAGTTGTGTTAGTGTTGTTAATGAACTTATGGTAAAGGAGTTAATTTAAGAAGATATTAGTACTTGTAAATTCATTAGTGTAATAGTGCTTCATTGTTGAGTGGACTGAAAACATCTATGAATAAGGCATATACTGTTAATTAGACTTGTGAACAGTGAGCAATAAAGACCATTATTATTACTTGTTTTAAATTAAAGAAACGCGGTAGGAGTAGCGCGTTACAATACAATACAATTCAGCACCACAGAATTACTTACACTACTTTCAATTCTTCAAACGAAGATGGACACACAAAATTACACTCATCACTTACACAAATAAAATCAGGAATCAAGAAAATAAGAGAAGAAATAAAATAAATTCATCGACGAATATAATTCAAGACTTTCTTTGAATTGCAGCTGCAAAATCGTGGTATTAATAAAAGCTTAAGAAAGCATTTTTAAGTTCAAAGATAATCCTTTTCAAATCTTGGGTGTTGTTACACATACAATAAAACCTGTTCAACCCTCTGAATCATGTATGAATATGTTTTTGAACTATACAGCAAACCAGTTAAAAGGCCAGTTTTAGCGCATGTTTCTTCTAATTCTACATCCTCTACTAACATGACTCATTGAAATTCTTCTGTTTGTTAATAGTGTTGCGAGCTACTACTAGGCAACCCATCAAACACACAAGCGCTGTAGACTCTGCATACCTTTCAGGATACGAGAATTCTTGCAGCAATCAATTACATACAAACGCTCGAGGCACGGCGTATTCTCAAGGATTCCAGAATTGTTCTAGAAATTACGGGAGCATGAGTCATCCTTGTAATCCAGAGTATATATAAGACCGCTAATGAATGCAAGAGTTAGTCTATTCTTGAATGTCTAATATAAATTATATCGTGTAAAGTAATAGTAGTTTGGAGCTTTAGAAGTATATATAAACGTGATATGCTGTGTCTAATGTACATGCAGCTTGTTGTAGTATACATAAATAAATAGAAGTGCATAAACAAATAGTTGTGTTAGTGGTTAATGGACCTATGATAGAGAAGTTAGTTTAAGAAGATATTAGTGCTTGTAAATTCATTAGTGTAATAGTGCTTCATTGTTAAGTGGACTGAAAACATCTGTAAACAAGGCATATACTGTTAATTAGACTTGTGAACAGTGAGTAATAAAGACATTTATTATTACTTGTTTTGAATTAAGGAAACGCGGTAGCAGTAGCTCGTTACACTGGTGTCAGCCTGTGTGGGTATATAGTGATTAATTTAAAACACAAGTCTAAAGACATTTAAGTAGTTTGTATATGCCAGTTACAAGAAATCAAAGGAAAATGGAGGCAGAAACTTTAATGAACTTCCTTAAGGATTTTAAATCCGAAATGCAAGTGACACTCAATGAAAACTTAGTGAGGTCAGTTGAACTGGAATCAAACCTTACCGAAAAGCTAAGTGAAAATACAGCCACGTTAGAACGAAGATTAATGGAAAGCTCCATTGCATTGAAAGAAGATTTCACTGAACAGGTAAAACAGTTGAGCAAAAGTTGGATAATAAATTGGTAAAATGGAAGAAGATGTGATGAGGCTTCAAGAACAAATGATCTCACTAACAACGCGACCACTTGAATTACCAAGCCAAGTTGTTAATCAGAACATTCCAGAAATAAGAACCATGGAAAGAAGCGAGTCAATTCCGTCTAAATTTAAAGTAAAACCACCTACATTCGATGGTAAAACACCTTGGCCCACATATTTGAAACAATTTGAAGCTGCTGCAATAGCCAACGGTTGGTGCAACAAAGAGAAGGCTATCTCCTTGATAGTGGCCCTACGGGGGGAAGCTCTTAACATCTTACAAACGATTCCCGATCACCAGCAGAATGATTACGGTCTCTTAATATCGAAGCTTGAGATGAGATATGGAGACGCTCACCTTCAACAGGTTTACCACGCACAAGTTAAGAACCGCTCGCAAAAGACAAGTGAAAGCCTGCAAGAATTCGAAGCTGACATCGCAAGATTAGTTAGATTGGCGTACCCAACGGCACCAGATAGTTTCCTCGAACAACTGGCTGTTCAAACATTTGTGGATGGCATCAAAGACAGTGAAATACAGCAAGCGCTAAGACTAGCAAGGCCAAAAATTTTGGATGACGCACTGGCCCATGCGCTTGAATTTGAAGCAGCTAAGCAGACATCACACAGGATGGGTCACAAAGTTCGGTCTGCCTTAGAGGAACCTGGTCAAGCTCAGAACAGCATAGATGAAATAATCAACCGTGTGTTTGAAAAGCGAAAGGCGGAAAGGCTGAAAAGACTACGACCGCGGAGATGGCGTCTACGATGCTGGAGCTGCGGTGAAGTTGGCCATATGCAGAGACGCTGTACTCAACCAAAGAAACAACCGGTTGTGCCAAAGCTGGTCCATGTAAGGGGGCGAACTTCGACAGCACAGCGTAGTGCCCCGGAGATTATCATCCGTGCTGCATCGTCGGTGGAAAGTCTGGACAGCATTTATATCGATGGTAGAATTAATGGTAGGGTTGTCCGATTACTTGTGGATACAGGAGCGACAAGAACTATTGTGAGACCAGATTTGGTTGGTCGTGGAAAAGTGCTACCTGTATCGGTGTGTCTCCGAACGGCAAGTGGTGAGAAGATTGGTACTCATGGAGAGACTGCCGTTATGTTGACAATTGGGGACAAATTAATTAATCATCGAGTGTTGGTGGCTGAAATTACAGAAGAAGTGATCTTGGGAATGGATCTCATGAGAGAATATGGGTTTCATGTAAACATGAAAGAAAATGTGCTTCGGATAGATGATGATGAGATTCCATTTCAAGGGACGAGTAACCAGACGATGCAAGTTCGAATGATTTGCGATATGAAAATACCCGAGAAAGCGGAAATGATAGTAATGGGACGCCCGGATGACACGCTTCGGGAAGGACAAGTATGCATGATGGAAGCAACTGAATCGGGAATGGGTCAGGAGGGATTACTAATTGGAAGAACGCTGGTAAAGTTTCGAAATATGGTACCAGTAAGGGTGCTGAACATTAATCCGCATACGGTGACCCTGAAGAAAGACACGATTGTGGGAAGTTGCATTCCAGTATGCCATATTAAACGTTGTGTAGACGACATGAAAGATAAACCAGCCAACGGCTGCTCACAGAAATTGCTGGATATGTTAATACCTTCGTGTCAAGGATTAAACGGCGACCAACTGGGCAAGGTAAAAGAGCTGGTCGGACGATATCGAGGTGTGTTTGCACTGGATGATAGTGAGAAAGGAAGGACGAATGTTGTGCAACACAAGATCAATACTGGAGATGCGCAACCGATAAGACAACACCCAGGCGGCTTCCTTTGGCAAAACGTAAGGAAGCCGAGCAAATTATCACCGATATGGAAGAACAGGAGTGATTGAACCTTCGAATAGTCCATGGGCATCCCCGGTAGTACTTGTCAAGAAAAGGACGGGTCGACAAGGTTTTGTGTAGACTACCGGCGGCTTAACAATGTGACAAAGAAAGACAGCTATCCTTTGCCCAGAATTGATGACACCTTGGATACTCTATCCGGATCCAAATGGTTTTCGACCTTGGACTTGAAAAGCGGATACTGGCAGGTAGGCTTGGAGCCAAACGACAAAGAGAAGACTGCGTTTACAATTGGAACTGGATTATGGCAGTTCAAGGTCATGCCATTTGGATTATGCAATGCCCCTGCTACTTTTGAACGATTGATGGAGTCGATACTGCGTGGACTGTCTTGGAAGACTTGTCTGGTGTACCTAGGACATGTCGTTTCGGAGACCGGAATAAGAGCTGACCCTGACAAAATAAAAACGGTACAAGAATGGCCTACACCAGCAGATATACACCAACTACGCAGTTTTCTAGGATTGTGCACATATTACCGACGTTTTATACTTGGGTTTGCGAACATTGCCAAACCGCTAACGAAATTAACCGAAGATGGACAAGAATTTGATTGGAATGACGACTGCCACAGTGCATTTGAACAACTGAAACGGCTACTAGTTACAGCACCAATTTTGAGTTATCCACGGATGGAGGGGAAGTTTGTGTTGGATACCGATGCCAGTAACACAGCTATAGGAGGCGTTCTTTCTCAAGTGCAGGACGGACAAGAAAAAGTTATTGGGTATTTTAGCAAAGTCTTGTCGCGGCCGGAAAGAAACTATTGTGTGACAAGAAGGGAGCTGTTGGCCGTCGTCAAATCCGTAGAGCACTTTTATAAGTACTTATACGGCCGTAAATTCCTGTTGAGAACAGACCATGCTGCACTAAAATGGTTATTGCAGTTTCGAAATCCTGAAGGGCAAGTGGCAAGGTGGATAGAGCGGCTGCAGGAATATGACTTTGATACAGAACATCGTGTAGGAACTAGCCATCGAAATGCAGACGCTCTATCAAGGAGACCTTGTCCGTTGGACTGCAATCATTGCTCAAAGATGGAAGAGAAAATAAGTGTCATCCATAGAATGACGGTAACCGATGATACTTGGCAACCCGAGAGAATGCGAGAAGACCAGGAGAATGACGCCGAATTGGGACGAATTATTGAGTGGAAAAATAGAGGACAACGACCAGCTTGGGAAGAAATTAGTATTTTAAGTAGGAGCCTGAAGGCATACTGGGCACAGTGGAACTCCTTGATGATGGAAAATAGAATCTTGAAACGACGCCTGGAATTTGAAGATGGCACTGAGAGACTTCAATTGATAGTGCCGAAAAGCAGAGTGCCGGAAGTGTTGCAGCACTTGCACGATGGTATTTCCGGAGGGCACTTTGGCGTGAAAAGAACTCTCGAGAGAGTGAGAGAAAGATTCTATTGGGTGAACTGCAAAGAGGATGTGAAGGAGTGGTGCCGGAAATGTGAATTGTGTGCCTCTGCAAATGGCCCGGTCTCAAAACGGAAAGCCCCAATGAGACAGTATAACGTGGGAATCCTTTTGAGAGGGTAGCCATTGATATAGCTGGTCCGTTTCCTGAATCAGAGAAAGGAAATAAATACATCTTGGTTGCAATGGATTATTTTACCAAATGGCCGGAGGCATATGCTATACCTAACCAAGAAGCCGAGACGGTTGCAGATGTACTAGTCAGGGAGTTGTTTTGTCGTTTTGGAGTTCCGTTGGAATTACACTCCGATCAAGGTCGAAACTTCGAATCAGTATTGTTTCAAAATGTCTGCAAGCATCTTGGAATCAGGAAGACTAGAACCACGCCACTTCATCCCCAATCGGATGGAATGGTTGAAAGAATGAACAGGACGTTAGGGAAGTACCTGGCCAAAGTTGTCTCTGAACATCAACGAGACTGGGATCAATATCTGCATTTGTTCCTACTGGCGTACCGATCTTCGGTACATGACAGCACAGGGTACTCGCCCGCTTGCGTAATGCTAGGACGTGAATTGCGGCTACCATGTGATCTTCAGTTTGGATTTAAACCTGGAGAAGAGATGGCAGGTGAAGATTACGTTAGTAAGCTTCGTGAAAGATCAAATAGTATTCACGAAAACGTCCGAAAGAATATACAGGCAGCAAGCGATCGAATGAAATCACAATATGACACGAGAGCACAAGAAGGTGGTTATCAACCGGGAGATTTAGTGTGGCTGTACAATCCACAAAGAAAACGTGGATTGTCGCCAAAACTACAAAGACAATGGGAAGGGCCGTACGAAGTGTTAAAAAGGATTAATGATGTAGTGTACCGGATCAGAAGATCCCCTCGTGGTAAACCAAAAGTGGTACACTTTGACCGTTTAACATCCTACGCTGGCAATAACCAGGAAGACTCGAATAATGATAATGGTGTTCGGCAAGTTATTAATCATGAGCCAAATGTAGATTTTGAGAGTTTTATGGCGGCGTATGGTGGTTCCGCTAAAGCGAGATTTGGCGTTGTTGTTGAAAAACAGCAAGATCTGTTTAGAGCACCAGAAGAGTATTCCTTGCACATTGCGTAGCTCAAGATTTGGCAATGTCAAGGGAATAGCTGTTGTTTTTAAGAAAAGTTTGGATGTGTGGATGAATTAGTACAACAGCAGCCAACTGTAGGAAAAGCTTTGGTTCTTCAAGATAAAAATCGTTATGTTTACTATCTGGTCACCAAAAATTCTTCATGGCAAAGACCTAGTTATGGACATCTATGGGAGGCTTTACTAAATCTTAAGGCGCAGATGATGGAAAATGGAGTAACAAGACTAGCGATGCCCAAGTTGGGCTGTGGACTGGATCACTTAGATTGGAGGATAGTCCGAAATATGCTAGAAGTAGTTTTCCAGGAACCAACGTCCAGGTCCTTGTTTGTTGTTTTCAACCGGTTGCCTACCAAGACCAAGAAAAGAGTGTTGACTGTTATTTCCAACGACGTGGTGGATGCACCAGAGGAGATAGCTGCCGATACCGTCATCAGTCATCGAATTGGCGCCAAAATGTATCTACAGTTACGAGACGTAACGGTTTTAAAGAGGGGGCAGTGTTGCGAGCTACTACTAGGCAACCCATCAAACACACAAGCGCTGTAGACTCTGCATACCTTTCAGGATACGAGAATTCTTGCAGCAATCAATTACATACAAACGCTCGAGGCACGGCGTATTCTCAAGGATTCCAGAATTGTTCTAGAAATTACGGGAGCATGAGTCATCCTTGTAATCCAGAGTATATATAAGACCGCTAATGAATGCAAGAGTTAGTCTATTCTTGAATGTCTAATATAAATTATATCGTGTAAAGTAATAGTAGTTTGGAGCTTTAGAAGTATATATAAACGTGATATGCTGTGTCTAATGTACATGCAGCTTGTTGTAGTATACATAAATAAATAGAAGTGCATAAACAAATAGTTGTGTTAGTGGTTAATGGACCTATGATAGAGAAGTTAGTTTAAGAAGATATTAGTGCTTGTAAATTCATTAGTGTAATAGTGCTTCATTGTTAAGTGGACTGAAAACATCTGTAAACAAGGCATATACTGTTAATTAGACTTGTGAACAGTGAGTAATAAAGACATTTATTATTACTTGTTTTGAATTAAGGAAACGCGGTAGCAGTAGCTCGTTACAATAGTGTTGGACATCTCATTAGGGTTAATTGAGTGGTCAATGAGATTTGTCTACTTTCTCCTGCATGCACTATTAGACGTTTCATCTCAACCAACACTATTCAAATATTCATGAAATCCTGCTAAAAAGAATGTCTTTATCTGTTAAGAATGTTAGGTAATTAATACTAATCAGCCTGCTTGATTGGTTTTATGAAATTCAGCCGCCTTTTTCTTTATGTATTACTAGGTGTTTCATTTCAACAAATACTACTAAACATTCCCATGCAAAATTCAGGCCAATTTTGCTGTAAATTTATAAGAAGCTCGGCGTTGTCATTGCACAACCCCTTTGTGCTTAATCCATATTAAATTTCTCCATCTCTTTCCTTTATGATGTTGTACTAACACTGTAATTTATTCAATTAAGGACGTTTTCTAACATTACAAATATTTGTTTAAAATTCTTATTGTTCAAAATGAATACTATAAAATTACAAAGGGCGTCTATCAAACGCAATTTAACAATCTTTCAAAATATATTGAAAAAATTGATGTCGAGTTTACAGTTAATGGCCTTGTAAATTCGCAAAAGGTTGTAATTGAGCTTCAGAAACGGTACAATAGCGCAATACCTTTGCTAGCTCAATTTAAAGATATTCAAATACAAATTGAAGCCGAAGCAGAAAATCCAAAAATTGAGTTTGCCACTCAAAAACAGTTTACTAATAGTTATTACGCAATAATCTCTTCTGCAGAATACTTGTGTGATAAAATCAATCCAAATCCACATCGGCCATAGTCGCCTGCAGCTTCAAGTGTTTCTGGTAGCAACCAAGCTTCTACAAGCCGGAATGCTATAAAACTTCCGATAATGAATTTTCCAAAGTTTAGCAGGGAAATTGACTGTTGACTCGCATATAAGACTCTATCATCATCATCATTAAGTTTTCAGTCCTAGAACTGGTTGGACGCGTACCCTCATTGTTTCCTAGTCTGAACCAACCTACACATTTCCCTGAAATTTGCACAGTCGCATCTATCACTATTTGTGTGCGAAAGTCTGACCTCGGTCTACCTCAACCTATTTTTTCCTATCTCTGCTTGTAATATATCTCGTGATATTCCCCATAAATACCTTAGAACGTATCCTGTCTTTCTATTTCTCCTATTTTTTTCGTTTTCCACAGATATTTTTATTCCTCTACTATTTCAACAAACTCTTTGTTATTAACTTCGTCTGTCCATGCTACTATTCTCATACATCTAAAGCACAACATTCCAGAAGGCTTTTATCTCTTTTTGTCTGCTTTTCGTACTGCCCCTATTTCATAGATGTACTGTACTGTGCTCTATGCTATGCTTTGAACCGTTTTCTTCTTGTACCTATGTTCGTTCTCTTAGAACATAGCTGCTGTTCTTTCTTGTTTGATGCAGTTCGGTCACCTTCTATTGTTTTACAGTTATATACCCTACTTCCCCGATATTCAGTTATATGTGAAGGGGGGTAAGCAGTCTTAAGCTGCCAAGTTCCCTCAGCACTTGAACCTTTGTCGAATTAATAGTTTTTCCAATTTATACGTTCACACAATCAACATTAGTTGGAAATATTTCACAACCAACACCTGTAGTTGTTTATAATAATCATCAGATTTAAGAGCACTTTTTTTTTCGTGATTGGGTTGTACGTCTTGAAACGACTGTATATAAGAGTTTAATTCATGAAAATGATTCTATTATAGACATCCAAAAATGTCATTATCTCCGCGAGTTATCCCCCATATTAAGATATACATGTAATTAAATGGAACTATTAAGAATTAAGAATTATTGTTACACTGTATAAATTGAAGGACAATAAAAAATTAATAAAAGTTCACAAACCAGACAGTGAGAACGGAAACAGACATTGTATTCCAAACGCAACGTGTTACTGCAGGTACAGGTCACAGTAGGTTATAGGACAGCAACTATTAGAATTAAGATTGTTATTTTGTATTGTATAAATGAATAAAAAAATAGCAGACATGAGCTCTGCAGTTCCCACAAGTAATGTGAGGGGCAAGGATAGCATAAATACTCTCGAGAGCTCAAGATGGCCAGTCAGTCTAGAGCTTCTCAACTTTATCATTGTTGTTAGTTCAGCTACTCACCGTAATTTTAGTTTATTTAATTAAAGTGAATTTCAACTTAGCATTATTTCGATCTCCAAACGTTACTGAATATAACGTACTTGTAAATTAAAACTAATTGTAATTTCAGTATAAAATAAATTTGATAGTAGAAGTTTTTTGAAAAGCTTTTTTAAAAAGCCGCTCCAAGAGGCGCAAAACCTATCTCGCGCCTTTCTCACATCTGACGTGTTCTCACCATCAAATCTCTGGAGTTCAGCGCTATAGCGCGAACAGCCTTTGTCAATGATACAATAACCCACGAATGCTTGTGTACAACCACATTAAATCGATATTAAATCTAGAATCGTTGAGCAAGGAATCGGTTAAGAAATTTCGTCATCTACATGACATGTTATGCAAACACGTTAACGCATTTAAATCATTATCGAAAACACAAGAGCTTTTCGATACCCTTATAATACACTTAATGACAAGCAAGTTTGATCCTCATACCGCAAGGCAATGGGTAGAACACTGCTGGCACAGAATTATCAAACCTTGACAAATTTAAAGGTTTTCTGAGAAATACTGCAGATTTACTAAAAACGCTTAATTTAAAACGAGACCAAGTAGCTCCTGATAAAACTAGGCATATTGCAAAAACCTTCATGGCCAGCACTTCCTCGTGTACATTTTGGAACAAGACACACTCTCTCTACAGATGCAACGACTTCTTGAAACTTCCAGTTATAGCCAGGGCTTCTAAAGTAAAGGATCTAAATTTATGCTACCACTGCCTTTCGCGAGGACATTCAAGTCAGCCACGTTCCTATAAGTATGCGTGTCGAATTTGCAAGTCAAGACTTCATACTCTATTACACGATCACAAATAAAGGTTATTCTTAATCTTCTTTGGGTATTAAACCACTCATAGTTTTTAAAACTATCTTTATTAACGTTTCGATCCATAACCTAGGATCGTTTTCAAAATAATAAAAACTTCAAGTTTGACATTTATGACACAAATTGAAGGTGACTTTGATTTATTGATGTTTGAAATATTTGGTTTGAGTACACTAAGCAAAATTTTTAAAGTTTAAGTGAATAATTGCCTTCAATTTGTGTTACGGCCTGGGACCGACTTTTTTAGGTAGCCAATACGCTTAACGTGAAATCAGCTGATTAATTTTTATTGTAAAAATTCAATAACTTGGGAATTGGAAAACATACAGGAAATAAAGGTTAATCCACCTCAAAGCTCAGAATTTTCAGACGCAACCAGTCGATCTGTTTTTGCGTTTACGTCAAGTGAAGTGCAAGTTTTGCTTCCTACTGCTACCTCTTATATTTACTCAAAGATACACAAGTAGGTGAATAATCTACCCATCCTATATTGCCACGCTTGTAAAGGTGTTTGGTCAAAATCCCTGACAGATAGTCTATTTAGTAAAGCTTTACAAAACAAAATTATTATAGGATTCAAAACTTATTTTACCTTAAATTTAAATGACAAAATACTCAAATATCGGTTACAAACAAAGAAATCTAAAATTAATACTTGCGAAATCCAATATCGCTTATCCAATTTGTAATCAACGGTAGTAAATACCTTCTGCTTCCATTTTCAAATCGACGTTAAAGGCTTAGCTTACAAGATTGTTCATATTATTTAAAATCTCCATTTAGAATCTTAATTTTCACATTGCGTCTTGTATTTTTCAATTAATTAGCTTTAAAGCAGATTTTGTATCGAAGAATTTTAAATCTTTATTACCTTTTACAAAACAAATGATACTTCATAAAACAGCATGCAACTCGGCATGTTATTTGGGTTTAAAAATAATCAAACGGGAATTAATTACCCAACTTTACATTTTGTTCGTTTTATGAAGAAATTACTTTTCCCAAAATCGTAAATGAATCGAGAATTTATGAATGAATAAATCTTGAAAGTTGAATGAATTGATCGAATCAAGTTCCGGCTTTTATATTAAAGTATCTAAATACGTCATAATTTCCATACTATTTCAGATTTTTCGCGAGAATTATTCACAGCTGATGTAAAAATTTACAAAAATGTCGGCTTTTATTGATCAATTGGTGTCCAGCTGCGTGATTTATGTATACAGTAAAACGTACTGTTTATCCATGTCTAATGCATGGAGTTACCTGCTACTGTCCCTTCTTTCGAATAGAATAGTTGAACTTGCGAAATTTTATCTCGGTTCCATTTTACGATTTTTTAATAACCTCGGGCTTCTTTATATCGGCCTTAATTAATATTTAATTGGCTATTAAAATATTTTTAGTAAATATGACGCATTCGTTTTTTCTATATAATCCCGAAAATTCGAGAATATGTCTTTGCAAATGCAAAAAGCTTTGCGACTTATTAGTAATTGTAACAAAAGATTGTTTGTGCGGTAAATAAAACGTGTTTTTATAAACAAAACTATTTATTTATATTGTAATTCATAAAGGCGATAATTTATATTGTTCTTACAAAAGATTAAATGGCTTTATTGTATTTATATCATAATGAAATGAATATGTGTGTATGTGTGTGTGAGAGAGAAAGGGCATGTGCTATGTGTGTGAGTGGGGTGTGTGCGTATGTGCGTTGTGTGTATGGTGTTGATATCCGTGTTACGTTCCCCTTCTAGGACTAGGACCATCCACAACCCGAAATTCCAGTTTTCAAGAAAAAACGCTCAACAAATATTGTCTTATCAGTCCGGTCCATCGTTAGTCGGAAATCCAGATGTTGAAGAGGCAATATAAGTGTGTGAATGGGTGTTTGTATTTGTACAGTTTTTGATAGGTGTTTGTGTGAGTGTGTGTGTGTGTGTGTGTGTTTGTGTGTTATTATTTGTATCCGCTTTGCATTCCCCGCCACTACATCGGCAGCTGGAAGTCCAGTCTTCGGGGAAGAATGCTTAGCAGATGTACTTGAAGTGTGTTTGAATTATTAATTTGTATTTTAATTTGCCTAGGTTACCAAAAAGTTGGATTAAATTGTTCTAATTTTAAACAAGTCTGACACTTATACTACTACATTAAAAACTAGGTCCTTTCAGAGGAAAGGATTTGTTTGTTGTATTATTTACCTCAGGTATACGTAAGTTTGGTTTTTAAAATTAAGTGAGTTACATATCACCAAATTAGAATATATATATATATATATATATATATATATATATATATAAACAAATTGAATTATTATAACTTAAGTTAGATGCAACAATGTATAATTGAAGGACATAATAAAAAGGTTAATGAAAGTTCAAGAAGCCAGACAGACATTGTATTCCAGACATAACGTGATACTGCAGGTGCAGGTCCCAGGGATTATAAGACAGCAATTATTAGAATTAAGATTGTTACATTGTATTAAATACAGAAATAAGCAGACATGGGCTCTGCAGTTCTCATAAGCAATGTGAGCGGCAGGGATAGCATAAATACCCTCGAGAGTCCAAGATGGCCGGTCAATCCTGCTAAAAAGAATGTCTTTATCTGTTAAGAATGTTACGTAATTAATACGCCTGCTTGATTGGTTTTATGAAATTCAGCCGCCTTTTTCTTTATGTATTACTGGGTGTTTCATTTCAACAAATACTACTAAACATTCCCATGCAAAATTCAGGCCAATTTTGCTGTAAATTTATAAGAAGTTCGGCGTTGTCATTGCACAACCCCTTTGTGCTTAATCCATATTAAATTTCTCCATCTCTTTCCTTTATCATGTTGAATTAAACACTGTAATTTATTCAATTAAGGACGTTTTCCAACATTACAAATTTTTGTTTAAAATTCTTATTGTTCAAAATGAATACTTTAAAATTACAAATGGCGTCAATCATACGCAATTTAACAAATCTTTCAAAATATATTGAAAAAATCGATTTCGAGTTTACAGTCAATGGCCTTGTAAATTCGCAAAAGGTTGTAATTGAGCTTCAGAAACGGTTCAATAGCGCAATACCTTTGCTAGCTCAATTTGAAGATATTCAAATACAAATTGAAGCCGAAGCAGAAGATCCAAATGTTGAGTTTGCCACTCAAGAACAGTTTACTAATGTTTATTTCGCAATAATCTCTTCTGCAGAATACTTGTGTGATAAAATCAATCCAAATCCACAACGATCATAGTCGTCTGCAGATTCAAGAATTTCTAGTAGCAACCAAGCTTCTACAAGCCGGAATGCTATAAAACTTCCAATAATCAATTTTCCAAAGTTTAACGGGGAAACTGACAATTGACTCGGATATAATACCCTATATAAGAATTTAATTCATGAAAATGATTCTATTTCGGACAACCAAAAATTTTATTATCTCCGCGAGATAGGTTTTGGGCTTCTAGGAACTTCTTTTTAAAAACGATTTCTTTCAAAAAACACTTCTATCAAATTTATTTAAACAAGTACAATGGTTTGACAACTTATTCGTTTTATTCGTTAACGTCTTAGTTTAAAAAATAATCAAAGTTAAATGTTACTAATTAATAATTAAAGTTACGGTGAGTAGCTTGAACAACCAACAATGTTAAAGTTGTGAAACTCGAGACTAACTGGTCATCATGGGCTCCTTAGGGTATTTATGCAATCCCTGCTCTTACATCACTTGTGGGAAATGCAGATCTGATGTCTGCTATTTTTTGATACATTACAATATATTACTTTTTAATAAGCTTAATTCTAACAATTAGCTACTTATAGTCTATTGTGACTTGCACCTGAAGTATCATGTTACGTCTGGAATACAAAATAGTTGTTTTTTTCACGTCTGATTAATGAACTTCCATTAACCTTTTATAATGTTTCTTTCAATTATACAATGTAACAATCTATTTCTTAAGACCTAATAGTTTCATTTAAATATACATATATATCAATTTGGGGGATATGCAACTCCTCCCGACTTAGATGAAATTGAAAGGTGGTATTAAATTTTTAAAACTCTTTGTCCTTAAGGGTTCGTTTATGATTTCTTTATTCACATTTGTTTCTTTGTTCTTATATCTAAGATACATTTTATATAATAAATATACAGTTAATAAAATTATTACAATGATCAATAAAATTGTCCAAACACTGATATTGTCATAATGTAATTTTGGCACTTTTAATTCACTTAAGAGTTCTTTATAATTGTCCATTAACTTTACGGCGTGGTTGAGGTCGTCTAGGTCTAGATGTTCTAGTTGCATCGGTTTTGTAATAATTTTGCTGTCTTCGAATTGTGAAATCTTGAACTGTAGTTCAGATAGATTTGCAAATTTCTTCGTCACTGCTGGGTTTTGGTATACTCGGATGATTTCACTTTTAATGTTAGGTAACAGTTTTCCTTTATGGTAATTACTTTGCTCCCAATTAAAGTTAAACTGTTTTCGTCTTGGTTGCAATGGGCGGTTGCTATTACTTCTTGCGGAAATACAGCAATCCATTTGTTGTCTGTGACTTTCTGAATTTTCATGTTCATAATTTGTACTGGTTTTGGCACACAAATCTCATAGTGATTAGAGAATCTTAATAATCGTACTTCACAAGGGCTATCTGTTTAAATAGCTGTTGTCGTTAATGGTTGGCATAAATATTGGTTGGGTGCCACTTATTTGCATTTTTCAATTGTGAAATCATACCTAAGTTCATTCAGGAAAAAAAAATGGTTTTTGGTGTAATAACTTGGTATTGCATAGTAGCTTTCGTGAGGAAAGCAAATAAATGATAATAATTGTAGTTATCCATGTCTATAATTGGGATTTCTATTAAAAACGCAATTTCATGTAAGTATGTTAGATTCTGTTACTTCAAAGGGTAGTTTACTATTAGTTATAAGTAATCTAATTCCTAGTAATTCATTTAATAAATCAATTGGTTCTACAATACTAGCATGCAAAGTGTTTAATTTACCAAATGTTACAGCATTTTCTAATGTGGACAAAATTTGTTGAATTACAGTGTTGAATTACATTTGATTAAATATCGTGTTATATCTTATCAGATCACGCATTCACGCATTCCTAACATTGTGGTTTGCATGTTACTTTCAAGAGTTAGTATTCTATTTGTTATACCGTCTTGGTTCCTTACTAATTTTCTTAATGTATCATTAAATTTTATTATGGTTGATTGAGTTAAAGATATTTGATTTCTAACAATAGTTTTTATGTCATTCTGATTGTCAATTAATTGTTGTATCGCGTTGTCGTATCGTTCAGCATCCCGGTTGTCTAAATTACCTGTGATGGCTTTTATGATATTATCTAATCCGTTAAAAATTCCTCTTTTCTGTCTTGTGATTTAGTCTGTTGGTATTAATCGGTTGAACTAGTCGTCTGTGTTCTTTAAGATGTTCTCCATTATGTTTTTATAATTAAACATTTTATCGGGTACTCTTTTCTGAATTTGGCTGTGCCCATTGATTCTTTCAGTCTGTTGTAATTGTCTTTAATTATATAAAATTTTTGTTTTAATTTAGTTAAATCAAATTTCTGTGCCAAAGTCCAATAGTCTACTGTGTTTTGCATACTTCTTAATTTTACTGGTAGTATAACTAGGTTGTTTCTAATATCTTCCACTATTATGTCGTTGTCGTCCGTTCTACCTGGGTGGAGGTTGACGGCAAGAGTGATGGCTGTCCATTTGAAATTACAGGGTGTTTTAGATTCTTTAAATGTATGTATTTTAAGATTTTTCCGTTGTCAATTACGGCTACATTCCTGTCTGATATTTTTTTGATTTTAAACGAACCTAAATTTCTGGAGTAGTAGAGGAAAAAAGATTTCTGTGGAAAACAAAAAATAGGAGAAGTAGGACAGGTCACGTTCTAAGGCAATTGGGGAATAGTACGGGATATATTACAAGCAGAGATAGCAAAAAGAGAGGTAAAGGTATACCTAGATCAGATTATTGCACGCAGATAGTGAAAGATGTTGACTGTGGGAATTTCGGGGAAACAAAGAAAGTAACCCAAGTGAGTACCATAATATTGCATTAAATGTGAAATACACATCCACATACGAACATGATCACATACACTCGTTGACTTTCATAATTTCAAATTCAAAAATGTATTAAACCTTTGTTACGTAAACCACGGGGCTTGCTGCATTAAAATATCTACACTTAATTGAATATAGTGGATAAGTACGTACCATTATTCGCTATTCTTACTTCAGCTTTGTGATTATGACAAATGTAGATTGTTAATGATATATGACACTTTTAGTTCTGGAGGGTACTCCAAAGATTACAACAATGGATATATGTGAAATACCTCCTTGCAAGTACTGTTTATTGTACTTACACCTGATTATTATAAGCAACTACAGCTGTTGGCTTTGTAATATTCTCAAGTAATGTTGATCATGTTAAAGGATTTATGGAAAACGCTTAATAAGTCTAAGTGTTGGGAATCTTGGTAGCCACAGGTTGCCGAACCCCCTTCACACACCATTAAATATCGGTAAAATAGGGTATACATTTGGAAAACAATAGAAGGGGAAACCAGCTGTATTTAAGTTTTTCAACTTTCTAGTTGCCGCTTGAAGCGAGCGGACGTGTTTTTGCCGAGCTCCCGCTTCAGCAATAACAGTAAGTTTTTATCTAGGGTTTATATTATTTATTGTTGTATTATTTTATTTGAAGCTTTGCTTTTTATTGTGTTTTATTTTTATAATTGTGTGCCATCAAATTTTAAATACAGGGCAGTAAAATAAAAATTTTAAAACAGAATTTAAACTAAATAAAACTAAATAAATCGCGTTTCTTTGTAATTTAAACCAAATCCGCGTTTTAAAATAAACTAAATAAATTTCGGGTTAATAAAACAAAGGTATACTCAACTAATACTCAAAAACAATTTCGAAATAACTTAAAAGGCATTTTTAATAATAAATTTAAAATAAAATCCGCCTAAATCAAGTAAAAACCGGGTAAAACAACCAAAAAGTGTGTGAATTTTTATAGTGCGCGTATAATAAAATAATAACCAAAAACAAAAATCTAAGCCCTTTTAAATCAAATAAATAACTCAAAACTGTAAATTTTAAAACAATTTTAATATAAATTTTCCATAATTTAAGTTCACGCGTATTTAAAAGTTCCTTTAAAATCGATTTTGGTGTAATTAAGCGGTGTAACAGTTACGGGTTGTGCTAGTTACCAAGCGATTAAGTGAAAGGTCATTTCCGGTTACCACATTCCGATTGCGCTCGACCTTATTTTGTTAATTACACATTTAAAAATAAAGTGTTGTTATTTATAAATTAGATATTTTGATATTTTGAAGTAATTAGTTTATTTAAATTTGATTTGGCGGTTTAAAAATTTAAAATAAATAAATAGCATTCTTTACGGTACATTTTAAATCGAGATATTTTTATTGCGTTAGGAAATTTATTTGATTCTAGTTGTTATTTTGACGCTTAGTGCTTGTTGTATTTTTGTTAAAATTTGATATTTAATTGGGCGGTTGAAGTTTTAATAAATACAAGGTTGTTTACGGTTCACCTTTAAACAAAACATTTTTATTGGACCAACGTTTTGCGTTCCTCTAGCGTCGTTCTTTTAGCGTCGTAACGGTTAGGACGTTTTTTGAGCTGCGTTTTAGGTGTCATTTTTATTGCTAGTTTTGTCAGCATGGTGGTCCACCGCGATGAGGAGCCGCTGCCCAGGAAGAAGAGGGGCGATCGGTCGGAGTCTGCTAGGTTGGCGGCGGAGGGCGCTGTTGGGGGGAAACAGCTTAAGGTAGTGCTAAAGGACTTCTTGTTAGAAACTCAGGAGGAGGTACAGGAGGTAGGGAAGGAGCCTGCGTCTGCGGCGGTCGTGTCTGGGAAGTCGGGGCCTCCCGTGGTGGTTGCGGCGCCAGAATTGCCCTCTACTTCGAGAGCCCAGCGCACGATGTCGACTAGCAGCAACGGTAGCGTTAATGCTAGCGACCTCGATGAGCTGGAACTCTTAAAGTTTAGGGTGCGGAAGGCGCACGCTGCCGTCTATGGGAAGGTGCCGACGACCTCCGCCACTATCGTCGTGGAGGATAGGAAGATGGTTCGGCACGCCGTGGATGATATCCGTGACGTGACGAACCAACTGATAGGTATGGTTAGGGCGCTGCGTCTTTGTTTAGATGGTTCAGGGAGAGCAAGTGTTGTTGGGGAAGTCCGGCGGTGAATTCTGTCGTTTCAGGAGGCCAGAGTCAGGGTGCGTCGGTGCAGCGCAAGGTCTCCTACGCCGCTGCAGCTTCAGGATCTGCCCTACGTTTGCTGTAAGGGTCGACGCCAGGCCAGGCCAGAAGGACGACGTGATGACGACCCTGAAGCAGAAGGTCGATCCCGCTCGAGATGGGTTTGTTGTTGTCGGAGCTCGTAGGACGCGCCGGGGCGGTGTCGTTGTGGAGTGCGCAGGTCGCGACGACGCCAAGAAACTGCAGTTGAAGGTCGGCGGGAACTGCAAGGAACTCGTGGCGAAGACCATCGAGAAGAAACGTCCACGGGTCGTTCTTCCGGGGTCGAAGCGGGGATGAAGGCTGAAGAGCTCGTGCGGTTGATTGCGAGCCAGAATCCCCGTTTCGGCGATTTGAAGCTAGAAGACCACCTGAGAGAGAAGTTCAGGTTTGGCGGAAAGGGCCCTAGAGATCCCTTCGCCAACGTAGTCTTCGAAGTGACCCCCACACTTCGAAGACGTATATTAGCTGATGCTATTAACCTCAGGTGGCGAAGAGTATGGGCCGGGACCACTTCTCGATGACCCAGTGTTACCGGTGCTACGAGTACGGCCATCGATCGATGGAGTGCAGGGAGAAGGTACAGTGGTGCGGTAACTGTGCCGAGGTCGGGCATGAATTCAAGAATTGCCGGAAGGCAGTCCCCTGCTGTGTGGTTTGCGCTAGGGCAAACGACAGAACTGGCGGTGGCGCGAAGGTCGATACGCGCCACGACGCCAAGTCGAGTAGATGCCCCACGATGCAACGTCTGAAGCACGCAATCACACGAAACATCGATTATGGACTGTGAAGATAAAACAAAGTCCATAAGAAGCAAGAAGATTAAATTCGCGCAACTAAATCTCGGGAAAGGTAGAGGGCAACAAATAACTTCGTAAAGTTATTTATCGAAAATAATATCGACATCGGGTTTATACAGGAACCGCACCTGTATGGCCACAAAATAACAGGTTTTGGGAGGGGGGTTACCGTCTTAAACGCGAATAGTGAACGACCGCGTAGCGGATAATAATAAATAATGGAACGTGCGCCGGAATTATATTAAATAATTTATCGAACGAGTTTGTAACGACGGCCGAAATCAAATCAGGGAAAATGCGTTCTATGTAATAAGCGTGTACCTCCGCCGGTCGATTCCCGGCGGGAAAATCCCAAACCGAAGACTTGATAAATGAAGTAGATAATATTATTCGTAAAATCGGCAGAAATAAAAATCTAGTCATTGGGGAGATTTTAATGCCAAGTCGCCACTATGGGGCAGCCCTATCGAAGACGATAGAGGCTCGCAGGTTGCTGATCTTTTACGGAATGGGATCTTAGTGTGATAAACACTAATGATTTACCTACGTTTGAGACGCATAGAGGCAGCAGTTTTATAGATATTACTGCAGTCTCGCACGAAATGTTAGAAACGATTTGTAATTGGAAATTAAGGTCGGACGAGGAAACGCTCTCTGATCATAAATTAATAACATGGGACGTTGAAACCAAAACAAGTGCAAACGAGCAGCTAACTGTATTTCCGCGGTTCTGTAATAAAAAGCAAATTGGGAGCGATTTAAACAAAAATTTGGCGAAAGTATCCCTGTGCTCGAAAATGAGCTATTTAACTGCCGAGAGGCAGACGAAGTAGAAACACTCGCGAAAATTAAACGACGCGGTCGTAGACGCGTCGTCGTATTCCATGCCGAAAAGAAAACATTTAAAGACAGCGTACCCTGGTGGACCCGGGAACTAACCACCAAGCGGGCAGAAACGCGTAACCTAAGGCGCCGCTATCAACGCGCCTCGGGAGATATAAGAGAACAACGGAGAATAGAATATAATCAAAGTTACCGCGAATATAAAATATTAATAGAAGAAACGCGAACGAATAAATTTAAAGAATTCTGCACGCAAAACTCAGAGAAAGAACCCTGGGGAACCGCATACCGCGTAATTAGAGGAAAACAACAAAAATCGCGCTCAGTAATATAAAGAAAACAAATGGCGAATACACGGAAGGTTTTAAAACCACAGCGGAATATTTACTAGAGAAATTTTTCCCATCGGATAATCCGAGGGGATGAAGGTCGCACGATTTAATACGTCGGAAGCTGCAAATGCGCAAGGAACAGGTGCCGATAAGGCAATCCTAGTTCACGAGGTCGTCAGGGCTCTTAGGAGGATGAACCCTAAGAAGGCACCGGGGCATGATGGAATCACTTCAGACGCAGCTCTGCAGGCGTGCCTGTTAGCCCCGTGTGTCTTTGTTGGGTTGTTTAATCTTTGTTTAGAAAGGGCGTTTTTCCGCGTTGCTGGAAAATCCAGAATGTGAAATTTATACCCAAACCTAAAAGGCGGATGCGTCAGATCCGGGCAGCTATCGTCCAATTAGCTTGCTACCGGTGCTGGGGAAAGTTTTAGATCGCGTTATGACTACGCGTTTTGAGCACCTAGTGCGAGACAGCGGCGGTTTTAATAACCGACAGTTTGGTTTCGTGGAGGGCAAGTCGACTATCGACGCGTTAGAGTTCGTTGTCGGGGAAATTAAGCAGGCAAGAGATGCCAAAGAGTACTGTGTCGTTGTTGCTTTGGACATTTCAGGAGCATTTGATGCTGCCTGGTGGCCATTAATCGTTTGCGAGTTAGATCGTAGGCGTTGTCCGCGAAACTTGATGTCTTTGGTCAAGAGCTATTTCTCGGGGCGATTAGCACAGGTTGAAATTCCGGGTGAAGTTCTGTCGCGTGAGGTGGAAAGGGGATGCCCGCAAGGGTCATGTTCTGGTCCCACATTTTGGAAGTTGTTGTATGAGAGCATCTTTAGGGTCAAGTTGCCCGCAGGATGCTCAATCGTTGGGTTTGCAGATGACACACTTTTAATTGTAAGATCGAGATTGTTAATGGATATGCGCACAAAACCGAACGAAGCGCTTAATAAATTACACGAATGGTCGCAGGCGGTAAAATTAAAATTTAACACGGCGAAGTCAGAGGCGCTTTATTTCGGCACGAAACCAGGACAGAGACCTCCTAGGTTAGAGCTAGGAGGAGAAAATCCCGTTTAAAGATTGTATTACCTACCTCGGCGTCAAGATCGACAATAAATTAAATTGGAAAGCGCACGTACAATACGTAAAAAGTAAGGGCGGCGAAATATCAAATAAAATGATGGCGGCGGCTAAAATAAAGTGGGGTTTCAGGGCGAATCGCTGAGGACGGTTTATGCCGGAGCAATTGAGCCGGCAATACTGTACGCAGCTTCTGTATGGGCAGAAGGTTGTAAAGTCCGGGAGATGCGTCAATTGACGAGCGTACAACGCATAACCGCGGTAAAAGCGGCGAGGGCGTACAGGACCACCTCCACGGAGGCTGTCCTGGTGATCAGTAGGTCTCTCCCTATCGAATATGTCGTTAGGGAGATTAGAGATAGACGATTAATAAATATAGGAAAAGGGCGCGAAATTATCGAAGATCTTAATCTTGGTAATAGGGAAATTGCAAGAAAGATTGTTGTATCTGAGTTAGGGCACCCGGCTGATATTAGAGGGATCGAGTTTGTCGAAGGTGATGAGGACGCGATGGGTATCAGAATTTATACGGACGGTTCACGTATGGACGATGGGCAAGCAGGCGCGGCGTTTGTCGTGTATAAGCAGGAAAGGGAGGTGTTTCGGTTTCAAACCAAACTCGCGAACTGGTGCACTATCTTCCAGTGCGAATTGGTAGCCATACGAGAGGCTATCGATTACGTAATAAACCATACGGGCAGAGACGAGTATTATATAATCAGTGATAGTAGATCGGCGCTAACGGCTTTAACAAACATGAACACCTCGACAGATCTCCAGGCGGACGTCTGGAGGATAGCGCGTACGGCGCTAGAGTTTCGACGTTTAAAGTTCTGTTGGGTCAGGTCGCACAATGGTAACGTAGGAAACGATAGGGCTGACGAATTAGCTAAAGAGGCCGCGACGGGCGACTTTCGAATATCACATTCGTCGATACCGAGGTCTTTAATCAAAAGAAAGCTGCGCGAAAATCAATTCGACAATGGGAAGAGAGGTGGAACAACGCTGCCACGGGCAGGTTGACCCACAAATTCATACCGAGCATAGAAGCCAGAGGTAAGATCGAGGTTAAGCTCGATCACAAAATGGTGCAGTTGATAACAGGGCACGGCGCCCTGAAGGCGTATTTACAAAGGTTCGGTCTCACCAATAGCGACCGCTGCGAATGCGGTGAGGGCGCGGAAAGTGCAGAGCACGTGCTTCGACTGCCCGCTTGAGGCGGGAAATCGAGGGTTGGCTGATAGCAAACTAGCTATCCTAGGTCTGGCATGGCCAAAGAGCCTGGAGGAAGTCGGGGAAGTGGTTAACCAGAAGGCGTTCTGGACAGCCTTAAAAGAATTCGCGGGAAGGGTCGCGAGATTAGACAATCAATGACGACCGCGTGTAAAAATTCGGTGGGGTTGGTGGGAGGATTGAAAATTTTAGATTGACTTGGCGTGAGTAAGGATACGAGCATAACCAAAACCTGATATTAAAAAAAAAAAAAAAAAAAAAGATAATTATACCAAAATGTCCAATATGCACGAGAAACCCCCACTGCATTAATACAATCACTGCCTATCTTCATAATTATGTGCGGAAAATCGAGAATAAATAATACCAAATAAACAATAACAAATAAATCATAAACCCTCATTAAATTAAATCAATAAAGTAAACAAGGATAATAAAACAGAGTGCAACCGCGCATCCCCAGGACTTGAAAGTGAAGTGATAGTGATAGTGATTGTGATCCCCAAAACATTTAGTGCATACCCACCAGGACTTTAGCAGTGCACCCGTCCCACCTTTAGAAGTAAGTTACAGACGACCAGATCTTCGGATGCTGGAGAATTTTATTATCGAGGTAAGACTTAAATTGTGGCGGCTGTACTCGCACAAGCATTGATTTACATTAATTAGTAGTTTTGAAATAATTTAAGAAGCACGTTTGGTGTGTAAAGGCGCTAGCCGACATGATGCTTGTGCGAGTGCACCTGATAAATGGGGCGATGCTTTTGCTTTTTGTGCACTGCTATATGCTTAACGCTTATTAGACATTTATTATATATTTATATAATTATATTTATTTATATTTTATATTTACACTTTATATTTATTTATATATAGCATGTATTATGTGGCTTATTTGTTTTGTTTGACGTTCTGTCGCCATTTTGGTTGCAGTATATATTTGGGAAGGACGAGCAGAATTGCGAAGATAGTAATCATAATGTAAATCAGTTAGGAACGATAGGGAAAGCTAGGGATGGATTTAAATTAGTTAGCTAGATTTGGATAGTTTTAAGACGACCCTTCAGGTCGCACTGGTAAGCAGAACCGGCGTCTGCTATCCGGTATTACGGATTCCTCCCCCTCTCATTTTTGCTTGTTGATCGGGTACACTCGAAAGTCAGCGCTAGGGATACCATTATTTACAACCCTGTTTTTAGTTTTTGTTTTGTTTTTGTTCCAGTTTTTGTCAGATTTTTAGGTTTGTTAGATTGTTAGAGTTTGTTAGGTTTGTTAGATTTTTAGGTTTGTTAGATTTTTATTTAGTTTTTATTTAGGGCGAATCAACTATGAAGTAAGAATAAATTAGGAGCACGACTATTTTTCGCGTTTAAACCCAATGTAGTACCTCCGGGTGGAGCATTGGGGACGTGGCCGCAAGTATAGCGGCCCTAATTCAAATTATAATGTATTTAAGTTCGACTTTTTAGTTACAGCTAGAAGCGAGTGAACGTGTTTTTTAGTGCTCCCGCTTCTGCAGTAAACAAGTAAGTTCTTTGCTATTTATTATTGTTTTATTATAGTTTAAGCTTTGCTTTTTATTGTATTTTATTTTTTATTATTTTGTACCGTTAATTTTAATATACAGGACATTAAATAAAATCAAAATAATAATTTAATCCGTTAAATACTAAATAAAAACCGCGTTTTAACTTAAATTTTAACTAAAATTCTCGTTTAAAAATAAACTAAATCAAATTTCGGGATAATAAATTAAAAACCAATAACCAAACACCCCAAAATAATTTCAAAGTAATTTAAAAAGGCGTTTTAAATAAATTTATTGAAAATCTAGTAAATCGGGTTAAAAACCGCGTAAAACAAGCAAATAAATTCGGGAAAATTATATATGGTGCATGTAATAAAATAACAATTTAAAAACCAAAATCTAGGCCCTTTTGAATCATACAAATAACTAAAAACCGTAAATTTTAAAATAATTTGAATATAAATATTCCATTTTTAAGTACACGTGTACTTTAAGATTCCTTAAAATCGATATTTGGGTCTAATTAGTAGTGTAACATTTCAAAGTCCAGTAAACATCGAGTAAACAAGCGGTAAGTGCTTCGGTATCGCATTCCAATAACCCGTGTTTTAATTAGTTTGTTTCTACATTTAAAGTCCGGTATTTTATAAATTTGTTTTTGAGGTAATTATAGCTAGTTTAAATTTTAAATAAATAAATGTGTTATAGTAGATTTTTAATTGCGTATATTTATTGGGCTTGCTATCTTATTTTGTCCTCCTTGTTATTTTGACGTTAGTGTTTATTTTATTTCTGATAAATTTGAAATTTCATTTGGTGATTTTTAAAAATTTGAATAAATAAATAAATACAGAAAAGTTTAAGGGTCATTTGAAATTTCGGTCTTTTATTGGTACAGCGTTTTTGTTCTGTACTTGTTGTTGTTTTGCTGTTTAGCTATATATCTTAGCTTCGAGTTTATTTAGCGTCGTCAGGGCATTTTGACCTGGGATTTGTTTGTCTTTGTTGTTTTGTTATCTGATTTTTCAGCATGGTTGTCCATCGAGATGACGAGCCGTTGCCGAAGAAGAAGAGGGGTGGTCGGTCGGAGTTGGTCAAGGGTGAGCAGTCGGAGGCTGGATCGGTTGAGAAGGTCGGAGAGAAGGAGCTCGCGGTTGCGGTAGAGAAGTTGGTGTCGCAGTCCGACAGGGAGGTAGTCGCGTCGCAGAAGGAGCCTGGGTCTGCGGTGATGGAGTCGGAGGGGTCAGCGCCCCTTGTGTGTGGAGCCGAGCCTGAGTCGCCCGCAACGTCGAGGGTCGACTGGTAGCGACGGAAGCGTTGCTGCTAGCGACCTAGACGAGCTGGATCTCTTGATGTTACGTACGAGGAGGGCGCACGGTTTTATACATAAGCGGGTATCCTGCTACTTCGGCGACCATCACCGTAGACGACAGGAAGGTGATTCGCAACGCCGCGGACGAGTTCGAGATGTTGCGAATCAGCTATTAGGGATGGTTAGGCGGAGGTAGCAGTGGCAGCGGCGCGAACTAAGCAGGTCGTGGTAGGGCAGGGGGGACCAAGAGGTGTGATGTCCTATGCTGGAGCAGTGGTTAGGAGGGCAGCGTCGACGGTCGCAGTTCGTGTCGACGCCAACCCAGGAGTGAAGGACGACGTTATGGTGACGTTGAAGAGGAAGGTTGACCCGGCCAAGGATGGTTTCGTTGTTGTCGGAGCACGTCGGACGCGTAGGGGTGGCGTTGTTGTCGAGTGTGCTGGCAAGGAGAATGCCAGGCGTTTGCAGTCGACGGTAGGTGGGGCTTGTCAGGGTCTTATAGCTAGGATCATCGAGAAGAGGAGGCCGCGCATCGTGCTCCCTGGGGTAGAGAAGGAGATGAAGCAAGAAGAGCTCCTGCAGAGGTTGATTGCTCAGAACCCCCGCTTCAGGGGGATTAGGTTCGAGGAGGAGGTAAAGGAGAAGTTCCGATTCGGTGGCAGGGACCCAGAGATCTGTTGGTTAGCGTCGTTTTTGAGATTTCGCCGGCGGCTAGGAGGTGTTTTCTGTCGGAGGCAGTTTGTTTGGGTTGGCGTAGGGTTTGGGTTCGGGATCATTTCTCAATGATCCAGTGCTTCGAGTTCTACGAGTTCGGCCACAGGTCCACAGAGTGTAAGGAGCGGGTGCAGTTTTGCGGTAACTGCGCCGAAGTGTAGCATGAGTTCAAGAGCTGTAGGCGGGCAGTTTCTTGTTGTGTTGTCTGTGTGAGGTCGAACTATAGGGTTGGTAGCGCCAGGGTCGACACTCGTCATGATGCGAAGTCCAGCCAGTGCCCCACGATGCAGCGGTTGAAGGCAGCCATTACCAGGAACATCGACTATGGATCCTAGGCCATTAGATGATGTTTTGAGGAGCTCGAAAATTAAATGCGCGCAGATTAATTTAGGCAAGGGCAAAGGGGCCACCAATAATTTCGTCAAAATAATAAAAGAAAATGAAATCGACATCGGGTTCATACAGGAACCGCACCTGTATGACCACAAAATAACAGGTTTTGGGAGGGGGGTTACCGTCTTAAACGCAAATAGCGAACGACCGCGCAGCGGAATAATAATAAATAATGGGACGTGCGCCGGGATAATATTAAACAATTTGTCCAACAAGTTTATAACCATGGCGGAAATAAAACAGGGACAAACACGTTCTACGTGATAAGCGCGTACCTTCCACCAGTCGACTCCCGTCGGGAAAATCCTCAAACCGAGGACTTAATAAATCACATCGAAGGCATTTTTCGCCAAATTGAAAGGAATAAGAAACTAATAATCGGCGGAGACTTTAATGCTAAGCCGCCGTTATGGGGTAGCCCTATAGAAGACGATAGGGGTTCGCAGGTGGCTGATCTTTTAACGGAATGGGATCTTAGTGTGATAAACACTAATGATTCACCTACTTTTGAGGGGCATAGAGGCAGCAGTTTTATTGATATTACTGCAGCCTCGCACGAGATGCTAGAAATCATTTGTGATTGGAAATTAAGGTCGGACCATAAATTAATAACATGGGACGTTGAAACCAAAACAAGCGCAAACGAGCAGCTAACTATATTTCCGCGGTTCTGTAATAAAAAAGCAAATTGGGAGCGGTTTAAACAAAAATTTGCCGAAAGTATCTCAGCGCTCGAAAACAAGCTATTTAACTGCCGAGAGGCAGACGAAATAGAAACACTCGCGGAAAATTTAAACGACGCAGTGGTAGACGCATCGTCGTACTCCATGCCGCGAAAGAAAACATTTTAAGACAGCGTACCCTGGTGGACCTGGGAATTAACCACCAAGCGGGCAGAAACGCGTAACCTAAGGCGCCGCTATCAACGCGCCTCGAGAAATATAGAGAACAACGGAGAATAGACTACAATCAAAGTTACCGCGAATATAAGATATTAATAGAAGAAACGCGAACAAATAAATTCAAAGAATTCTGCACGCGAAACTCACAGAAAGAACCTTGGGGAAACGCATACCGCGTAATAAGGGGTAAACAACAAAAAATCGCGCTCGGTAACATAAGAAAGACAAATGGCGAATATACGGAAGGTTTTAAAACCACGGCGGAATATTTATTAGAGAAATTCTTCCCTTCGGATGATCCCGAAGAAGATGAGGGGTCGCACGATTTAGTATGTCCGGAAGCTACTGAAGCACAAGGAACAGGTGCCGATAAGGCAATCCTAGTTCACGAGGTCGTCAGAGCTCTTAGGAGAATGAACCCTAAGAAGGCACCGGGGCACGACGGAATCACTTCAGACACAGCTCTGGAGGCGTGCCTGTTAGCCCCGTGCGTCTTTGTCGGGTTGTTTAATCTTTGTCTAGAGAGAGGCGTTTTTCCGCGTTGCTGGAAAGTCCAGGACGTAAAATTCATACCTAAACCTAAAAAGGCGGATGCGTCAGACCCGGGCAGCTATCGTCCAATTAGCTTGCTGCCGGTGCTGGGAAAAGCTTTGGATCGCCTTATGACTACCCGAGTTGAGCACTTAGTGCGTGACAGCGGCGGTTTTAATAACCGACAGTTTGGTTTCGTGGAGGGCAAGTCGACTATCGACGCATTAGAGTTCGTTGTCGGGGAAATTAAGCAGGCAAGAGATGCTAAAGAGTACTGTGTTGTTGTTGCTTTGGACATTTCAGGAGCATTTGATGTTGCCTGGTGGCCATTGATTGTTTGCGAGTTGGAAAATAGGGGTTGTCCGCGAAACTTGATGTCTTTGGTCCAGAGTTATTTCTCGGGGCGATTGGCACAGGTTGAAATTCCGGGTGAAGTTTTGTCGCACGAGGTGGATACGGGATGTCCGCAGGGGTCATGCTCTGGTCCCACATTTTGGAAGTTGTTGTATGAGAGCATCTGTAGGGTCAAGTTGCCCACAGAATGCTCAATCGTTGGGTTTGCGGATGATACGCTTTTAATTGTCAGATCGCGATTATTAATGGAAATGCGTACAAAACCGAACGAGGCGCTTAATAAACTACACGAATGATCGCAGGCGGTAAAATTAAGATTTAACACGGCGAAGTCAGAGGCGTTTTATTTCGGAAAGAAACCGGGACAGCGACCTCCTAGGCTAGAGCTAGGAGGGGAGAAAATACCGTTTAAGGAAGCAATTACATACCTCGGGGTAAAGAATGACAATAAGTTAAATTGCAGTACGTTAAAAGTAAAGGCAGTGAAATATCAAACAAAATGATGGCGGCGGCGAAAATAAACTGGGGTTTCAGGGGCTGAGGACGGTCTATGCTGGAGCGATAGAGCCGGCAATGCTGTACTCAGCATCTGTATGGGCGGAAGGTTGCAAAGTCCGGGAAATGCGTCAATTGACGAGCGTTCAACGCATTACTGCGGTGAAGGCGGCGAGGGCGTATAGGACTCCCTCCACGGTGGCAGTACTGGTTATCAGTAGGACTCTTCCTATCGAATATGTCGTTAGAGAATTTCGAAATAGAAGGTTAGTAGATACAGGGAAGGGACGTAAAATTATAGAAGATATTCATCTTGGTAACAGGGAGGTAGAGAAAAAGATTGTCGTATCAGAGTTAGGGCACCCGGCCGATATTAGAGGAATCGAGTTTGTCGAAGGCGATAGGGACGCGACGGGTATCAGAATTTATACAGACGGTTCGCGTATGGATGACGGGCAAGCAGGCGCGGCGTTTGTTGTGTTTAAGCAGGAAAGGGAGGTGTTTCGGTATCAAACGAAACTCGCAAACTGGAGCACTATCTTCCAGTGCGAATTAATAGCTATACGAGAGGCAATCGATTACGTCATAAACCACACGGGCAGAGATGAATATTATATAATCCGCGACAGTAAATCAGCGCTAACGGCTTTGACAAACATGAACACCTTAACAAACCTCGAGGCGGACGTCTGGAGGAGAGCGCATACGGCGCTCGAGTTTCGACGTTTAAAGTTCTGTCGGGTTAGGTTGCACGATGATAACGTAGGGAACGATAGGGCTGATGAATTAGCTAAAGAGGCCGCGACGGGCGACTTTCGGATATCACATTCGTCGATACCGAGGTCTCTAATTAAAAGAAAGCTGCGCGAAAAGTCAATCAGACAATGGGAAGAGAGGTGGAACAACGCTGCCACGGGCAGGTTGACCCACAAATTCATACCGAGCTTAGAAGCTAGAGGTAAGATTGAAGTGAATCTCGATTATAAAATGGTGCAACTGATAACAGGGCACGGCGCCCTAAAAGCGTATTTACAAAGATTCGGTTTAACCGACAACGACCGCTGCGAATGCGGTGAGGGCGCTGAAAGCGCAGAACACGTGGCCTTTCGACTGCCCACTTGAGGCGGCAAATCGAAGGTTAGCTGATAGCAAATTAGCTACCCTAGGTCTAGCATGGCCAAAGAGCCTAGAGGAAGTTGGGGAAGTGGCTAACCAGAAGGCGTTCTGGACAGCCTTTAAAGAGTTCGCGGGAAGGGTCGCGAGATTAGACAGCGATAACCGCGCGTAAATCGGAAGGTAGGCAGGATAGGAAATTTTAGATTTTGACCTTGCGTTAAATGATATGAGTTTGGCTAACCAAAACCTGTATTTAAATAATTAAAAAAACGGAAAAAAATAAATAAAAACAAAAAAAAATTAAAAAAAAAATGAAACAAAAACTAAAAACAAAAAAAATTATCATAATATTTATAAAAGTCTATATGCACTTCAACCCCCGCACCACTAATACAATCACTATGACCACTATCTAACCTTATACGCGCGGAAATCGGGAATAAATAAAAACTTAAAACTTAATCCGGGCAAATAAATAAATAAGAACATATAAATCAAAAACCCTCATTAAATTAAATCAATGAAATAAACAAAGGAATAAAATAATTAATAAAATAGAGTGAACCGCCCATCCCTCCAGGACTTAAAAGTGAAGTGATAGTGATTGTGATCCCCCAGGACGATTAGTGCATACCCACCGGAACTTTAGCAGTGCATATCCATTTCCCCCTAGCAGTAAGTTTAAATGTATCCAGACGACCAGATCTTCGGATGCTGGAGAAATATATTAACGAGGTATGTAATGCAATAAACAACATCAAGATTAAAGAAAGGTTTATTTAAATATAAATCAAGCTAAGCGACTACACATCTTGAGAGCTTCTTACGTTCTCGCTACGTTCTACTTACGTTCTGAACAACAAGTTACAGTAACCCCTTACTTACTCCCTCTACTACCCTTAGGTCTATAGACGCACGCAGAAGGCCTGTAATATTTTATACATCCTCCGGCGCGGCGGTACAACTTAACTTATCACTTCTTATTTCTAAAGGATACAATAATTGTATTGGGCGCCTAATTACGGTACTATTCGCAATCTTAACGTTAACAGGCACGCACTTTGCCATCACGGCCGTTTATAACGTCGTTCACCAACCCTAATTTCCACAATAACCGTCGTTTATCATTTCCATGTATTAATACGACATCCCCTTGCTTAATCGCACACTCACGCACATTCACGTTATGATGAGCTCCTCTTAATAATTGTAAATATTCTGCGCTCCATCTTTTCCAAAAGTAGTCGATAACGTTTGTTCTCTGCTTCCATAGCCTACGAATTTCATCTCCATTAATAACACGGTCAACAAAAGGAATAGTAGCCAAAGCGGGTCCCAATAAAAATGCGAAGGGTTAACGGCATTAAATCCATAGGTTCACTACCTAGGTATGTGAGCGGGCGGGCGTTTATTGTTGCTTCAACCTCGGTAATGAGTGTATTTAGTTGATCTAAATTTAGTAAAGAACGTCCTATCGCAGCCCTAAGGGCGTCTTTTACACTTTTTACAAGTCGCTCGTAAAATCCTCCGTGCCAAGCCGCTCGCTCTATTATAAATTTCCACTTAATTTGGTGACTGTTTACAAACTCGATCAATTCTGTACTCGCCATTACTTCGTTTGAAGTCGATATTTCACGTGATATTCTTTTAAATGTTTTAGCGTTATCAGAGTAAATGACCTTAGGAATCCCTCTACGGGCAAAGAACCGATTACATGCACTGATTGTAGACGCAACATTCATTTTCAAAACAATCTCTAGATGAAGTGCTCGTATAACAGCGCATTTATTCGATCTCTAGGTAACGGCGCGAAGGAATGCGACCCTGATTTTCCACGAAGTCGTTTACAGATAACGCATCTTGCTAAAACGGACTTTATTAATTGCCGTCCTCGTACAATCCAAAATCGTTTACGTAATTCGTAAAGTGTCGCATTAACACCACTATGATGAAGAGTTTTATGAAACTTCATTATTAGTAGTTTGCTTAAATGTGCATTTTTCGATAGAATAACGGGATGCTTGAAATCGAAATCTTCTCTTAAATTATGAAGACGTCCACCCAAATGCAGCAATTCATGTTTATCTAAGAAAGGGCTTAAAGTTGAAATACTCGATTTCCGTTCAATGCCCTTACCCTCTTGTACGCTGTTAATCTCCGAATAATAAACCTCCCGCTGAGCTATTTCGACCCTTTCAAATTCGTTTACGGTTAAGCTCTTTATTTCTTTATTATTTCTGGTTCTTAAATTTCCTATAAATCGTAAAACATATGCCGTTATCCGCACTAAACGATCCAAATCACTGTATCTGGAGGAATCTATAAATTGATTGCTACCTTTTATAGTGTCGTTAATTAGTAAAGACATTTTCGATACTATATCTATCGTTGACGTAGCTGTCTCTATTGTATTATCTGGCCACGTTTGTTCACTTTCTAAGATTTCAATAAATTCAGGGTTTTGTTTTCGATTATTGATTAAATGTGTTCGTATCACGGAATTTAAAAGAAACGGACTACATGTAACTCCAAATGTTACTCTATTCATACGGTACGTTTCCAGTTCATTGTCGTTATTGTACCATAAGAATCGATGTGCGTCTTTATCGTCGGAATGTAAATAAATTTGTAGAAATGCTTTCTCAATGTCAGCCGTAATTCCGATCTCGCCTACACGAAAATTAAGCAAAATCTTAATTAAATCTGGACTTAAATTAGGCCCCTTTTCTAATAAGTCATTCAATGATTTTTGTCCCGGGGCATGTGAAGACGCATCGAAAACCACTCGTAAACGCGTTGTTTGTTTATCTTCTCTAAAAACCGGCCTGTGTGGCATGTAGTAAACACGATCGCCATTTGTTTTTTCAGCATCACCGCGGGAAATTAACTCGGCATAATTATTATCCAACATTCCTTTGATAGCTGCGTTATATTCACATATTTTGTTAATATTGGTCAATTTAAACTTTAACGTTTGAGCACGAATTCGGGCACTAATTAAATTATCATTTTCAATCACTGCATCCTCATTCTTCCACGGTAACGCTACTAAATATCGATCATCACATTTATGAACGTTATTTTTCAAAAAATTATCGAAAAATTTCTTATCGTCGTCTGCTTCATTGGTTATACCTATTGTTTCTAAACTCCACATACTTTCGATCTCAGCTTCTGTTTTTATAACTGTCGCATGTAACACTGTCTGCAGATTTACTCTTATGGTTGCAGCATCAACTGGTATGGGGCCATGCAAAGCATAACCAAATTTCGTGTCCACCGCTACTAAACCTTTGTTTAGACGAATATTTTTTCCTGTCATTACTGTCCAGTAACTGTCTGCCCCAATAAGGATACTAATTCCATCAAAAATTAACGCTCGATCTATATTAAACGGGATATTGTCAGCAAGCTGCAAGTTTTGATACTCTACCACGCTTTCTTTAGGTATATGTAAATCATCCATGCAAATTTCTAGAACTTCCACAGCCTCAATCGTTAAAATTTCATCTGTATATTGTCCCTTCAAAGTAATTAAAACGCGGTTGTAAAGCTTAGAGGGAATCGATGCACTATCTCCAAACGCGGCAATACGAACCCTATGTTGTCCAACTACAGGTAAATTTAATACCCTTGATAGATTCTCCTTAATAAATGAAAGTTGACTGCCGCCGTCCATAACTAATCTGATTAACTTCTTTGAATTTTCGCCAAAGGCATAAACACAAGCCGTTTGTAATAGCACATTTTTGTTTACGTTTGTCATCAAACTGGACACCGACGGCGCCGAAGTGTTCATTGAACTCTCGCCTTTCGTTAATTTCATTGCAATACCTGTCTTCTCAGCGTTGTGTCTATCTTTACCTGGCTTAAAGCTTGGGTCGCATATAGTTGTAGCATGCCTGCCTCAGAATTCCTTACATCTTAAGAATCCATTTTTACAATACTTAGCACTATGGTTATTTCTCGTACAACGGTAACAATTTCCTGTTGCCTTTAGAATTTCTTTCTTTCTTGCCAAAGGTACATCTGAGTCACACATGTCGGTTTTATGGTCTTTCTTGCAGAAAGCACAACATTCAATACGTTTGTTCGGCGTGACTAATAAACTAGCCGCAGTTCCTTTGTAAGGCGTTCTCTTTTCTGTTGGGAGCATCTTTTCTTTACAACCTGCATCCGGATTTAAAGCTTGTTCTAAGGACTCAATTTCGTTTTTAAGAAACTGCAATAAATCTTTTACCTGGCGATCTACATCTTCCTCTGACCTTGATGATGAACTTTCTAAATTATTCGCAATAATTTCTAGATGATTGGATTATTTCATTTTCATTTGTCGATAAAATCCTAAACGCAATTCCGTTGGCAACTACTTAATGAGAATCGACTTTACGATTATGTTGTATTGAGAACTAGATACTTTTAATATTTCAAGAGCACGCATAGCTGAAGTAATTAGATTGTAATTCTTCCTTAAAGTACTTTCGTCATTTTTAGATTTTACAGGTTCGATTTTCATAATGCTATCAATATATTGTTCAATTAGCCGTTCCTCATTTCCAAATTG
The DNA here is from genome assembly GCA_036346225.1 of Platerodrilus igneus. NCBI lineage: Eukaryota > Metazoa > Arthropoda > Insecta > Coleoptera > Lycidae > Platerodrilus > Platerodrilus igneus. Next base: position 349,510 of record JARFIW010001105.1, on the reverse strand, counting down.
ATCTTTTAATATATTTAAAGCTTCTTCATAAAATGCTCCAGATGGAGGAAATCCTTCAATTGCTTCAGCGGCCCTTCCCGTGACATACATTCGCAGGTAGTTGAATCGATCTCCGTTCGTTAATTGTTGATTGTCGTAGATCATACTTCTGAATTGTTCCCAGAAAGGAAGCCAGCCCTTTGCAGTACCATCATACTTCGCTAACTGTACACGTTGAAGCTTCACTGACGTATAGGACGGCCTACTTGTTTCGTTACTTACTGGTACCGTATTCGTTAAATTCGAGTCAACCTCTATCTGCGATTTTTCTGAACATTTTAATCTAAATTCCAACTTAGACATCGTAGTTACAGCTACCTCTTCATATTCATACCTTTTCATTAACTCGTCCTCTAGATTTTCTTTAAGCAAAGGTTCAATTTGCTTATCAATTTCTTTCAGATTATCACTCGCAAGCTTTAACTTTGACATAGCTGTATAAATGTCTTCAACACTGAAACTACTTTCTAGCATAGAATTTATATTATTAACCGTTTTAGTTAAGTGCGTTCTACAAATTGTCCGTTTTACTTGTTCCATCATGAAGCCTCGATAGTATAGCCGTTTGTTAAATATTCGCGTTCCCGTTCCGTTATTTCGAATATTTACGTTAAAGCTCGTTTATATTTATCACCAGATCTTCCCGTGTTTCGGCACCAAAGTTGATGTAATGCAATAAACAACATCAAGATTAAAGAAAGGTATAATTAAATATAAATCAAGCTAAGCGACTACACATCTTGAGAGCTTCTTACGTTCTCGCTACGTTCTACTTACGTTCTGAACAACAAGTTATAGTAACCCCTTACTTACTCCCTCTACTACCCTTAGGTCTATAGACGCACGCAGAAGGCCTGTAATATTTTACACAAGGTAAGAACAAAATTGTGGCGGTTGTGCTCGCATAAGCATTGATTGATGATAATTAGTAGATTTGAAATAATTTAACGAGCACGTTTTGTGCGTAATGGCGCTAGCCGGTATAATGCTTATGCGAGTTCACCTGATAATTTGGGTTATGCTTTTTGCAATTTTATGCACTGCTCAACGCTTAATGCTTATAGATGTTTATTTATATATTTACATAAATATTATATTTATTTTTATATTTATATTTTTGCCTGTTTTTATTGTTTGTGGTTTGATATAATTTGTTTGACGTTCTGCCGCCATTTTTGGTGGCAGCTTATATATAGGAAGGAAGATTGTCTGAGAAGATTGTAATTACAATATAAATCAGTTAGGGAATGATAGGGAAAGCTAGGGACGGACTTATGCTAACAAATTACTTAGATCAGAGAAACAAATGTGTAAATTTATAGGGCAGGTAAAATAGCTGGATTCACTATTAATATTTGGCGTATTCTTAGAAAATTTGAATCCATTTTAAATCAGCTAGCTACATTTGGATAGTTTTAATTTGACCCTTCAGGTCGCACCGGTAAGCAGAGCTGGCGGCTGCTATCCGTCATTACGGATCCCTCCCCATTTATTTTGTTTGTGTCTTGTTGATCGGGCACACTCCAAATCAACGCTAGGGATACCATCAATCAAACCCTATTCTAAGTTTTTGTTTCAATTGTTAGATTTTTATTTAGGATGTGTTAATTTTGAAGTTAGAATAATTAGGAGCACGTTTATATTTTCGCGCTTGAACCCAGTGTAGTACTTTCGGGTGGAGCATTGAGGACGTGGCCGCAAGCATAGCGGCTCCTTAATTAAATAATAATGTATTTAAGTTCTGGCGGCTCAGTGGCATATTGGTATGTGTGTGACTACTACGCCCAAGGTCCTGGGTTCGAATCCCGATACGGTCCGCTTGAAAACTGTTAGGCAAGCATTTTTCGCAAAAATATACCCTCGTTCGGATGAGAGGTAAAAATGGAGGTCCTGTGTGTGAGTGTTGTCACGCACGTTAAAGATCCCTACCTTGCGTGAAATAGCAAGGGTTCGGTAAAATTCTAAATTTTTCAGGTAAAAAAAATATGCGTCCTGGCCAATGTAGTACCTTCGGGTGGAGCATTGGAAAATCACATGTGGAGTCTTTCGAACGATTTTTCTAGGCTGTTCAAAAGCCATTCTGGTTGGTAAGAGCGTAGTTGTTTGGGGTCTTTACTTTTCCCTTAAGGAATAATCACGACTTTCGCTTGCTTCTAGATGTTCTGAAAAACAGCTTGCCGTATGTGATTAGCGTAACGTAGTTTGTTTGCTGTTCAGCCATTTATATTTACATTTCAAATTTTTCTATCTGTTTTATAATTTTTTTGCAGGTGAACCTGCTCCCGTACCACTGCAGTTTATCGACGCACCATTATATTGTTACTCAGTTCCTGTCCCTTCAGGGCAAACCAAAATATATAATCGGTACGCTCGTATTACCCGTAACATGACTTGTAACATTTGTCTTTTCAACCACAATGTTATTTATTTTTAAAACAATTTAATATACGATGCAAAAGACGTGACGTTAGCGTCCCACTTGAGGTTAATAACTATTAAATATGATGATCGATTAACGGTACCAAGAAATATCTGTTGTTCAGTCGCTGTAGTGAAGTGCATCTTTTGACCTAAATCGTGTACCTAGTACCTTGTATGTCGTTATTATTCAACAAATGCATTTTATATACCTTCAATAATTTGTGAAAATTGGCTACTTTCATACAGAACCGTTTTGTATTCAATCTTAGTCCACAGTACGCATTTGAGTTCTCTAACCTACAAACGACGAACCAACAGATACGATAAATTTAGTAATTGGGTCACTCTTGACATTCATTATTTCTACTCTCCAAAAACGGAACTCTTTCTTTCAATAAGTACCGTTAAAATAATAATTATTTAAACTATGAGCAAACAAGTACTTAACATTTCTAAAAATTAGATTTCTTTAGTGGGTTGTTACCAATCATGCGGTTCATTAGTGTCAAACTGTAATAACAATAAATATTTATCATCTAAGTACTTCTAAACGAGTGGATCTCTCTCTGAACCTGATTCTCATTTTAACCGTACATTTCTCACCTTGACCCTGGTTTATTGCAAGATCTCTGCGTATAATGAAGCTGCTCCTCGATTCTATCACGTTTTAAAGCGGCAAATTGTAAGAGTTACGTTGGTTTTACCATGCTTTTAAACCCTACCACTTACATCGAATACTGGCTAACTTTTCTATAAACAAGAAATTCTTATAAAGCGAGAATCAAGAGTTCATCCGCTTTAGTTCAGTTATAAGTAGCTGCAACCGTAAGATGCATAAATATTTGTTGCTTTGCGCGTTCTTTGTTGCTGCACATACGGCAACACTACCTATTAAAACCCTTGACATTCCTGTAATAATTGTGTATGATGATTATTTTGAAGGTGCAAAAATTCGGCGATCTCCAGCTATAAACAATATTGAATATCACGGTAACGGTGTTCGAAATCTCGACGCGAAAGTTCAGTTATCGGGAGAAGAATTAGCAGTAGCTGCGAAATACCTTCGTTTGGAAGATGCAAATAATAACGTAATCGAAAAACAGTCAGAATTGCCAGAAATTCATGACGAATCGACCTACCAAGCTCTTGGAGAAGCTTCAACGGTTTCTCCAGAAGAAAATAATCACAATCCAAATTATGTGCTCTTGGTACAAATAGCACAGACAATCGTGTCAAGTGGTTTACACAACATACGCGAAAGCTTAGACAATTTAGGTGGACCTCAACCAGATGGAAATAAAAACCCGCCGATTTCAGGCGAACAGTGGGACCGTCTAAACAAAACAGTTTCAAACTTTTTCTCGTCACTTCTACAACGAAGCCTGTTCAAATCAGGAGGTGATAAAAATGTTGTCGCAGAAATTGTGAGTGGTTTCAAAGGTGCAACTGATGATTTTGTTGAAAGCTTACGAAGCGAAGCTGTTACAGAAAAGCCACAAAAACCGGCTGCTGGACCAAATATTATTAATCGGGTAACTACTGGATTTCAACAAATAGCAGCAAATCTTGGTAATATTGGATTTCGAACAACTACTCAGACGACCGTCTTAGGCGATTCGCCCGCAACAGCAGCACCTTTTGCACCTTTTCAAACTTTTATAAACGGAATTCAACAATTCTTTGGCGTTCAACCTACAACAAAGGCTCCAGGACAGGGTAGTTTACTTTCTACGGTTATACCTGGTAACTTACAGCAAGGTGCACAGAATCTCATAGATCAACTTGGACAAGGCGTAAGCGCCAGTCTTCCAAGTATTCAACCTCCTCCTCTAGAACAAGGAAATAATCCAATTCAGCAAGGTGTTTCGAATGTAATAAATCAGGTAGCAAGTTTAAATCCGCTTAATCAACTTCAATCGACAGTTGCGCCAGGACAATCGCCGAACCCACCTTTTAACGGACCGCTTCAGCAAGTACAATCTTTCTTCAGCAACGCAGGGCAAACTATAAATAACTTATTTCAAGGTGGTTCACAACAAGAGGGACAACAACCTAATCGGACCGGTCCCTTTCAGCAAGTTATACAAAACGTACAAACTGCAGTAAACTCTGTACTCAATCCAAGTACTTCACCGCCAGGTGCACAACACGAAGGACAAACTACTCAAAGACCTTTTCAATCCGTAGTACAAGGTGTACAGAACTTTGGTAATCAAGTTTTCTCTAACCTGTTGAATCGTCCCGCAGGTGGAACTGGAGGTCCAAGTGTACAAAACGAAGGTGGAACTACAGCAGCTCCAAATGGTCCAATTCAACAAGCAATACAGGGATTTCAAAACATAGCTAATCAAATTGGCGCTGCTCTTACTGGAAGCACTACGGCAAAGCCAGAAAATTCGCCTACTGTAGGAAACCAGAACGGAGTGCCACTCACACTAGGGCACGGTGCGGTAGGACAACCAGGACAAGGAACCAGCTCATTAAATCCATCGTATCAAGGCAGCACAGCTTCACATGCGGCGGTTACTAATCAAATTGGAAATGTCCCCAACGCAGTAAATGCGCTTAATCAAGTTACATCGCCAGCGCAATTGGGTCACGCTACTGACCTGCCAGCAGTAGGAGTAGAAATTGTAAGTCAAAGTTCTGGATTAGTTGACGTAGAACACAAACCCTCTTATGTCGGAACAAAGCATTAGTGTCCCTAAAAAATAAAATTTATTAGGTACCTACTGAAGTCTGAAACGCAATAAATAAGGTTAGGCTAAACGACAGTTTTAAATTTATGACTGCATCACATTATATTATAAAATTATTTATTTATTTATGCTTTAGAATTTAATTAATTATTTAAACTAATAAATCTTTTGCAAGGAATTTAATTTCTTATATTTGGGAAGACTTTTCTTTTAATTTGCAATATAAAGGCTTACATCGCTCTACATGAAAGAGAACTAATATCTCATATGATCTCCTGATACTTCTCTGCAGAAAAAGAAATTCTTAAGATACTTTTCTAAAGCACCATCATCATCCTAAAATTGAGGACCTAATATCGCTTATCAGCTTCTGATACCTGATTCCCTGAGAAGGATGCAACTGCCTTTTGTTCTCTTATCATGTGAGATTGAAAAACCAAGTGCAGTTCAACATCTTTATGCAAAGCGCAGTCCCACGCGTCATTTCGTTTCTCCTTTTTAGTGTAGTGGTGGGCGATGGATTACCATCACCATGTGTGGGTTGGTTTTGGTATTTTAACAAGGTTATGATCAATTTGTTCCACTGGGAATTGAACTAATTGAAGTTCCGGTAGGGTAAAATCGTTCTTATGCTACTAAATGAATTTCACCCACAACGGTCTACATTTTTTTACACCTAGGAAGGAATATACAGAGTGTGCACATGAAACCTCTCTGCATTCAAAATGCAATTTTAAAAAACTGTAATACATAGAAACACGCGGTTTGTAGTATCATGTAAAGCAACTCAAGAAATTTGTGTAGGGTTTTTCTAAATGATTCGTTTGTTTTTTATTTTAGAAACTGAATGAATACCAAAAAATGATAACACCGCAAGAGAGAGTTCAATGCGTGGTGTGATATGCGATAAAAAAAGTCATCCGTTGTTGCCAACAAAATTTCTGACGTAAACTAGCCAGTCCAGGAGACCTCCACCAACCGCCAGTAAATAATCAAGGAGGAGCCCGACTACGCCGCATCCGAGAGATTCAGGATCGCAAACGCCTCTTCAGGGAAAATATGCCCAAGACAAGGATCCCGCTCTGTTTTCGCCCGGGTACATATTCATGGTTAGAAACTATCCTTACTCCAGAAATTGATTCAAAACCAAATAGGCTGGACCTCACCCAATCCAAAGAAGAGCCGGACACGGTTGGAACGGGGAGACGTGAAGATACACTCCAAAGATATACGACCAGCACCCACTAAACCACCACCAGCCCGCATCAACCAAACTACGCTACACTCTTCAGCGGGGAGGATGTTGACTATATCACCTCGCCCGAGCTGAACACAGAACAACTAGAGAATTGCAGTTGACTATATCAAAGTACACAAGCTGAACACAGAACAAACCAAGAATCGCGAGAATTTCTAACTCATTCTTTGTGGTACCCAAAAATCAGTACGCTCATTGGTCGAACTAAACTTGGAGATTCTTTTACACACGAAAATCGAAAAACACAATTCCATTGGTTAAAGACATCATTAACGCTTTTCAACACAGAAAGAATAGGAAATTGAAGTGTATAAATATAATTGCAAATTTTTCGAAAGACATTTATTAGTGCTCACCATAGCCTAAGGAATCCTCTTGTAGTGCTCCCCATAGCCTGAAAAACTTTCAGCGAGCAGCGTTCTCTATAGCCTACAAATAGTACAACACGCAGTGCTCCCCATAGCCTGCGTATTCTCCAACAGTGACGCTGTCCGCCGCCGTACCTGGAGCACGCTACTATAATTCATTGTTAATAGTAAAATAATTTACGTATAGGTGGTAAGCTCCGTTCCATACACCAAACCAACGACAAACAAGCACAGAACGCTCTCCGACGTGCGCTCCGTTTAATCCTATACCGCACCCAAAGCTTCTGTCGCCTCAGCCACCATCGCTGAAAGAACTCATTCAAACCGCTTCCACTACAAGTACAGCCCGAGAAGTTGTTAATTATGGTGTCAACGACTGCATCTGTCAAGTCTACCTCCGGGACAACAACCCGTAGAGTTTAACAACGACGCACTCAACGAGGCCTAAGGCACCACTTCAACGACGTCTGCCAAAGTGTACCGAAGATCACCGAAGACCTCTGGGACTCTTAAAACTGTAAATATTTTCTAATTTTCGCTGTTCAAGTTCTTACTAGGCCTCACAAATCAATTCTGAAGCCTTCCAAAGAGTTCCGAAGACAACCAAAGACCTTTGAACCTTCTATACTTGTATATATTGTCAATTAGTGGTTTTTAATTTCTTATAATAATTCTTTGTAACTTAACGTTGTCCAACAAGTGAAACACGAAGCCCTCCGTAGAGTTCCAAAAACCGCCAAAGACGTCTGGACTTCTTCAAACTGTAAATATTTCCTAACTATCGTTGTTCAAGTTTTTACTGGGCGTCATAAGCAAATTCCGAAGCCTTTCGAAAGGCTCCGAAGACTACCGAAGACCTCTACACCCCGTTAAACTGTATATACACTCATTCAATAAGTGTTTAAGTTTATTTTGGTTCCACAAGCAACCACGAAGCCCTACGAAGAGTTCCGAACTGCTTCAAATTGTTAAAATCATTCAATTTTAACTATTTCATTTTTATTTTTATGTATTTCCGAAACTTATAATTATTTTTGCTTATTAAACAAATAATCAAGCCAAGCCTACATGTTTCAGACGCCGTCCACTCGAACGATAACAAGTGACATTTTATGCACCTAGGAAAGAATATACAGAATGTGCACATGAATCCTTTCTGTAATCAAAATGCAATTTAAAAAACTGTAATACATAGAAACATGCGGTTTGTGGTATCATGTAAAACAACGTAAAAAATTTGGTGTAGATTTTTTCTAAATGATTCGTTTGTTTTTATTTTAGAAGCTGAATAATTACCAAAAAATGACAACACCGCAAAATAGAGTCCAATGCGTTGTGTGATATGCAGAAAAAGTCATCAGTTGTTGTCCAACAAAATTTCCGATGTGAATTTCATCGGCAACCACTAGACTGTAAGACGATTAAGGTTTGGTATAAGTTCCTAGCCACAGGAAGTATAAACAGACAGTCCAGTTATGGCAGAAAACGCACATCGGACGAAAGTGTCGAAGAGATCAGAAAGGCCTTCCAAAGAAGCCCATTAAAATAAATTTGCCGAGCACCCACGACAGCTAAAAATTCCTCGCTCAATAGTTTACAAGGTTATGCATAAAACTTCGCTTGCACGTTTTGAAAGTTTGAATTGTGCACGGTTGCAGTCAAAGGACTTGCAATTACGTCACCGGAGATGTTGGACTCGACTATATAGAAAGTGTTGTTTTCTCTGACAAAACAACCTTCCACACAAGTGGAAATGTTAATAGGCACAACGTTTGTATCTAGGGTTCGGGAAACTCCACAGCAAAAGGGTGCATGTGTGGTGTGCGCTGAAGGAAAACCGCATAATCGTACCATTTTTATGGAGCAAACAGTAGCAGGTGTCGTTTACCTGAATATTCTTGAGTAATTTGCTGTTCCTCAGTTTCTTTTGCTTCAGCAAAACGTTATCTTTCAACTGGATGATGCACCGTCGCATTAAAGTTTAGAAGTTTGTACCTTCCTAAACCAAAATTTTTTACAGCGGTGAATAGGACATGATGGGTCAACCAAATGACAGTCGAGATCTCCAGACATAACTCCTTTGCATTTCTTCCCGTGGGATTATATGAAAGACATTGTGAACGCTTCGCCTGTACGTGACCTTATCGACCTCTGCAGAAGAATTGTGGATACAATAGCCTTCCTCACCCCCCGATATGCTTTTGCGCTCATGGGTTGAGGTAGAGTGTCGTCTAGATATTTTAAAGTCTACGAAAGGAGCCCATGTGGAAGTCCATTAACTTTTTGTACAAAACTTTTTAAGTTGCTTTACATGATATCACTCACCGCAGGTTTCTATCTATTATAGTTTTTTTAATTTCATTTTGAAATTAGGAAAGTTTTATGTGAATACCCCTTTCCATTTTAGTGAAAGATCTATGTTGTTGCCGTAGGGTTGGAATTCGGATCACTAAATGGCTGGAGGCTCCTGATAAATTTGGGCTGGCATTAGTAGTTAGCCTTTGAACGGGGATGATGCATTTAGTACAAAATGCCGTTTAAAAATATTGTTTTATAAGTAGATTTGTGAAATGTTTTTAGTTTTGGTATTTTAAAAGTTTTCCTCTAAAACAATATTTCGGAACATTCAACACCTGGGGGTCAACAGGTGTCAACGTAGCTATCAATCACCATTACTTTAATAGAACGGGTTCACCTTGAGTATATTTAAATTGGTTTAATGTATAAATGATGCATTCGTTTTAGATAGTTATTCTTAACTTTTGGTTGTCAAGTTACTTTTTTATTATTTTAATTTTTAACGACGTGCCGTATTACTCACTGATTGTATATACTTGTTAATCTATACTTGATGTGGAACCTTTAATGCTGTAATGATTGATTTAGTTCTTTTATTTAGCATAAATCAACTTGGTGGTGGTTACTCAGCTGTTTTATTTAACAAGGCGGTTCCGTAATGTAGTTGGTATACGTGTGACTATTAGACCAAGGTCCCGGGTTCGAATCACGAAATGATCCGCTTGAAAAATGTTAGGCGAGCATTTTTCACAAAAATACACCCTTGTTCAGATGGAAGATAAAATGTAGGTTCCATGTGTGAGTGTTGTCACGCATGTTAAAGATCCCTTCTTTGCTCAAAACAGCAAGGGTTGGCCAAATTAAAATTTTCCAAGTAAAAAAATTGCTTAGTGGCCAATGTAGTACCTTCGGGTTGTGCATTCGAAAAATCAAAGGTAGTGTTTTATTTAACAACCTTTACTTAACGAGATGCTGTAATAATTTTTTCGGTGTTACGAAAGTACACACCTTTTGATAGCTCCTGCACGGGATAACAAAGAACCCAGTAGGTAATCTTATTGCAGCATTATTGTTTAATCATTTCTAGTAGTTGTACTTCCATTTAAAAGAAAAATTAAAAAAAAAAGTATTAAATAGGTTGTAACCGTTAGAACCTTTTGGCAGTAAAATAAATCCGTTAAATTATTTTGCAATCGATCTTCATCGCTCTACAAGGAAAAAAACTAATATCCCATTCCCATATAGGTTCCTGATACTTTTTTCCTGGAAAAGAAATAATTCAGATGGTTTTGCAATAAATTACTTTCGTTCTACAACAAAGAGGACTGATACTCTTTATGATCTTATACTTTGAAGATTCCAATACAATACCAGTAGCATTTCATAATTTATCAGGATACGACGCTCATTTCGTTATTAAAAAATTAGCTTACAGTTGTCTGGGCGCAATAACTCTTTTACCAATAAATTAGGAAAAATATATATCTTTTACCAAAGTTGTAGATAAATCACGAGTTAAACTTAGACTTATGGATTCCTTTAGATTTATGGTTGGCAGTCTTGACAACTGTCATCGTACCTATAAAACGATAAAAAAATTATTTATGATCATTAGGTTCTCAGCCCCGGATCTGGTTAGAAGTGTATCGCCATTGTTGTCTATTCTGAGCTAACCTACACATTTCCATGAAATTTGCACAGACTATATTTTTTATCATCTATGTACAATAGTCTAACCTAGGTCTACCTCTATCTCCCTTTTTCTCCTTTCTCTGCTTCTAATATATCCCTCAATATTCTCTTATGCCTTAGAACGTGCTCTATCACTTCTATTACTCATCTTTTTTACTGTGTTCCACATACATCTTTTTGCTTTTACTATTTTTATAACCTTTTTCTTCTTAAATTTGTCAGTTTATTATATTTTCATCATACATTCGTAGCATAACATTTCAAAGGATTTTATCTTTTTCCTGTCTGTTTTCCTACTGTTTGTTTCACAGTCGTACAATTTTGTGGCCACACATATGCTCTCACCAATTTTTTTCCTTTTTTTCTGTTTCCTGTTTTTGAACATAGCAGCTGCTTTTTCTTGATAGATACAGCACAGACTTGTGCTAATCTCTCTTTATATCTTTTGCACTTTCCCCTTCTATTGTTTTCTAAAAATATATCCCATTTTACCTATATTCAGTGATACCCAAAAAGGATTAAGCAACCTGACGGCTACCAAAATCTCTCGCCACTTAGACATTTGCCAAATTAATAGTTTTCCAATTATTCTTTTCGCACAATCAACATATACTTTGAGAATATTGCAAAACCAACACCTGTAGCTGTTTACGATAATCATTAGGTTGATATACAATTACTTTTTCGTCTAGGTTTTCCGTCCCTAAACTGGTTGGACGTATTCTGAGCTAACCTACACATATTCTTGAAATTTCCACAGCCTACATCTTTCACTGTGTGTAATAGTCTAATTAAGGTCTACTTCTAGCTTTCTTTTTTCCTTAATTTGCTTCTAATATATTTTGCACTATTCTCTTAGTATGTGTACTAACATCCTATCTTTTCTACCTTTTACTGTCTTCCACATATTTCAATCTTCTTCCTATCATTTCTAGAACCTTTTTGTTCTTAACTCTGTCTGGCCATAATATCTTCACCATAGGTCAGTAACACCACATTTTAGAGGCTTTTATTTTTTTCTGTCCGCTTCTCGTACTGTCTAAGTTTCACCGCCGTGCAGTGCTGTGCTCCACATATGTCTTTAGTAATCGTTCCCTTGTTTCTATGTTTGCTGTCTTTGAACACAGTAGTTGCATTTTCTTGTTAAATGTAGCACTACCTTCTACTAATCTTTGTTTTATATCTTTCGCACTTTTCCCATCTTGCGTTATTTGTCTTCTTAGGTAGCACAAATCCTTAGCCTATGGTATGTTCTAGTTTCCTATTTGTATCCTGTTTTTTTTAGACATTTTTCTCTCCTGTACATACTAGTACTTTAGTTTTATTTTTGTTAGTGTTCATACCATATCCCTCCGTTAGAACTGTTTCCATTTCATTAAGAGCTGCTTCTAACTCCTCTTTGCAACATGCTAATACTGCTATATCATCTGCAAATCTAAGCATATCAATCGTTTGTCCTTTCATAGTAATTCCAAGTGCCTTAATGCATTTGACTGTAGTCATTGCCTCTTCGATATACAAGTTAAAAATTAACGGATATACGGCACATCCCTGTCTCGCCCTTTTCCTAATATTTACTTCTCTACGTTTCTGCTTTAATTCTATTACAGATGTTTGCTCTTTGAGTAAGTTATGTACTATTTGTCTATTCATATAACTCATTCCAATCTTTTTAAGTATTTGGATCATTCTCTCCCATTTTACATGGTCGAATCCTTTTTCCAGATCTACACCTTTTCTTCTTTTTCTATTGTTTCCTCAATTATCACTCTTAGAGTTAAAATAACCTCCTGCGTTTCCCCGTTTCGTCTAAATCCAAATTGATCTTCAGCTAGTATTTTTTACCCTGTTTTTCCATTCGTCTATCTACCATTCTAGTTAATATTATTGACATGTGTGCTGTCAAACTTATTATTCGAAAATGTTCATATCGATCCGCAATAGTCTTATTGTTATAATGACTAAAGTGATACGTTTGAAATATTTGTATATTTCGCCTGTCTCATACTGACAACTTACAAGTTGGAATAGACGTTTTCTTACTGCTTGTCCAGTGGTTTTTAAAGTTTCTGCTTGCACCTTATCTATATCTGGTGCCTTATTATTTTTCAGACTCTTTATTGCTAATTCAAACTCATAACTAAGGATATTCTTTCCAGTGTCTGGTTCCTGTTCTATTGCTTCTAGTTCCGGTCTTGCATATAATCTTCCTCTAACGATGTGTTCTCTCACGCTTTTATATTTTTGCTATGCGGTTTTATATCCCTAAAATTCGTTCCAATTAGTTTGTATGCTTCGTCTGTCTTTCCCATTTTTGTCTTAGTTTGTACCTCTCTGGACTTTTCATCAATCCGTTGTTCTTTAGCTTTCCTGTATTTGCAAATAATTTATTATTTTATGACTTAGTATCTCTATCTTCCTGCTGTGCTTGATATACTTTTGTATTTTTTGTTTTTTCTTCTATTAAATTCAGAATATGTTTCGTCACTCGTTACTTATTTTCTTTTTGTTTATACTACAGAATACCTCTGGTCGCCTAGTGCAAGTTGGATTTAATGTTACTTCGTTGTTTCTACTTCTTTAGTATCAGAAACTTTCCCGAAGTCGTTTAGCAATTCGTTCGACTTTTTCTCAAATCTTGTGTGGGTATCTTTCTGTTAGTTTCTCAACGTCAAAGTGCTTTTTCCGTTCCTTTCTTTCAAATTTTTAAATTTAAGTATGGTTTTCGTAATTACTAGGTTGTGGTTGGTGTCTACATTTGCTTCTTGGTAGCTTCCACTCTTTTGCTTGATTTCTATACCGTTGGCGAACAAGAATGTAATCTATTTGCTATTTCTTTATGTCTCTTGGTATCTTCCACGTGTATCGTCTTCTAGCATGAAGTTGAAATAGTGTATTAAAATGGTTAAATTGTTGTTGTTGCAAAATTACACCAACCTATTTCCCCGCTGTTTACCTACCCTCACCTACCACTACATTAAAATCTCCCGCATTTATTAAATTTTCCTGTCCTTTTACAGATCTTAGTATGTCTTCGATATTTTTGTAGATCGCTTCTACCTCTTCCTCACTGTGGCTGAAGGTGGGCATGTATACTTATATTATTACCGTACTTACCGTTTAGATTCTAATCTAAACTACAGAAGCTTGGCGCGACGCTCTCAGCGTCGATATAAATGCCTTATAACTCTAGAGAGTTTTTGGCTTGATGATGATAACTGATGTTGTGGTGTTGTTTCTTCATAGATCTTCTTATATATAAATATATGTAGGTCTGGATTCCAAAAGACCTGCTCCTGGAATTCTTTTGTTTCGGTGCAGTGAGCAGTTTCCCGGATTTTCCCTTGGTTGTCCTCCAACTACATAGTATTCCGGATCCTGGGTTCACTGGCCTGTGGTTTTCGACTGACAGGACTGGCTACTCGCCACAGGTCGCTCGTCTAAACAGGACTGACGCATGTGCATCCCCGACGACTTCACTTGTGTACCCATTCATCGGCACCCCGCATAGCTAGAGAACTCACTTAAGACGTCACCGTTCCGCTGCTCACCTTTGATCGCTCGGAGGCGTGGTAGGTGTACGCGAGTTGTTACCTCATCGGCGTCTGGGCAACAACTTCTAATCTAACCATCAGTACTCTTTTATATTTATGCACAGGTTGGGGCACGGGAACCTCCCACATTTCAATGATTGGCAGTGGGGGAATGGGCATTCCATAGCGGTGGGGTTGGTCTTGTTTGAAGGGGTCGATGATCTAGTTTTCAGTAGTAACCATGCCGTGGACTGGAGCGCAACGTGCGTTTGTTATCGAGAGTTTTATAAAAAATGATGAATCTGTTATTGCGACACAAAGGAAATTCCGCACGCGGTACAATTTGTCATCGTCTGCTAGTGTTCCCAACCAGAAAACAATTTTGTGTTGGGTGAAGAAGTTTAGGGAAAGTGGATCTGCACTAAATGTGAAGGAGGGCCCTGTTGTGACCGGCAGAGCTCCTGAAAACATAGGTAGAGTTAAGGCGTCGATTGAACAGTCTTCAACGCGTTCTGCGCGCAAACATGCTGCTGCTCTTCCGATTTCGACGAGAACAGTGAGGCGGATTTTGCATTGCGAACTTAAGATGCACCCCTACAAGATGATGATTATGCAGAAATTGTCCCCAACGGACTGGAGGCGGCGTGTGGAATGTTGTCAGACGATCTTTCGCGAAGTGCCTCCTACTGCAATTTTGCAGAGTAGCGACGAAGCTCATTTTCATCTTTCAGGGTGTGTTAATAAACAAAATTTTTGCTACTGGTCAAATGAAAACCCTCGACAGCTTCACGAAACACCCCTGCACAGCCCAAAGGTAACAGTTTGGTGTGCAGTATCGTCCGTAGGCATTATTGAGCCTTGCTTTTTTGAAGAAAATGGCCTCACCGCTCCTGTTAACTCAAAACCAGTACTGTGACATGCTTGAGAATTGTGTCAGGCTTAAACTCGAAAAATTTGGTCAAGAGTATGATCCACATAGCTTCTGGTTCCAGCAGGATAATGCTACAGCACACACTGCCCGTCGTTCACGCACTATTCTTCAAGAGATGTTCCCTGGGAAGGTGATCTCTTAGCGCGAGACGGTTGAGTGGCCCCCGCGTTCTCCAGATTTAAGCCCATGCGATTATTACCTGTGCGGTTACCTCAAAGCCGAGGTTTTTAATGTTCGTCCTAGAACCCTGGATGACCTGAAGACTGCAATTGAGGAAGAAATCGTGCAGATAACCCCCGCCACACTCGAGAAAGTCATGCGAAACTTCCAAGAGAGGCTCAATATGTGTGTCGCCAGCCAAGGCCATAATTTGAAGGATATTTTTTTAAAAACATAGCTTAAAAAACTACATTATATATCCTTTCCAAAAAATAAAACTTTTTTGGAATATATCATTTAGTTTTGTTTTGCCAGTCTTTTGAAATGTGGGAGGTTACCGTGCTCTACCCTGTATGTAGGTTTGTACACAAAGTCTTATTTTTTTGTCGCATAATTGTCGCTACACCCGAATTTTCTGCCTCTGATCAGGTATGAATTACCGTAAAGTTTCTGCTCGAAGAATCTTCCGCATCTGTCCACTGAACTTCGCTAATCTCTACTATATCTAATAATAGCATATCCATTTCAATTTTCAAATTCTCTCGCTTGCCTACTTGCTCTATTAATCTAACACTCCACGCCCCGACTCTCAAGATGTTCCCGCTTTGCAATTGCAAAAAAGGTTTTTGCAAAAATTGTGGCTGTAAAAAGGTGGGATTATTCTTTTACCAATTGTCAAGGCCAGTCTTGCTCCAATATTGAATCAAATACAACAGATGATGATTCTTATGATATCCATCAGGAGATAACTAATGCATGTTTCTTAATCTTCTTTGGGAATGAAACCACTCATAGTTTTTAAAATCTATTTTATTTACGTTTCGATCCATGATCTAGGATCGTTGTCAACGTGTATTTCGTTGTCAACGATCCTAGGTCATGGATCGAAACGTAAATAAAATAGATTTTAAAAACTATGAGTGGTTTCATTCCCAAAGAAGATTAAGAAGAATGCTAAACAAACCACAACAAACATACAGGGAGTATTTTAATGCATGTTTCTCAGGTCAATTTACAGATATCGAGCAAGAAGAGGAAGAAGAAACCGAAGAAGACATTACTGTTAAAGTAGCATTTGTAAATTATCAGTCAGACTAAAATTTTCCCGAAATCAATTATAATTAGTTCCACTTTAATCATTACCAATAGTACAATTTTTTAATTAATAGAATATTGTCTAATAAAATTGAATCACAATAAATCGTGTAGTATGCCTATCAGGGATACCACGTCAAAAACAAAATGCGCCAAGTAACTACGTCACAAGTGGTGTGGAAACGTGTGCATGTTATGTACAATACTTTTTTTTCTTGCCAACAGTAAGCGTTTATTTTATAGTTTTTTTTTTGTTACCATACAAAGATTTGATTTTTTTATACAACGGTATTTTTAAACATAATCATCGGTATAAATTATCACTCTGACTATGATATAAAATGTCTTAAAGTAAATAGTTTAACAAAAAATGGTTATCACAGTCTTTTATAAATAATATACTTCGTCAAAGTTTGCTTCTGATGGAACAGTTCCTAGAATTGTAGCAGCGTTTCCTCGCTGAATCGCAACGCTGATTCTTTGAATTAGAAAATTTGTTGAACGTTTTTTCCCCGTACTATTTTTCATGAGCTCACCGATTCGCTTGATGAGTTTAAGGCCACTTTTACCGAAAGTTCCTAAGGTTTGTCACATACTAGGATAATATTAAAGTTGGTTCGCAAGTTTTTGTTGAGGTTGCCTTTTTGGTTCTACCGTAGTTGAGGAGCATGACCTGGTTTTCTTGCATTTCCTTTCACGTAAGAACTTGCTAGCGGATCCGCCCATGTGAAATCCCACACCATCGGTTTTCCGGTTTAGCAGGGTACTAAAGTGAGTTCATCAGGCTTTTTCCTATCAAATCTGTTGCAACCAGTTGGTTCGAGTATAGCCGGAATTTTGCTTGTAATAAGTTCTCGCTTGATCGATCGTTTGCCTTCGTATGTCTGGTGTATCTGCCAACGCTTTTCTTATAACAGAGCCCATGGTGACCAAATTTATCGACTTGTAACCCATATACACATGTGTTAGTGACCCATAACCGAATTCCAAGGCGCAACGAGACTGCAATTCTGAATGACTTATTGTCCAGTTATGTACCGAGCGACGAGAACGGGAAAGTATTTAACCAAGCGCCGAATTCTTTTGTGTTGTTGTCCATTATCCTTGGTTTAGCTTCATAAGTCTTACACTTTTCGAATATTATTTGCAGCAGCTTGGAGTACAAATTGGTGTCCCATTTCTTTTGATATTTTCGTTCCCCTTCCGGTAATAGATTCGTCTGTGATATCAAGCCTCCATTGCTTTGATTGTATATATGTCTGATGCTAGTGTAAACGATGGGACAATGGTGGCAACTAGATCGGCAACTGAGTGAATTGATCTTAAGAAACTTGAAAAGCAAAGGTTTGTGGCGTTTCTTAGTCCGAGTCTACCCAAACTGACGGGTAAAGTTTCTTTAGTCCATGATGATCCAACGAAGTGGTAACTGACGATGCTTTCCATTGATGACCTGATGGTAAGGTCGTATTTTTCGAGGATTTCCAATGCTTCCCAACATGTTGTTCGTAGCAAATAATTTAACTGAGGGGTTGAAAGTGAGCTACGTAGCTGGAAGATGCGCCTAGGAGTTCGATTTCTTGCGGTCGATTAATGATTCCCGGTGTGACTTGATTGAACCTATGTAGAATATGTGTATGTTCATCGTCGTTGTGGTTGCCCAACAATTTGATTTCGCACTTTTGAAAGTTTAGTTGTAGTGCTAGATCTAACGCCTTGTTTATGATGGTTTGTATACTATGTCTGGGTCTCCTCCAATTGATCCTTCGTCGATGTATCAGATGTTGAATTCTGGACTGCAACGAGGTGACCATGTCATGTATTCCCAAGCAAAAAATCGCAGGTTCATAAAAGTTTACCTGCAGGCAACCTCTCTGGGAAAGCATGGTGTATTCTTCAAAAGCGAACCAAGTTGGTATAGCATAACACTGTCTTAAAAAGGGATAAATTTCTGGACATTTTTCCTTCGTTGCTCGGAGCACTGGGTGACGTTTTATCTCGTTATATGCGTTCCGAAAATCCAGTTTTATTAGAACTTTGGTTGAAGCGTATCGAAATTAACAAAATGTCTGGCCGCATGTACTCCAGCTTCGCATCCACCACGTGTACCGAAACCCAGTTGCTTCGATAGGAGTTCACTTCCTGCTCGATTAGAAATTCTAGCACTAGCTATTCTGGAGACTATTTTTCGTTGGGTATTTTTAATAGCAATCGGCCTCATGTTGTTGTCCTTCTTGTTTAGTTCACCAAGCATTGCGCCGTAAAGAAAAAGTGTTACGTACGTTGGAACCTCACCTATTATGCACATATCTATGAAACTACTTAAAGATTCCAACACTTGATATCTATGCAGTGGCGTGCCGTGAGATTTTTTAGTGGGGAAGCGCTTCAAGTTGTCACGTATACTACATAATTCTATCCCTTTTTGAATCTTAGATTTTTAATACTCCTTTTTTTAACATAAGTAAATTCCATTTTTCGCATTTTGAAAGACACCCAGTGTGCGCGTGTGTGTGTTGAGCGCGTGTGCGTGTGACAAGCGTGCGGGTGTGGTGCGTGTGTGACTATGTGTATCTTAAGAAGCTTGAGCTTTGTGTTTAGAAGCAAAAAAAGTAGATATAAAAAAGTATGTGTTGTTTTGGAGGCGTATTACAGCATATTGCTTTATTTCTTTGGATTTGAAATAACTAGTTTTGTTGATTTATGTACTGTTAATATTTGTATTATTTTGAATTTTCAAATTACCTAAAAAGTTATTCAAAACCTTTGATGCTAATAAACTTCCATTTAGAATTAAAACAACCTGTTTAAAAAAGATGCTAAAATTTGACCAATAAATTATTCTGCGAATTTTGTATTAAAAGCCACCTGTTAAAATGTGAGGAAGACCACATTGTTTTTTTAATTTTTTCAATTTTAAGAAATGCACTCACATTAACAAAGAAAATTCTTTAAAACCCATTTATTATTCGAAATAAAACTAAATCTTATTTTAGAAATATTAAAAAGACATTTTTGGTTAAAAAAATAATAAACCTAAGGACGTAAAAATTCAAATTAATGTGATTGTATTTTTCAATTTACTTCTCAGCTAGTAGAAATTTTACTTATATCATCAGTCATTTGTGATGTACTATACACAATATTTATAAAAATGTTTAACTACCAGACATTTCTGTACAATTCGTATATATAAACAATTTGTGTAGTTATATTTACTTATGCTCTAAGCACTAAAAAAACTAAGTATTAATAACTTGCTACGTTCAGCGACGTAGTCTAAAAGAGGAAAATAAAACCGAAAAAAAAGAAGAAATTGGCCGGGCTCAATCGGCGAGTGGGCGGGGTATTATACCAAAAACAAAATTAAGGGAGGCCTGAAATAAAGATATACTCACTCACGCACAATCAAATATTTACAAACTAAAAACCTCTAATTTAAAAAAACAAAATTATATACAAAACACATTAGTACCAAAAATGAACAATTTGTAGGTACACAATATACGTATTTACGAAATAAAGAAAAGGATCATTTTTAACATGGCGAGCTGCAATTTTTTGGTCACCCCCTATATTAATTTTCAAACAAGAAAAAGGAACAAAATTATCCCACTAAAAACCACAGCTCGAAATCAGCATTCCAAGTACGGAATTCTATACATAAAATTATCATAATAAAGAAATCAGTTAACATTATAATATCCTCGCACATACAAACAACCAATCATTTTACCACCAACAAGGTGATGCATCCGTAGACCCGTGTACATACTTTGTTTCCAACAACTACCGGGTACCCATATAAGAAAATTAGTGTATAAATACTTACCCTCCAGTCACCACCGTCGGGTTGGCTACTACTGTCTGTAAAAACGGTGCGAAACAGAGGTGCGCGTGATCCCGCCTTGGGGTGGTCCTCCTACCACAACAAGGGGCGACTATTCATTGTGGCTTTAAGGGCCACCAAAAGAAGCTATAGTAATTATAAATAAAATTAATTTATTGTCGTTGAAAAGTACAATTTATAAAACCCATAAATACTTCCACACTGTAAGGCGCGCGCAAACTTTTCGTAAAGAAAAACGGAACAACCAACTATTCTACACGTTTTTTTTGGGTGTGTAGATTGAAAAGCAAATGAATATTAATTTCGTTTTACTAATGGCCAGAGCTCAAAGTAATATTGTTATTAAGGAAATAAAACTGAAAAAACACGGTTTATTGGGATAATACGCGGCTTTAATTCGACGAAGCTTTCAATGAAAAACACATAAGAATCAATTGTCAGATACTTAGAATCAGATATCGCTTGTTTAATTTTAGCATAAACTTTACGTTGAGGAATTCCTAGAAGGAGTATTTATTATTAATTAGGCTATAGCATGTAGCAATAGGAATTGAATTAATACAAATAGATAAATGAATTAACAGGTGAAAGGGTTATTTTAATTTACTGAACTAATTTTCGTTTTTAACGCCAAAGGAATTTGAGTTAAAAATTATTAAACCGAGTATTTCTTATTAACAGCAAAAAATGTACGGGATGTTCAAAATAAACGTAACAAACTATAAACGGTGCCGGTTTACCGTTACAGACCACTCCAAATAAAACGAAAAACTGAAAAATATGCCCTACAACTGAAGTTTTTAATAAAAACTTAGAAAATTTTGCGGGTTTTTGCTTAATTTTTGAGTAATTCCGAAAAAAGAAAAAAAATTCGGTACTACTTACCGTGCCCATGAAATCTCAGTAAAACATTTTCACTACTATTTCGCGGAGGAATATAATACAGAGCGTGCGCATTAGATGTTCCCGTCATTAATGGTGCAATTTTACATCGAGCCGGCAGCCATATTATTGTTATCGTTCGCCCCTTCTACATTGGTTTTACCTTATTTTTGAGTTGTTTTGTTCTCTTTATTTGTGTGTTTATATTTTGTCAACAGTCTTTTAAAGACTAATTAATCGAGTTAATTATATTTTTAAAATGGACTTCGCTAATATCGCTAGTGTTATACGATATTTCGATAGAGACAATGCCCTGCTAGTAGCAGACCTACGTGCCCTCCGTTTGGTTCAATGCAATCCACGTTGTAAGAATAGAAGATGCCGAGCCCAGATGGTAATAGTGATGGATCCAAACCGCCCACTTGGTCAATTTTACCGCTGCCGAGACGCCATACTACCACAAGCTTATTCAAAAATACTTTTTGAAAATGCCAACTTTCTTTGATTACACTGTTCCAAGTGATGTGGTGTTGGTGTATAAAGTCACCCGTAGGTGTTACATTGAATTTAATAGGAGTAACGAAGAAAAGTGTGGTCCAGCATAATCGTTACTTTGGGACATTTGTAGTTGGAAGTTGTTACAACGTCCAGACTTGTTTCAGTTGGGGGCCAGGCCACATTGTACAAATCGATGAAAGCTTAATTACTAGACGGAAGTACAACAGAGGTCGTGTTTTGCAGCAGCGTTGGATATTAGGCATATATGATACCGTAACTAAGTCTGGTTATATCGTTCATGTACCAAACCGTACAGCGACCACTTTAATACCCATCATCCTAGCTCATGTCTTGCCAGGCTCGACAATTTGGACTGATAAGTGGCGGGCGTACAGACGTCTAAATAGAATGGGTTATAACCACGAAACCGTCAATCATCATAGAAACTTTGTAGATCCCCAAACAGGAGTGTGTACAAATGAAATTGAAGGTTATTGGAGCAGATTAAAAGGATTTTGCCGTAGATTATCTGTATTAAGTTCCCCTATGCTGGACGACTACATAGATGAATTCATGTGGAGGCAACACTTTGGCAATGGTTCGGCTAAGGATACCTTCAATAATTTTATAAGCCATGTTCAGGAACGCTACCCCATGTAAATAACATTGTTAAAATTAACCATAGTGCTTTAAACAAGTGTATTGCTGCAGCATCGACAACTATAACTTAATATCAGTTCAATAATGTGCCAAGTGCATTTCTACGTGTGAAGTGTTTTCAACAAGTTCATAGTCTACAACACCCGGCTTAACTATAGCAGAACCCTATAAAAATGTGCAGCGATATTTCTCGTGCAGTGTTTTTAGCCAGCGTGTAATTCTACTAAAACACCGAGTAAATTATTTTATCACCACTGTTAAGTATTGATGTTTGTACATACTGTAAAAGGAAATGCTTGTAAATATAAATACCTAAATTGCTCAACCACAAGTCCTAAATGCATAGAGGATTTATATTGCACTTAAAACTTAGTATTGTACTTAATATTTTACAATTAAAATATATTGCACTTAATATTTCATACTGTAGTAAAACATATTGCACTTATTTTGTTATATCTTAAATAACAATGCCTGCAAATAAATGCTGTTTCTATAGTTATTTATATAGGTACAGTGATTAAAATTTCGTAAGCATCCTCAAAAATTTAAGTATTGGTGTGGTCATGATTAGTGCAAGTAGTATTAACCTAACAAGGAGATGTAAGCTCATGTGAATCTGCGTGGGTGCACTTACATAAACTTGTTAGTACTAAGCTTTCAACTGCAACCTAACCTGGTGATCTAAGTCGATGAGTATCTGTAGCGGGTGCTCTTTAATAGACATTATTTTAAATAAATAACCTGCTACTAACTACTAACCTAACCTGGAGATGTAAGCCGATGAGGATCTGTAGCAGGTGCTCTTTAATAGACATTACTTTAAATAAATACCCTGCTACTAACTACTAACCTAACCTGGAGATGTAAGCCGATGAGGATCTGTAGCAGGTGCTCCTTAATAGACATTACTTTAAATAAATAGCCTGCTACTAACTACTAACCTTACCTGGAGATCTAAGCCGATGAGGATCTGTAGCAGGTGCTCCTTAATAGACATTACTTTAAATAAATAGCCTGCTACTAACTACTAACCTAACCTGGAGATCTAAGCCGATGAGTATCTGTAGCGGGTGCTCTTTAATAGACATTATTTTAAATAAATAACCTGCTACTAACTACTAACCTAACCTGGAGATGTAAGCCGATGAGGATCTGTAGCAGGTGCTCTTTAATAGACATTACTTTAAATAAATACCCTGCTACTAACTACTAACCTAACCTGGAGATCTAAGCCGATGAGGATCTGTAGCGGGTGCTC
The DNA here is from genome assembly GCA_036346225.1 of Platerodrilus igneus. NCBI lineage: Eukaryota > Metazoa > Arthropoda > Insecta > Coleoptera > Lycidae > Platerodrilus > Platerodrilus igneus. The sequence continues at coordinate 325,869 of JARFIW010001105.1, read as the reverse complement.
TTTAATAGACATTACTTTAAATAAATAACCTGCTACTAACTACTAACCTAACCTGGAGATGTAAGCCGATGAGGATCTGTAGCAGGTGCTCTTTAATAGACATTACTTTAAATAAATACCCTGCTACTAACTACTAACCTAACCTGGAGATCTAAGCCGATGAGGATCTGTAGCGGGTGCTCTTTAATAGACATTACTTTAAATAAATAACCTGCTACTAACTACTAACCTAACCTGGAGATCTAAGCCGATGAGGATCTGTAGCGGTGCTCTTTAATAGACATTACTTTAAATAAATAACCTGCTACTAACTACTAACCTAACCTGGAGATCTAAGCCGATGAGGATTTGTAGCAGGTGCTCTTTAATAGACATTACTTTAAATAAATAGCCTGCTACTAACTACTAACCTAACCTGGAGATCTAAGCCGATGAGGATCTGTAGCGGGTGCTCTTTAAAAACGTTACTTTAAATAAATAACCTGCTACTAACTACTAACCTAACCTGGAGATCAAAGTCGATGAGGATCTGTAGAGGGTGCTTTTAATAGACATTACTTTAAATAAATAACCTGCTACTAACTACTAACCTAACCTGGAGATCTAAACCGATCAAAATCTGTAGTAGATGCTCTTTAATAGACATGATTTTAAATAGTAAAACTGTTATTAACAGCAACCTAACCTGGTGAAACCGCCCACTTGGTCAATTTTACCGCTGCCCGAGACGCCATACTACCACAAGCTTATTCAAAAATACTTTTTGAAAATGCCAACTTTCTTTGATTACACTGTTCCAAGTGATGTGGTGTTGGTGTATAAAGTCACCCGTAGGTGTTACATTGAATTTAATAGGAGTAACGAAGAAAAGTGTGGTCCAGCATAATCGTTACTTTCGGGACATTTGTAGTTGGAAGTTGTTACAACGTCCAGACTTGTTTCAGTTGGGGGCCAGGCCACATTGTACAAATCGATGAAAGCTTAATTACTAGACGGAAGTACAACAGAGGTCGTGTTTTGCAGCAGCGTTGGATATTAGGCATATATGATACCGTAACTAAGTCTGGTTATATCGTTCATGTACCAAACCGTACAGCGACCACTTTAATACCCATCATCCTAGCTCATGTCTTGCCAGGCTCGACAATTTGGACTGATGAGTGGCGGGCGTACAGACGTCTAAATAGAATGGGTTATAACCACGAAACCGTCAATCATCATAGAAACTTTGTAGATCCCCAAACAGGAGTGTGTACAAATGAAATTGAAGGTTATTGGAGCAGATTAAAAGGATTTTGCCGTAGATTATCTGTATTAAGTTCCCCTATGCTGGACGACTACATAGATGAATTCATGTGGAGGCAACACTTTGGCAATGGTTCGGCTAAGGATACCTTCAATAATTTTATAAGCCATGTTCAGGAACGCTACCCCATGTAAATAACATTGTTAAAATTAACCATAGTGCTTTAAACAAGTGTATTGCTGCAGCATCGACAACTATAACTTAATATCAGTTCAATAATGTGCCAAGTGCATTTCTACGTGTGAAGTGTTTTCAACAAGTTCATAGTCTACAACACCCGGCTTAACTATAGCAGAACCCTATAAAAATGTGCAGCGATATTTCTCGTGCAGTGTTTTTAGCCAGCGTGTAATTCTACTAAAACACCGAGTAAATTATTTTATCACCACTGTTAAGTATTGATGTTTGTACATACTGTAAAAGGAAATGCTTGTAAATATAAATACCTAAATTGCTCAACCACAAGTCCTAAATGCATAGAGGATTTATATTGCACTTAAAACTTAGTATTGTACTTAATATTTTACAATTAAAATATATTGCACTTAATATTTCATACTGTAGTAAAACATATTGCACTTATTTTGTTATATCTTAAATAACAATGCCTGCAAATAAATGCTGTTTCTATAGTTATTTATATAGGTACAGTGATTAAAATTTCGTAAGCATCCTCAAAAATTTAAGTATTGGTGTGGTCATGATTAGTGCAAGTAGTATTAACCTAACAAGGAGATGTAAGCTCATGTGAATCTGCGTGGGTGCACTTACATAAACTTGTTAGTACTAAGCTTTCAACTGCAACCTAACCTGGTGATCTAAGTCGATGAGTATCTGTAGCGGGTGCTCTTTAATAGACATTATTTTAAATAAATAACCTGCTACTAACTACTAACCTAACCTGGAGATGTAAGCCGATGAGGATCTGTAGCAGGTGCTCTTTAATAGACATTACTTTAAATAAATACCCTGCTACTAACTACTAACCTAACCTGGAGATGTAAGCCGATGAGGATCTGTAGCAGGTGCTCCTTAATAGACATTACTTTAAATAAATAGCCTGCTACTAACTACTAACCTTACCTGGAGATCTAAGCCGATGAGGATCTGTAGCAGGTGCTCCTTAATAGACATTACTTTAAATAAATAGCCTGCTACTAACTACTAACCTAACCTGGAGATCTAAGCCGATGAGTATCTGTAGCGGGTGCTCTTTAATAGACATTATTTTAAATAAATAACCTGCTACTAACTACTAACCTAACCTGGAGATGTAAGCCGATGAGGATCTGTAGCAGGTGCTCTTTAATAGACATTACTTTAAATAAATACCCTGCTACTAACTACTAACCTAACCTGGAGATCTAAGCCGATGAGGATCTGTAGCGGGTGCTCTTTAATAGACATTACTTTAAATAAATAACCTGCTACTAACTACTAACCTAACCTGGAGATGTAAGCCGATGAGGATCTGTAGCAGGTGCTCTTTAATAGACATTACTTTAAATAAATACCCTGCTACTAACTACTAACCTAACCTGGAGATCTAAGCCGATGAGGATCTGTAGCGGGTGCTCTTTAATAGACATTACTTTAAATAAATAACCTGCTACTAACTACTAACCTAACCTGGAGATCTAAGCCGATGAGGATCTGTAGCGGTGCTCTTTAATAGACATTACTTTAAATAAATAACCTGCTACTAACTACTAACCTAACCTGGAGATCTAAGCCGATGAGGATTTGTAGCAGGTGCTCTTTAATAGACATTACTTTAAATAAATAGCCTGCTACTAACTACTAACCTAACCTGGAGATCTAAGCCGATGAGGATCTGTAGCGGTGCTCTTTAAAAACGTTACTTTAAATAAATAACCTGCTACTAACTACTAACCTAACCTGGAGATCAAAGTCGATGAGGATCTGTAGAGGGTGCTTTTAATAGACATTACTTTAAATAAATAACCTGCTACTAACTACTAACCTAACCTGGAGATCTAAACCGATCAAAATCTGTAGTAGATGCTCTTTAATAGACATGATTTTAAATAGTAAAACTGTTATTAACAGCAACCTAACCTGGTGAAACCGCCGAAAATCCAAATAAAGATTCTGTTATTGTAAGTGCAAAGTATGCTTATTTCTAGAGTATATTTTTCTTTTTCCAAAAAAAAAAACTCAATATTTGTCTTTTTCTTGCACCAAACTTAAATATCCGGGAAATCATCAGGTGTGGTTATTTCTTTCAAAACTGAACATTTCAAATCATTGTATGAGGTTATGTAGTACTGTCAAATTTGTTATCATTAAAAGTGTTGGTTTCTAATTATTCCACATTGGTGCTCCTGATAAATGGATTTCAACATAGTTTTGCATAGGCACCTACTATTACCAACCATATTTGGTTTTACAACTATATTGATATTTAGGCATGTATAAAATTGCAATTTTCTGCTAAAATCATTGAAAACCCGCAAAAATTTGTTTTGATTGATGATTTATACACAACAGTCCTCTGTTTAAAGTAATGTAGAAGTTTCTGCTTGTGGTCTGTAACGGTAAACCGGAGCCCTATAAACAATAAGACACACGAATATACACACACTTAAACAATATATACAGTGTTGACAACGCACTTTTTTCTTTGGCTATTATTCAATATTTTATTTGTAATGCAATTCTATTCTTCTATTAACCTGTGCAAACCTGTCTATTCAATCATCTTAAAATCTTGGATTCCGTATCAAGTTACTAATACATTCTTTTTCTATAGACAACATAGATAAATGGGATAGTCTTTCTTCACCAGTTGAATTTGTAATAAAAGTTTTAATGCGCTTCTTCAGTTGAAAACAAGCTTTATCATAGTTGTTATAATTACATAATTGACGAATTAAAGTACTGAAATTGTAATTGTTTTGAGTATTTAAAAATACATATTATTGACACTTTATTATATGTTCTAAATATACCTCCTCGTTCGAGACAGACTTCATAACGATGTTCTAAGTTTCTGGTCATGTTATTGAATAAGGGTTGTCTCAGGGCTGCGAAGAAGACTTCTAACGGCATCCTATAATTCATCGATGGTTTGTGGTGCCCGTTTGAAAACGCATTTTAGCCATGCCCCAAATGTATGCGTCTGGAGAATGTGAAGGATAGTTTTGAACAGTAAATCGTGATATGAATTTGCTTTGGAAAATGTTTGCAAGAAATTGATCGAATTGCGAGCATAGCAAGTTGCCCCGTCCTGCTGAAAAATTGGTTTCGAAATGCCAAGTTACGTGCACGACAGAATTGACGTAGATCAGGTATAAATCGTGTTAAATTTGTCTGTACCCTCTGTTGAATTTACATTCAGGACTTGCCTACCATTCTCTTCGATAAAGTGACGCACCAATGATTCCGTGTCTAAAGCATTCAGACACTCACTTTTCACTATGTAAAGGAACCTCTTGAACCTCATCGGGTCTGCAACAGAAATCGATTTGTGCGACGATTCACATGAGCCCGCAGGAGGAAATCGGTTCGTGAAAACCAAACATTTTCAAAATTCAGGATTTTCATACTGTAACCGGCGAGAATTTGGCGCAATATTCCACTCTACTGCGATAAGTCCCGAAGATGTAGTTGTTGATGTACCTGAATCACATACGAAAATGTACCCAGCTCCTTCAGGATTCTTTGAAAGGAAGTTCTTGTTAAATCAAGTTGTAACGCTGTCCTTGCCTGGCTGACTTTCGGATTTTCTCAGATTTGCTCAAAAACACGTTCATGGTTATTGTTGTTGTTAACTGTCCTGGGACGCCCGTTTCCTTTTCGTTGGCACAATACACTACCTGTATTTCTAAACTTTTCAATAACCTTCAAAATTACAGCATTACTTGGAGAACGTTTATTAAACCTTTGTGTGAATTGATCAGACACGTATAACAAACTTGCACTATTACGTCGGCCGATTCCGTATGAACGAAAATAATGCTCTACCAGAAACACTTTCTCCTCTGTACTTAACACCATTTTTAACAATTAGGCCCTACTAATTACTTGTTTGAGGTTTACTTGACAGGTCTATACTAGCTAACTTGAGTGTGACAGCGCACGCATAAAAACACCGCCAACTTAGTTTCAGTACTGTTTATTTCGGGCAATACTGTACTTGTTGCAGGAATTGTTAAAACAATTTAAAGACTTCACTATAGAATTCTGCCAAATCAATTTCTTTAAGAAAACGTAGCATATTTAACGGCGTTTTTTGATTATTGATTTTTGGAGTGTTGTATAAAACACTCAGCTGTGAACTTAATGCCAAAATGTCAAAAAAAAATTTGTACAACTAGGTTTTTAACTATTAAGGGCTTCTTCAGGAAAACAAGCTTTATTATAGTTGTTATAATTACATAATTCGACGAATTTTAATTTACTGAAGTTCTAAAATCTGCTTTTGAGTTGTTGAGAAATATTATCAAAAATTTCTAAATATAATCCTACGATAGGAAGTTACCATATCACTTATATTGTCAATTCTAATACGCTTAGTTTGTGGTTCTAAACTCAAATTTAGTGTTTTGTCCCAAATTTCTTGAAAGTTTTCTCTTTTTTGATTTAATTGTTTTTCAAAATTATTGATGTTTTGAACACAGAAACTAATATCATTCGATTTAGTTTGCAAAATATCAAACAAAAGGTCCGTATAAAGAAACATTTCTGAAAACACATTGAGCACAAAATTAAAATTAAAATCCGTTTTCATCAGCTGTAAGTACCCTCTAGAAGAATTTACACTTTCAGGATCCCACATTTCTTTATGCGCTAAAATATTTTTAAACATTTAAACTTTGTTGATTTGCTTTTTTGACCCGGGGATTTCAAAGTGATGTAAGCGAAAATAAACAGGTGAGCCCACGTCAGGGCAGGAGCATCCGGTTGAGTGCAAGAACGAATCAGGTTTGAGAATTCTATTGCAATTTGAATCCGGGCGGCCTTTGGTATTCTCTTCAGGACGGTTGTGCGTGCTCGTATCGTTTGTACAAAAACCAAAAGTTCTTTCATGAGATCATATTCAGTTCTATCAGGTTGAAATGGTTCGCCCGCTGCTGTTGCACTTGCTGGTGTCATTGGCGTTTCCAGTGCTCGTTGATTTTCATTTGGATGTCTTTTTGATCAGTGAACATTTAAGCCCACTCTGCCTTTTAGTCCTCTTTTTTGATATAATGCACAAGTAAGCGTTTGAGAGTCTTGTGTATTTTGCTCATTTTCCATTTCAATCACATGTGGGCGCTTTTATGCGGTGAATGTGTATTTTAGTATCCGATTGTCGATTAGTCACGAATAAGATATAAAAAATTTTATGTTGGTATCCTTTATAGTAGCCTTTGAAGAAGTGCGCTAAAAAAAAGAAATCTGAAATTTAACGAAAGGCCTGTCAATCTGACGTACAATATAATATAATTTCTTTAAAACTTCTTTAAAAATGAGTTAAAGAGTGTCGACTCTTTTTAAATTTAACACTTACTCTAATCTTCTTTTTTTAAGCACTGGACACACGCGCCATTTTTATTTTTTCTTTAATTATTAGTAATACGTTTTATTTACAGCTGATTTCACGTTAAGCGTATTGGCTACCATAGGAAAGTCGATCCCAGGTCGCAACACAAATTGAAGGCAATCATTCTTTTAAACTTTAAAAATTTTTGCTTAGTGTACTCAAACCAAATATTTCAAACATCAATAAATCAAAGTAACCTTCAATTTATGTCATAAACGTCAAACTTGAAGTTTTTATTATTTTGACAACGATCCTAGGTCATGGATCGAAACGTAAATAAAATAGATTTTAAAAACTATGAGTGGTTTCATTCCCAAAGAAGATTAAGAAAAAAGTCAACTATATGTTTTTTAAAATCGCGATATCTCAGAAATGGTGATTCGATGGAAAAATTTTAAAACCAATTTTTGTAGATAATTTCATGATCTACAACTTTTGTCTGAGCTATTTTTACGATAACACTTACCGTTTACAAGAGAAATGCAAAAAAACCGATACTTTTACACTTGCCCTAGAATAAATTTTTTATCAGACGTAAGATCGATGTGGATTTTTGATATTTTATTTATAATAGTGTATTCAAGACCTGTACCAATTTTCAGCTCTATGCGAATTATTTTGTTTGTTTTTTTGACTGGGCTAAAGGTTTTGCAGGTTTTTGAATAAGGCTAGAAAAATATATCACTTTGATGTACATAAATTTTAAAAAGAATGGTATGAAATAGCACAGAATGGAACGTGTGATTGAAATTCACACCTTATAAATATATTTTCAACTATATCTAACTAATTGAATTATTTCTTAGATCATTTATTTATTTAACTCACAGGGCGCAATTTAATTTATGCACCGTCAAGCATTTTACTTTGGTCTGCCCCTGCACGCGCATATACCTTAAATAAATATTCAACAGTTTCGCCTAAGCACTTTTAATGGATCGAACAAACCATCTAACTTTTTAATTATAGCTTGATTAGGCTCGCATACAATTACCGTTCAAATGTCACTTCACAGATAAATAAGTCAAATCGAAAGGGTGTCTATAGATAGTTTTGGCGGTCACTGATCTTATCGGATTTGATCTACTTACGCTACAATGCGACAGTTCTAAATTAACAACGATAATGTGAAGTGCTGGACTAGGAACTAACTAGATCTAATATGCTGATTAGTAGTGACCTGAATTGAAAGTGTAAATGGCTATTCAACTGGTATTTGCTAAAAGTGATGACTCTCCGTGGGGGTTCCGTTTAACAGGTGGAGCTGACTGTGAGATACCGTTAACCGTAATAAAGGTAAGAAAAACAGATTTCATTTTCAAATTAGAAATCTGTTATCTTGAGCGAAACCAGATTAAAATAAGCTTATTTGAATAAATAACATTAAGTTGTTCCCTGTAAGTGGTTTCTAACGGTATTCCCAAAGATTAATAAGTTTTTTGGCTATTATAAAAAATTTGTGGACAGAGAAACGTTGACATTCTTTATACAGGTACTCTTATTGCGAATTAGAAATCTTAGTCGACATTTTAATAAAAGTTATGTTCAGGGTGATTGTTTAAATTAATTACTCAAGTCACACTTAAGCAGCAACACCGTGATAATGATAAGATTTAAATGCCATGTTGTGATATTTAGCTTCTCAAAGATTTTATTAAAATTGATTTTTAAACTAAATTTGATTTTTTTACTAACGTAAAATGATTCAATAGCTAGAGGAAAGTCAGGTACTATGGAATACCTTTACATTTTTGTATATGTAATTTACAGTTTTTTTAGCAAAAACTCCCAAAATCAGTATGAATACATATTACAACCAACTACAGTTAACTATCCCTATAGTAGGGGACCAAGAATACTACTATAGTAAACCTGTTTATCATAAAAGGTGATTAAAAGGCGCAGCAAGGGGCTGCAGCCGTGCTGGCTGAAAGATATTGGAGGAGAGACGATTGGTCTCGGGCGATCCTCAATAATTTACAAGGTTGTTGGGGATTGGCCGTAACAGATACAGCTTTTCGCTAAAATCTTTAAAAACTGCTTTGTGGAAAGATATGGGAACCTACCACAATATTTCCGAGGTATGCGTGGCCTAAAACACGAACTATGTATGATGGAGAGCTCACAAGTAAAATTCTTGTCCGGAGGTAAAATACCTCCGCATTCAGATCTCCGGGAGGGGGTACTTGGGGCTCGTTATCGTAAGAAATTAAAACAACGGTTCGATTTAGTGATAGGGACTTGGAATGTAAGGTCATTGCTTAGAGTAGATAAGTTAACGAATTTATTAGCCGAAATGAGAAAAGGAAAGCTGGACATTTTAGGTATTAGTGAGGTGAGATGGCCAGATACTAATGACTTTTGAAAAGGTAATTATAGAATAATTAAAACTTCTTCAACTAACGGACAGGCAGGGGTAGGAATAGTGTTGGGTAGAAGATTAGGACGTAAAGTTAAAGAGTACTTACAATTTAGTGATAGAATAATTATGGTTAGATTGAGTACAAAACCCACAGACACTGTTTTAGTACAGGTTTACTTGCCAACAACTCAGTACAAGGATGAGAAAGTAGAAAAGGTATACGAGGATATAAATAGTATAGTGAGAAAAGTAAAGGGAGATGAGAATTTAATAGTGATGGGCGATTTTAATGCGTCAGAGTGAGAAGGTAGTGAGGGAAAAATGGTAGGAAAATTTGGGTATGGTAGACGAAATGATAGAGAAGAAAGATTAGTTGAGTTTTGCCAGGAACATAGATTAGTAACTGTAAACACTCTATTCGAACAACATGTTAGAAGAAGATATACCTAGAAATCGCCGGATGATAGGGCTAGATTATATTTTAGTTAAACAAAGATTTAGAAACCAAGTTAAAAAATGTCGTAGTTATCCAGGGACTGACATAGATAGCGATCATAACTTAGTTAAAATGAAGTGTAAGCTAAAATTTAAAAAATTGAGAAAGGTTAAGAGAGAGGGATGAGATCTAGATAAGCTTAATGATAATGAGGTAAAAGAAGAATATAAATAAGTATTAGATAATAAGATCAAAGAGATAGTTATAGGAGGGAACGTAGAAAATAGATGGAAAGAAATAGAAAGGACTGTACATGATACAGCAACACAGACTATAGGTAAGAAAAAAGTAGAAGCGAGAAAACCTTGGGTAACAAAGGAGATATTAGATTTAATAGAGAATAGACGAAAGCTTAAACCTTTCAGAGAATTGAATAGTGAAAGTAAGCAAAAATATAATAGAGTCAGAAATACATGAGTGTAGAAAAGCTAGAAATAAATGGATGGAGGAGAATTGTAAGGGAATACTAGATGATTTGAGAGTAGGTAAGATAGATAGGGCTTACAAGGCACTTAAAAAGTTTTTCGGGAAAGATAGGAAAAATATAATAGTGTTACAGATGAGAATAATGAGCTTCTAGTAAAGAAAGTTGATGTAGCAGATACATGGAATAGATATTTAGAAGATTTATATAAGGGAGACAATATGGATGAGTTAGAGAACGACCAAGAAGAGGATGTAGAAATAAGGTGCTTAATATTAAGAGAGGAATTTGATAGAGCTGTTAGGGATCTTAAACTAAGTAAAGCGCCAGTGATATACGATATACCCGCAGAATTAATAAAATATGCAAATCAGAATACTTTAGACAGATTATATGAACTAGTAAAAGTAATATATGGCATAGGTGAGGTCCCAATAGATTTCAAAAAAAAATTTATTATTCCAAACCCAAAAAAGTCAGGAGCTGATAAGTGTGAGAATTTTAGAACGGTTAGTTTAACTTCCCACGCTTCCAAAATACTAACAATAATAATTAAAAATAGAGTAGAAGCTTTAACTGAGAATTATTTAGGCGAAGATCAATTTAGTTTTCGTAAAGACAGATGGACTAGAGAACCGATACTAATGATTAGGGTAATTATCGAAAAAAGGTTACCAAAAAAATACTCGCTTTGCGTTTGTAAACTTAGAAAAAGCATTTGATAGGGTTAATTGGATTGTTATATTCGGGGTTTTGCGAAAAATAGGAATCTCTAATAAGGATAGAAAAACTATTTACAGTTTATATAAAAACCAAAGCGTAGTCATTAGATTTGAGGAAATAGAAAAGGAAGCAAAGATTAAAAATGGTGTTGGACATGGCTGTATACTATCTCCTTGATTTTTAATGTTGATATTGAGGATGCTTTAAACTTAGCTAGAGAGAGAGAAAAGAGATAGATATCAGTGTACAGGGACAGAAAATAGCAATGCTACGTTTTGCAGATGGTATAGCCATTATAGCAGAGTCTAGAAAAGAGTTAGGAGAGTTTTTAAATATTTTAGATGAGATACTACAGAGTAACTATAGTATCAGAATTAACTCGGGAAAGACAAAGATAATGACAAGTGAGTTACAGCCTAGTTCTAAATCAAAATTAAAAATAGATAATATCGAGTTAGAGGAGGTACATGAATTTTGCTATTTAGGTAGTATAATTACAAAGGACGGACGTAGCAGAAGGGATATAGTAGCTAGAATAGTTCAAGCTAAAAAAATGTTTTTTAAAAAGAAAGACTTACGAATGGCTAATAGTATTAGTTTAGATAATAGAAAAAGTTTCTTAAAGTCGTACGTATGGAACGTTCTATTATATGATAGTGAGACTTGGACAATTGAAGAAGTAGATAAGAAAAAGATAGAATCTTTTGAAACTTGGTGTTATAGGGAAATGTTAAAGTTTCGTTGGATAGAGTAACAAATGAGGAAGTTTATAGAAGGATAGGTGAGGAACCTTGTATGTGGAAACAATTAAAGGTCCGGAAAGATAGAATGATAGGGCACTAGTTAAGTAAGGTCTTAGATTATAGACTCCCAAATAAAAATAGAGTAGGAAGACCCAGACAAAGCTATATTAGTTAAATTATTAGAGATTTAGGTTGTGAAGGGTATGTAGACCTTTTTTGACTAGTTCAGAATAGAAAAGAATTTAGAGCTGCATCAAAACGACCTTAAGTAAATTCGAAAACAAAACAAAAAAAAATAAATAAAAATTGTTAACTAAATGTCACCATGACATAACTCACAATTAGTTAGCGGTCTGGTATGTTGGCAGCGATTCGCTTAATTCACCTAACCACTCGCTGCTAGAGGCTACTTTTAGATTGGTTAGCCACAGATTCCAACTGGACAACAAAAAGCCGTGACCCCAGACTCATGTGCTATATAATTGATACGCTCGAGGATGTCCAAAGATGTTGTTCGTCTAGAGGGTACACGAGATTAGCAAGTGGCTTCCGATATTATTGCTTTGCGTTTAGTTGTTGCATGACCGTTGATGGTATTATACGGTTTTTGTGGTTGTTGACCCTACTGGGGTTTGCGCATCAACGACTTTCCAAACTACTTGACTAGAAGATGATGTGGAAGTGAGCGAATGCAGAAAATTACTTGCAAAGACAGTTCAACCTGGGGGAATCTTATCAGAATAAATATTTAACGCCCACTCGCCGTGTATATGAAACAAGTTGAAAACCTTGAGGTATTTCTTGCACAATAAAGTGTTTTCAAGGAGTTTTGAAAGATTAAACCGCTATTTATGAGTTTACAAACCAGGTTTCAAAGCAGCTGGATTGTTTTGTACATGGGTACAAAATGCTGAACTTAGTCTTGTAATTGAACTAAATTAGAAAATAACAAGTCGCTGTTGTTTTCCATATAGGACGAAAAACTTTTTAAAATTGAGGATTTACCTAATTTTTAAAATTTTTTTCCCTTGTCTCTTGCCTTTATACTTCTAAGTTGTTTCAACTAACAATTTTTTTCTTTACAAACAAAAAAATTGTTACAGTCGTTTCTTGAATATATGTTTTGCACTTGGTAGCAGAAATCTTTAACCTCTTGTAAATTCTCGTTCTCTATTTTCTATTCCGGTTTTTACATATTTCCCCCTCCTTTTCACATACTGATACTTTAGTTTTATTTTATAGATTCTCATACCGCAACTCTCTGTTTGTACTCGAGTCGTTAATAGCTGCTTCTAACTCAATCTTGCTAGACTATCTGCATATCAATCGTTTGTCCTTGTATAGTAATTCCAATATTTTCCTACATTTAACAGGATTAATTACCTCTTCAATATACAAGTCAAAAATTAATGAGGATAGCGCACATCCTTGTCTAACCTCTTTCTTAATACTTACTTCTCTACGTGCATGCTCTAATTCTTTTACCGCTGTTTGCTGTTTATATAGCTCTGTACTATTCGTTTGTCGATATTAGCAATTTCAACGGTTTTAAGTATTTCGAACCTTTTTCCCATTTTTCATTGTCGAATGTTTTTGTTCGGATCTACAAATCCTATGTACACGGTTTTTCCTTTGTCTATTTCTTCATTATCCATGGTCTCCCGTGTTGCCATTTTGCCTGAATCCAAATTGAACCTGTCCTAATATTTCTTCAGCTTGTGTTTCCATCCGTCTTTGTACATTTCTAGTTAATAGTTTTTAACACGTGTGTTGTCAAACTTATTTTCCAAAAATTTTTACATTAATCGCACCTCTCCTTTTTGGTCTAAGTGTTGCGTTTGAAATATTTGGATATCTTGCTTGTCTCATACATAAGCTTACAAATTGGCAGACATGTTTTATCGTAACAATTTTTTGACGATTATAAAAGCTTATAAATTTAATTATAAATACACTGCACAGTTTATTCAAATAAACAATTAATTTTATGATGTTAATAAAAGTTCAGATGAGTACCTTATAGCCCAATCACAAGGCATATATTAATTAATAATAATAGCAAAGGCTCTATTCGTAAACGTTGGTCATTTGATTAGCATTTCCAACGTAAAACGATTTTTGTGCCTTGTGCGCATACCGTCGAGAGAAGGGTCAGTCTGGCTCGACCACTAGCGGCAGTTAGAAGCATCATGGAGTTCAATTAAGTCAGAGCTAGCAGTCTACACGTGACCATAAACGTGGCAGCGTAATCAAGTGCAGAATGCACTTGACTTTTGTTTGGTTCTGATAACGTGCTCACTCTCACCTATACCGATAACGATAATTCACACGTTTACCAATTTTTAATTTCATTAATTCACAATTTATAAGGTTACGAACATACGAGTTTAGACATCATGTTTAATTGCTCAGTTTGCTGTTAAATAAACTCGCCTTGGGATAGGTTAATGAAGAGTTAAAAATGTTGCACATTGAATAGCTCGTTTTATGGATTGATTTTGTTTCGATTTACTTTGATGGATTGCACAACAAATTGATGAAAATGCTTTCCTATAATGGTCTAGCATAATACGCTGTAATGCATTTAATTCGTCGCTAGTTTAAAAGAAAAAGCTCAAGCTTACGCTTTGTAAGGTGCAGATCTCGAAAGTTGGTCGACGTCACTTGTTTGTTCAACAACCGCAAGCTGATACATGTGGTCTTGACAAAGTATTTGTTACAATGCAGTTCAAAGTACAACTAGTTGTTAAGGTAAGCGTTAGCATAAGGATTTAACCGGACAACAGCTGTTCTGACTAACTCGACAGCGAGGCAAATATTTGAAACTAAAATGGTAACGTTTTTTAATTTCGTTTAAAAAGAAGTAGATTGAACCTTTATCATTTGGATTTCATTATAGTATAAATTTTGCTTACATTTGATATTACTGCAAATAATTAAAATTATGAATTTTCTTTATTTAATCCGGAAAAGTATTGCACTCAAGTTCAACAACACGTAAAGTAATTACGAGAACTAATTTATTTAGCATTGAACATATAACAGATATTTGTAAACCAAGGTAAACAGATCTGTGCAGTTTAGGTATTTAAAATCTTTACGGTCATATATAATTTGTTGTTGGCATTTTGATTCCTAGTAGAAATTACCATAATTCTCATTTATAAATATCTGAGTCTGAAAGATTAGACCACGTTTCTCATTGTTGTACATTTTTGTATAAAATTTTACTACAGAAGAAGATAAATTTGTTTAAAGAACGATCATATGATTTAATTGAACAATTATTTTATTTTGGACAAGTGCATCCAAAAGGTAGAGATAAATGAGTTAAAAAGTAAAAATAAAATATACCCTTGTGTAAAAAATAGGTTATTGGTTGTGACTCAATAAAGAAGTACTAAACAGCGCTTTTAAGAAGTTTGATATCTATATTTCCTTTTACTATTTATACTTAAATTTTTGGTATTAATAACTACTCCTTTTCTTTATTGTATAAGGTAGCAAGAGTGTATCTCTTGCGTCTTTCGTTATTATTATAACATTGTTTTTTTCAGATCCTGCGTTTTGCAGTAAAAGCGACGTTTCTCCTTGAGTATTTCCAAGTTCTCCCTTAGGGTATCCCGTGCTTTAATAATTCTAGGACTTGGTGGCGCCTTTTTTGCACCCCCTATTTGTATTTTAGAGTCAGTACAGAAAACAATAACTTTGTTGTGAAACCCACGACCACCCCTCATAATCTCTACCCGAGGAATAGACCCTTAGCTTAGTCGAAAGGCTGTCGATTTCCCTTCATTATAAGAGGATCAAATAAATGAGCTATATAAGATAATAAGGTATATAGCCAGTTCGTTTTACTATTACTGCTTGTTCAGCTGATTTTAAAGCTTTTGCTTGCGCCTTAGCTACGTCCATTGTCATATTATTTTTCAGACTCTTTAATGTTAGTTCAAACTTATCTCTAGGTATAGGATATTCCGTCATCCTTTTCAGTGTCCGATTCCTGTTTTAGTGGTTCTAGTTCCTGTCCTGTATATAAAAATTCCCTATGTACTCTTGCCATCTATCCACATCCTCGACATATTCTGTAATGATTTTTTCTTCGCACGGCTGATATTATTGCTATACAGTTTTATATACTTAAAAGTCATTCTAATTAGTGTGTATGCTTCGTCTGCCCTTGCTATGTCTATCATCGTTTGTTTATTTTTGCAATTTTTCCTCAATACATTGTTCTTTAGCTTTCCTGCATTTGCGAATAATCTCCCATTCTATAGCTTTGTATCTCTGTTTCCTGGTTCGTATGGTCTGTTTCTGTATTTTCGTTCTTCCTCTATTAAATTCAGAATATCCTTTGTTCATGATTCCTTAGCTTATTTTTGTTTATACCCTAGAATGTTTCTGTCGCCATGTCTAAGCGGGATTTAATGTTATGGCTTATTTCATTCTGTTTCTACTTCTTCAGTATCAGAAACTTTCCCGATGTCTTTCAACAATTAATCTGAATTTTTCTCAAATCTTTAGTGTATATCTTTATCTTATAGTTTCCCAAGGTCAAAGTGTTTTTTTCGGTCTCTTTTATTTCCAACTCTTGAAATTTAAGCGCGGCTTTCATAGTTACTAGGTTGTGGTCAGTGTCCATACCTGCATTTGGGTAGTTTCTACAGTTTTTTACTTGATCTATATAAGCCTTTGTGTAACAAGAATGTAATCTATTAGATATCTCTCTGTCTCCTACCATTTTCCACCTGTATCGGTTTTTAAGATGATGCTGAAATAACGTATTTGCCCTATCGTTTCTAGTGCCTAAGCCAAATAAACCTATCACCACACTTTCACTATCCACATCTAGCACTACATTAAAATCTCCCGTAATTATTAAAATTTCATGTTCTTTTACGAATCTTGGTATGTCTTCGATATCTTTCTAGATCGCTTCTACCTCACTTAGCTACAGGTGGGCATGTATAATTCTATTATTATTGTATTTACCGGGTTAGATTCTAACCTAACCACAATTACTCTTTCGTTCTCTTATAAGTAGTTTTCTACACAGTGTTCTATCTTATTCCGCATAAAGATCCCCACACCCAAAATTTCCTTTCTATGATTCTGTATGAATTACCCTAAAGTGTCTGTTCCAAAAACCTCCCGCTTCTGGTAACCGAGTTTTGCTAATCTTAATATTTATAATGCTAACCTATCCATTTCAACTTTCAAATTTTTCAGCTCGCCAACTTGCTTCATGCTCGCACCATTCCATACCCGGACTTGCAAGAGAGTCACGGTTCTTTTTTTTTTCTTCCTATAATTCATTCTAATTAGTGTGTATATTTCGCCGGTCGTTCCTATTTCTATCTTAGTTTGTATATCTCTGCACTTTTTCTTAATTCATTGCTCTTTAGCTTTTCTGCATTTGAAAATAATTTCCCATTTTATGACTTTGTATCTGTTTTCCTTCTTCGTCTGGTCTGTTTTAGTATTTTTACCATTCTTCTATTGAATTCAGAATATTCTTTGTTACTCATGGTTTTTTTATTTTCTTTTTGTGTATACTCCAGAATATCTCTAACCGCAATTTCTAAGCTGGATTTAATATTAGTTCATTATGCTTCTACTTCTTTAGTATCAGAAAATTTCCCGATGTCTTTCAACAATTCGTTTGACTTTTTCTCTTTATTTTTCACTTTATTTTCTAGTTTCTCAAATTCAAAGTATCTTTGTCCATTCTTTCCTCTAATATTCCCAATACTATCCAAAATCACATAATACCTCGCAAATCTAAACCACTTCGCTTGTACGGCCTTCCTAAAGTCCATAAACCTGATGTCTCCCTCCATCCGATAGTGAGCACAATTGGTTCACCAACATACCATTTGGCAAAATACCTGGCAAATTTCTTAAAACCGTATTCCGACAACAGCCCTACTAATGTTTTAAACTCTACTCATTTTATAGGACTAATTGCAAATATTGAACTAGGCCCTGATAATATACTAGTCAGTTTTGACGTAACATCCCTATTCACTAACGTACCTGTCATAGATACTGTCTCCATCATTAAATAACTCCTACCTTAAGAAAACGAATTTGAGTACCTGGCCATACTAATTGAAAAATGCTTAACTTCTACCTATTTTGTCTTCAACGAACAATTTTACAAACAAACTTCTGGCACACTCATGGGCATACCTCTATCCTTTATTGTGGACAATATATTCATGGAGCCTTTAGAATCGATGGCTCTAGAATCCGCAAACCTTAAACAAAAAACTTGGCTCCGTTATGTGGATGACACTTTGTAACAATTTTATTTCTTAGTTACTAAATCCAATCATAAAAAGCAAAGTTATAAAGCGCTTTTATTCAAATTATTAGTAAAGTACATGCAACAAGTTTAGTAATACGCTAAAGTTGTATCTATATATTTTTTTTTATGTATAGTCAAGTATCTGTACCTTCGATAACGTTTCGCAGGCGCGTTTTGCTTGAAGGACTCTGCTGGGGGTCACGCCGTCGCTCGTGCGAGGTGATAAAGAGTCGGTCCTGCAAGCTTGTTAAATAACCATGTACAATTGGAGGCAGGCCGTGAATTTGCGGTTACATTTTGACGAGTAGAGATCCATCTTTAAATAGCGGTTGGTATCCTATAATCAGTATTTACTTTGTTTAATTGAGGTATTTTGTTTAGCGCGTAATTAACCACCATAAAACCAACTATAGAAACCACAATTCCAACAACTGATGTAAAACGACTTTGTATTGCAGTCCGTAAGAAGCGGCTTTGATAATGGAGAAATTGAATAATTGGTAGAAGAGCTTATTACTACAAAACCTGATGGAAGTATGGTGATTACGTTTGATTTTGCAACACCTATTAACATCCAAATAAAGCAGTTCTGGTTTGTAGATAAGTTTAAGAATTTTGCTCGTGTTCTAAATTAGAAACACGCTATTTTTGTTAGTGCATAAAAGCACGAATGTTATAAAGTTTTGATTATTAGTTGAGCTAAATGTTTCAGCATTAAAAATGTTAATGCAAAACTTGTAAAGTTTTAAGATACCATTCACGTGGTTCATTTTGTCCTGTTGGTAACAGCGACAGATGTTTTGTTACGTCACTTGTTTGCCCGCAATATACTGCTGACACCTGTGTTCTAATAAACATATGCTTTGAATAATGCTTGCATAAGTTGAACTTATAAGAATATTTTTTTGATCTTTCTTTATTAGAACTGAAACTAACACAATTAATTTAGATTAGAAAACTTGATTTACTATGCTTTACTTTTGTAACCCACTCGAACAGATCTGTCCGAGTCGGCTTTTCTTTGTAACAAGTTTACACTAAGTTTTAAAATGTTTGCTTAGTAACTATTTTGAAGAAACCTTATTTAAAATCCTTGAACTCATTTAATTATTTATGAAACTTTGTAGCATTGAATTTTGTTTTAAAAGAGAATCTTTTCAGTAAATTATTAGTTAAAGACTAAAGCTTTTTTTTATTTTGATCAATTATGGTCAAAGCTAACTACAAGAAACTAACACCCGTATGAGTAGAATTTTAATGTCAACTTATACAGGAGATATTTTTTTTGATATTTCTTTAGGTATGTTTGTGGTACACAAATAGTGTTCCACCCTTCTATTAAGTTAATTATTACCATTTCTTTCAGGAGCAGCGTCTTATTCAGTTAAAACGGGTCTCTGTCATCGAAGGCGATTTTTTTTTCTTTGGGTTTCCACGTCCGCCCCTAGAATTATACTACGCAATTATCCTAATTAAGTCAGGACTTGGTGGCGCCTTATTTGTTTTGGATAAGATTCAACCTACAATCAGAATTCGACTTACCCCCCCATTTCTCATAGCTCTACCCAAGGAATAGACCCCTAGTTATGTCGGAAGACTTCGTTACACTTGCCCAGGCGCGAGGATAGTCATGTAACCATGCAATAGAAACAGATAAGAAATAGTGTTTCAAAAAAAATAAGAACACGACAACTTTTGTAATTTGGCCCCATGGACACCAACGCTCAATAATTTTCTAGATCACATAAACAATTAACATAAAAATATTAAGTTCATTATAGAAATGAAAAGAACGGAACTCTGCCATTCTTTGTCGTTCTGGTGGAGCGTCAACCCAACGGACGACTAGGTCATTCCGTATACAGAAAAATCAACACACACAGACATATACCAACATGCGTCGTCACGTCATCATCCGTCACAAAAATCATCGGTAATCAACTCTCTAGTACACCGTGAAATTAAGATTTCACAATCAGAACATTTATTTAATGAACTGACCCATCTGAAAACCAGTCTTATAAAAAACGGCTACCACAACTTAGATATCGGCAGAGTTAGCCAGCATCTGCATCCAACACGAACCACCAAACCATGTTGTAATTTAGACACACGATCTTTAGCAATCCTTCCGTATATACACATAGTAACAGACCGAATTGGCAAAATTCTACGTAAGCACAACATCAAAACAATCTATAAGACCGAAAATAAAATTTAACAAATATTACCAACTCCAAAAAATCCAGGAAACAGTCTTAAAGCCCCAGGCGTATATAGTATACCTTGCAGCTGTGGTTTAGTGTACATAGGAGAAACAGGACGGTCAGAACAGACTAGATTAAACGAGGATAAGCGATGCCTAAGAACAAGCCAGTACAATCGCTCAGCGGTGCCCGAACACCAACATGAAACAGGCCATACCATTAACTTTGACAAGACAAAACTAATTGCCAGAATTCCATTTTTCTACAATAGAAAAATCAGAGAATCGATAAAAATCATTAAAAATTTCAACAATTTAAACAAAGACGATGGCTACTAACCTTTCTTCCATTTCGAACACGAACCAATGTTCACAAAAGCAAAACCGTAACGTTTACTGATCCGTTACACACTCCTCTCTATTCATGATTACTCAAGCATTAGGTTCTCGCACTATATAACCCATCACTTTCGTTACTTTCACCAGTTACTTTGTCAGAAAACAGCTTTTGGCTTAAATGGGCTGGTGAGTCTGCTAGTTCAGAAGTAACTCTTCATACTTTTTATACTTTTTACACTTGTCTAATTAATATTTTATCACTCTTATTTTTATTATTTTATATTTTATTTTCTATTTGTCCTGATGAAGCCCTTTACAAAAATGGGCGAAACGTCGACCTTAGGTTATAAAATGACACCAAGTCTTAGACTCATAAAAAACAAGATGTACCTTAAGGGGGAACTTGGAAACCCCCAAGGAAAAATATCACACTCGCGGTGCAAATATTGGTTATTAAGAAAGCAGTGCGTAGCATCTGTAATAAACAATATAGTTAGGGCAAAAAAGCACACCAGAAGCGTACTCTTACTACCTTGCTACTACAAAAGAAACAACATATAAAATTATTTCCTGTAATAAAATATATCTATTATCAAACTACATTACTGGAGCTATTTGAGGACTACGGTAAGACAAGGCTACAAAAGAGCATGCCGTTTTAAACTGTTACTAATATAAAGACCAAGTAGTATTACTGACCAAACCTGATAGAAAACACTGTAAAATTGACTAGCAATACGCTGCCATTAATATCTCACCTATACAGCAATATAGATTAAAGAATTGTAGTAAGTTTCACTACATTTGGACGCATTTGTCCAAAATGAAACCATAAATTTAGTTTGAGTTATTCGTTTAATAAATCTGTATTTTTTTGTTTAATACATTTATTTACAAAATAAACAACAAATATTCATAAAAAGGTTTCAGAAAGCGGCAGTTATTTAATTTTAGTTTAGTATACTTTTACATCTTTAAAATCATATTAAAATAACATAATTTACGAGTTTCTTTTCTTTAATTGGATTTTTGTGGATTTATGACACTGTTGCTGCCTACGTGCAAAATTAAGTCTACAATCGCAATACTCTTTACTTTCTTTATAAATTTGGAGCAATGCCCTACTTTTGTTTCTATAATAAAACATTATGTATGATTATGTAATATATAAGGGTCCAAAACACCAAAGCGCAATTGCTGGGGATAATAGATTATTGAAAAATAGAAGAGATTTGTTCAATAAACGTTTGTTTTACGTCCACTTGCTTTTAAAATGCAGGGTGTCAAAATATTAAATTAAAACGATGTTATTTCTGTAACTTGCATTTAAGTTAACTTTTTAGGAATTTGCAATTTTAATTACTTTATGTAAATAATAAATAAAGACTCTATGACGCAACTCAAATTAATTACAATAAAAACTATTTTACGTACGAGGGTAGTTTGAAAAGTTCGCGAAATGAAGGGGAATATGAAAAAATTTGTTTTTAAAATATAATTTATTTTTTAACTTAATCTCCGTCAAGTTGAATACACTTCATCCGGCGTTGTTCCAAATCCATTGTGCCATCACGAAAGTGCGATTCTTTAAGGCCTCCAAAATAGTCGTCGACAGCTGCTTTTACTTCTTCGTCCGTGAAAAATCGTTTTCACCCAAGGAAAACTTTTAGTCGTGGAAATAGGTGGAATCAGAAGGATCCAAATCAGGCAAATAAGGTGGATGTTGCAACAGATCGTACTTCAAATCATTCAATATTTGCATTGCTACTGCACTTGTGATGGAAAATGCTCTTCTTCTTACGCAATGCAGGTCTTTTTTCACGAATATTTTTATCCAGTTGGCCTAGAAGTTTAGTGTAATATTCACCCTTTATTGTTTGATCCTTGGGAAGATAGTCAATTAGTAGGACACCTTTAACATCCCAAAAAACTGATGCTATACCTTTTCCAGTCGACTTCACGGACATTGCTTTCTTTGTTGGTAGAAAACCCCTATGTCTCCATTGTTGCTTGGTTTCAGGGGTATAATAGTGAACCCAAGTTTCATCTTTCGTAACAAATCGTCGGACGAAATCGGTTTTATTGGAGTTAAGGCGGTCTAAACTCTGTTGGCAAATTCTCTTCATCTGAAGGTTTTGATCAATTATCAATATCTGCTGCACCCATTTTGCCGAAAGCTTTTTCATACCTAATTCCGCAGTTAAAATATGAAATGCTCTTTCATCTGAGATACCTGTATCTTTAGCAATTTCGGAGACCTTTAATCGACGATCCTGCGTAACCGCATTAACTTTTTGGACGATTTCAGGCGTGGTGGCAGTTTTTGGTCGTCTGCTGCGCGGGTCATCTTCTAGGTTCTCACGATCATGTTTGAATTCCGTCACTCCCTTGTGCACAGTTGTAAATGATGGAGAGGTTGTCTCCTAATGTATCCTGCATATCTTTATGCATTTCTGTTCCTATCCAACTTTTTTTACAAAATATTTGTAAACAGCGCGCGTTTAAATTTTATCCATTTTGAAAAACTCACAAAACTAACTTTACTTCATATAGCACCAAATTAATACTACTTGACAGAATAATGTCAAATTTAACACTGCACTCTAGATAGTTGGATCCGTCAATTGTATATATTTTGTTCAAACTGATGCCGCCATCTGTGCTCCATTTCGCGAACTTTTCAAATCACCTTCGTATTTCGACTACTAAGTTGTTATTATACGCAGGGTGTCTAGGCGATATCTGGTGTCCCGGTGCAAACAATTTTAAGACATTCTTTGACCGTAGCTTTCGGGAATAAAAATATACTCTTTTACTCCCTCTTATGTGAAATTAGTCGAAATTTTAGTCTCAACAAAAATATTAATTTTCTAAAAAAATTTAATTACACAATTCTCTCAAAGGAAATATTCTCAAACGAAAAAAGAAAAGAATTTTTTACTTATATAATATATTTTTAAAGAAAAGGGTTACTTCATTTTTACGTGTAAGAGTGCTTTGGGAGATCAACATGATTCTTGTCTCCTGATGTCTGATGGGTGTCTTTTATGTATTTTTCGTTGCCGAAACCGAATCTGCACTCAGAATTTTCGTATCACCATCAAGTGTTGTGGGCCTTGTAGCAATATAAAGTTTGAGTTGCTAATAATTAAACAGTTTAAGTACAGTTACAATTTTTATTAAAATATAATAAAGTGCAGGACAAGAAAGCTTTCTAGTCTCACGCTATTTCACTACTTGTTATCTGTAATCGAACGTAGTTACTACTCCTTTACTGTGAAAACATCTTCATTTGGTATATATACGTAATATCATGAGTTATTCAGTATAACAATAGTTCTATGCATGTTAAAAGTCGTATGTTTTTAATTATGTAAATAAGGAGATTTACTCATATTAACGATAACAGTTAAAATACACTTTGAAAGATTCCATTAAACGTAATATCAGTAATGAGTGTTTTGTTCTATTTATCTTTAGTCTAGACCTCAATAAACATTAGGCAATGACTAATTTGTCTGGAATGTTGTTGAGATGATAACAAAATAATGAAAATTATTATTATAACAAGAGTGAGAAAAGTAAAGAGAGATGAGAATTTAATAGTTATGGGCGATTTTAATGCGTCAGTGGGAGAGGATAGTGAGGGAAAAATGGTAGGAAAATTTGGGTATTTCAGACGAAATGATAGAGGGGAAAGATTAGTTGAGTTTTGCCTGGAACATAGATTAGTAACTGTAAACACCCTAATCGAATAACATGTTAGAAGAAGATATACCGGGAAAGCGCCAGGTGATAGGGCTAGATACCAAATAGATTATATTTTAGTTAAACAAAGATTTAGAAACCGAGTTAAAAACTGTCGTAGTTAATCAGAGGCTGACATAGATAGCGATCATCACTTAGTTAATATGAAGTGTAAGCTAAAATTCAAAAAATTGAGAAAGGCTAAAAGAGAGGGATGGGATTTAGGTAAGCTTAATGATAGTGAGGTAAAAGAGGAATATAAACAAGTATTAGATAATAAGATCAAAGAGATAGGTATAGGAGGGAACGTAGAAAATAGATGAAAAGAAATAAAAAGGGCTGTACATGATACAGCAACACAGACTATAGGTAAGAAAGGAGTAGAAGCAAGAAAACCCTGGGTAACAAAAGAGATATTAGATTTAATAGAGATTAGAAGAAAGCTTAAACCTTTCAGAGAATTGGATACTGAAAGTAAGCAAAAATATAATAGAGTTAGAAATAAGATAGTACATGAGTGTAGTAAAGCTATAGAAATAAATGAATGGAGAAGAATTGTAAGGGAATACAAGATGATTTGAGAGTAAGTAAGATAGATAGGGCTTGCAGGGTAGTTAAAAAGTTTTTCGGGGAAGATAGGAAAAATATAATGGTATTAAAGATGAGAATAATGAGCTTATAATAAATAAAGTTGAGGTTGCAGATAGATGGAAAGATATTTAGAAGATTTATATAAGGGAGACGATATGTATGAGTTAGAGAACGACCAAGAAGAGGATGTAGAAATAGGGCTCTCAATATTAAAAGAGGAATCTGATAGAACTGTTAGGGATCTTAAACTAAATAAAGCGCCGGGGATAGACCATATACCCGTAGAATTAATAAAATATGCAAGTCAGAAAACTTTAGACAGACTATATGAATTAGTAAAAGTAATATATGACACAGGTAAGGTCCTAATAGATTTCGAAAAAAATATTATTATCCCAATCCCAAAAAAGTCAGGAGCTGATACGTGTAAGAATTTTAGAACGATTAGTTTAACTTCCCACGCTTCCAAAATACTAATAATAATAATCAAAAATAGAGTAGAAGCTTTGACTAAAATTATTTAGGCGAAGACCAATATGGTTTTCGTAAAGACAAAGGGACTAGAGAACCGATACTAACGATTAGGGTAATTATAGAAAAAAGGGTACAAAAAAATAAAAAGACTCATTTCGTGTTTGTAAATTTAGAAAAAGCATTTGATAGGGTTAATTGGATTGTTATGTTCAGGGTTTTGCAAAAATAGGAATTTCTCATAGGGATAGAAAAATTATTTACAGTCTATATAAAAACCAAAGCATAGTAATTAGATTTGATGAAATAGGAAAGGAAGCTAGATTAGAAATGGTGTTAGACAGGACTGTATACTATCTCCCTTGATTTTTAATGTTTATATTGAGGAAGATCTAAACTTAGCTAGAGGGAGAAAAGAGATAGGTATTAGTGTACAGGAACAGAAAATAGACATGTTACGTTTTGCAGATGATATAGCCATTATAGCAGAGTCTAGAAAAGAGTTAGGAGAGTTTTTAAATATTTTAGATGAGATACTACAGAGTACTATAGTATGAGAATTAACTCAGGAAAGACAAAGATAATGACAAGTGAGTTACAGCCTAGTTCTAAACCAAAATTAAAAATAGGTAATACCTAGTTTGAGGAGGTAAATGAATTTTGCTACTTAGGTAGTATAATTACAAAGGACGGACGGACGTAGCAGAAGGGATATAGTGGCTAGAATAGCTCAAGCTAAAAAAATGTTTTTAAAAAAGAAAGACTTACTAATAGCTAATAGTATTAGTTTAGATATTAGAAAACGTTTTTTAAAGTCGTACGTATGGAGCGTTCTATGATACGGTAGTGAGACTTGGACAATTAAAGAGGTAGATAAGAAAAAGATAGAATTTTTGAAACTTGGTGTTATAGGAGAATGTTAAAGATTAGTTGGACAGATAGAGTAACAAATGAGAAAGTTTGTAGAAGGATATGTGAAGAAGCCTGTATGTGGAAACAGTTAAAAGTCAGGAGAAATAGAATGATAGGACATCAGTTACGACATGAGGGACTATTTAGTAAGGTCTTAGATTATAAACTACCAAATAAAAATAGAGCAGGAAAATCTGGACAAAGTTATATTAGTCAAATTATTAGAGATTTAGGTTGTGAAGGGTATGTAGACCTTTTTAGATTAGCTCAGAATAGAAAAGAATTTAGAGCTACGTTAAACCGACCTTAAGTAAATTCGGAAACAAACCAAAAAAATATCTGTTAACTAAATGTCACCATGACATAACTCACAATTAGTTAGCGGTCTGGCATGTTGGTAGCGATTCGTTGCTTAAGTCTTACCATAACATATAATTTAACACTTTTCCTTTTTTGGAGGGGATAACCAGGTAATATTTAATTTCCTTATAAATGGGAATCATGTAAACATGTTGGAGTTTTTTAACAACCATCAGGTTGCTAATATCTATGTAGAGCCAGGTAGATGGGAAAAAGATAGAAGAGTATAGGAAGACCTAAACCAAGCTATATTAGTCAAATTATTAGAAATTTAAGCTGTGAAGGGTATGCAGAACTTTTTAGATTAGCACAGACTAGAAAAGAAGTTAAAGTTGCGTCAAACCGACCTTAAGTAAGGTCGACAACAAAATGATGATGACCAAGAGGTACAACAATTTAGGTGATTTCCACAATACCATTTCCCTTAATTTGAACATGTATATTCAAAAAGAATATAATACAAAAAGTTTAAGTATGAGTACAATTACAAATTATTACTAAGTGTTGAGTACAATATCTACTACAACGTGTAAAGTACATAACAAAGTATTACAAAACTTTATTGTTTATTTTATGAAGTATAAGTAGCAGTTTAATTTATAATATGGTGAACGTAAATTGTGCTCTTAGGCGTTGGGCGTCAGTGAAACATTTTAATTAGTTAGAGAATGAGTTTTGTGATCTTATCCCTACGGGGAAAATAGAACAACAATTCTAAACTTTTAAGGGACTAAAACTTTTTACGCGTACGAGATGGAACTATGAAAACCTGCTGTGCGGGCGGCTAGCTTGGCTATTATCCCGTGGGAAATTATGTGAAAGGGCACGGTTGAAATATTGTTGTAAAACGGAAACTAAATAAAGTGAAGAAGAAGAAGGAAATATGATTTTAGGGTAAATAGAGAAACCCTATCGGAGTAGATTATTTTAAAATTTTTAATTTACACTTTTTAGAAAATTCAACTTATAGCTGAGGAACTAATAGGGGTTGAGCATGCATGAAAGAGTGACGCAGTTAACTTTTTATTATTGTTGGGGGCACTTAGTAGATGAAAAAAATTGATGTGTTCGCGTTCCTTGAAGGTGCACAACGTGGGGGGAGAGGAGAAGTCGCAGTTTAGAGTGACTTACCGTATCACCTGTAACTTGGGAACGGTTAAAGATAGAATAACGATTCAAACGCTAATCTGTTCTAAACAATATGTTCCACAATTAAGTATATATAAACTTTTGTCATATCTTGCAGCTAAATCGACTAATTTAGTATTTTATGAAAAAATTTAAATTGGTGTGTTTCTTTCTTTAAAATTTAAACGTTTTTAACGATTGTTTTAACAGAAAAACCATCTACCAAATAATATGTAGCACCAAACAGCTATTTAACACAAATATTTGAGTTGCTGGAGTTATATTGTAAGCGTAACGCAATTTGTTGTAATTTGTGCGTAGGGCAGTTGCAATATCCGATGTCACACTTATTGCAGCAAAATCAATTTATACGGTAAAATTAGGAAATAAAATACGTAATACACTACACGAATTAACTATACAAATTATTTAGCTTGTACTAGGTCTATATTGCTTACTTATTAGTTATTAGGTCTGTAGGGAAGACCAATCATTACGTGAAGGTAATTACTGCATGCTATTAACTAGACCAGTCAAAACTGTTAGTTTACAATATTTTTAACAATACTCTGTTAGTATTAACACACACTATTTACAATTTGCATTTAATGTTTAAAAACTAACGCATCTATAAATTCAACTTCTTTAGATATTAAGAATCTTTATCCAAAGTGTTCTTCATCTGAACCTGTTATGTCAAGAGAGTTTTGGCATTTGTCACTACACTTGCAATAAGAACAGCATGAAGCACTGTGAGGGTAACAACCACAAGTTTTCTTGGAACAATTTTTACAACTACACGGCCGAACCGAAGAAGTAGGCGTGCCAGACAAGTTTATAAAAAGTGGAGGTAGTTTGTTATGTTCGTCTTTAAAATATTCATAGTTTGTAAAATCGATTGGTTCGACCATTGCATGTAAAAAATTTTGCCAGATGTATATCTGTGCAATGTATCTCAGTATATGAAAATGAAAACTATCGGAGGTGCAAGGCATTTTATGTATATTGTTTATTGCAGACGGGGTTGTATAAAAGTGAATGTAGCGACTTTCGTCACATGTTGAACATTTTCTTTTCGTTAAATTTAAGTATAATGATTCTACCCTTTTTAACGGTTCTTTTTCAATATTTGGTTGAAGGGAAATCAAAATTTCATATACATCATCATGTATTCTAACATACTTTTTTGTGCCTACCTTACTGGTAGTATCACATCCTGTTAGGGCATGGAGTGCAGGAAGGACTTTTGAAAACTTTTGTCCTAGATGATCAGCAACTGAGTGACATTTCAAGCACCTCTTCTTTTCTTCTGTTCCCACAATAAGCCACAAACCTCGACATCCTAGTTCATTCAACTCATCCAAAAACCTTACACCAAGAACAAACACATTCGAATATATCAACGAATCGCAAAATACTGAGCTAATAAGTTAAATGTGAGCAGTATGTATTTCACTTCCTTACGTCTCCGTGAAATTGATCCTGCTGCAGAGGCGATGCGATACGTATAGTCCGGGAGCTATCGACAATTTTGGCTCGTGAAAGTATCGAGCATAAATTTTTTACAACAAGTAGTTTTTGTACTGCTAATGAAGGAACTGACCGTCAGACCTTTGGGAGGCCCTTAGTTATGGTGTAGGATGCTGACGAAGTTATCAGGAATACTTGTCAAAATTGTAGCAGTATCATCGCTAAAAATTATAACATTAGCTATTTATGATGTGAATTTAAGAAAAATAATCGTCAGACGTCGATATGCTGATAAAATCGTCGTCAGTTATGTATAAGTAGTCGTCGGAAATTTCTGCAAATAAAGTAGTAGTATCGAATCTGAAATTGCTACTGGTTGTTATTTATGATTAATATAACAAGAAAAAACCGTCAGACTGCATGATAATGCTTAAAAGTTCGTCAGTCAGGCCTGTATAGTGTAGCGCAGCGTTCAAAAGCATTGAGCGCGCGGCGTCTTTTGCGGACCAACTGAAGGACTTTTTACCATTATCGTGCAGTCTGACGATTCGTTTCATTTTATATTGATCATAAATAGTGTAACGGGCTACTACTACCGCGTTTCTTTAATTTAAAACAAGTAATAACAAACGTCTTTATTACTTACTGTTCACAAGTCTAATTAACAGTATATGCCTTATTTATAGATGTTTTCAGTCCACTTAACAATGAAGCACTATTACACTAATGAATTTACAAGCACTAATATCTTCTTAAATTAACTCCTTTACCATAGGTTCATTAACAACACTAACACTACTATTTATTTATACACTTCTATTTATTTATGTATACTTCAAAAGCTCAAAACTGCTATCACTTTACAACGTTATAATTTATATTAGACATTCAAGAATAGACTAACTCTTACATTCATAAGCTGCCTTATATATACCCTGCATTAAGATATGACTCATTATCTAGAACTTTGTAGAAGGATTCTCGAATGCTGAAGAATACGCTGTGCCCCGGGCGTTTGTATGTTTGACGGGTTGCCTAATAGTGGATCGCAACACTGCCCCTCTTTAAAACCGTTACGTCTCGTAACTGTAAATCCATCTTGACGCCAATTCGATGACTGGTGACGGTATCGGCAGTTATCTCCTCTGGTGCATCCACCGCGTCGTTGGAAGTAACAGTCAACACTCTTTTCTTGGTCTTGGTAGAAACCGGTTGATAACAACAAACAAGAACCTGGACGTTGGTTTCCTGGAAAACTACTTCTAGCATATTTCGGACTATCCTCCAATCTAAGCGATCCAGTCCACAACCCAGCTTGGGAACCGCTAGTTTCGTTACTCCATTTTCCATCATCTGAGCTTTAAGATTCAGCAAAGCCTCCCATAGATGTCCATAACTAGGTCTCTGCCATGAAGAATTTTTGGTGACCAGATAGTAAACATAACGATTTATCTTGAAGAACCAAAGCTTTTCCTACAGTTGGCTGCTGTTGTACTAATTCATCTACACATCCAAACTTTTTCTTAAAACAACAGCTATTCCCTTGACATTGCCAAATCTTGAGCTACGCAATGTGCAAGGAATACTCTTCTGGTGCTCTAAACAGATCTTGCTGTTTTCAACAACAACGCCAAATCTCGCTTTAGCGGAACCACCATACGCCGCCATAAAGCTCTCAAAATCTACATTTGGCTCATGATTAATAACTTGCCGAACACCATTATCATTATTCGAGTCTTCCTGGTTGTTGCCAGCGTAGGATGTTAAACGGTCAAAGTGTACCACTTTCGGTTTACCACGAGGATCTTCTGATCCGGTACACTACATCATTAATCCTTTTAACACTTCGTACGGCCCTTCCCATTGTCTTTGTAGTTTTGGCGACAATCCACGTTTTCTTTGTGGATTGTACAACCACACTAAATCTCCAGGTTGATAACCACCTTCTTGTGCTCTCGTGTCATATTGTGATTTCATTCGATCGCTTGCTGCCTGTATATTCTTTCGGACGTTTTCGTGAATACTATTTGATCTTTCACGAAGCTTACTAACGTAATCTTCACCTGCGATCTCTTCTCCAGGTTTAAATCCAAACTGAAGATCACATGGTAGCCGCAATTCACGTCCTAGCATTACGCAAGCGGGAGAGTACCTGTGCTGTCATGTACCGAAGATCGGTACGCCAGTAGGAACAAATGCAGATATTGGTCCCAGTCTCGTTGATGTTCAGAGACAACTTTGGCCAGGTACTTCCTAACGTCCTGTTCATTCTTTCAACCATTCCATCCGATTGGGGATGAAGTGGCGTGGTTCTAGTCTTCCTGATTCCAAGATGCTTGCAGACATTTTGAAACAATACTGATTCGAAGTTTCGACCTTGATCGGAGTG
The DNA here is from genome assembly GCA_036346225.1 of Platerodrilus igneus. Lineage (NCBI taxonomy): Eukaryota > Metazoa > Arthropoda > Insecta > Coleoptera > Lycidae > Platerodrilus > Platerodrilus igneus. The sequence continues at coordinate 294,344 of JARFIW010001105.1, read as the reverse complement.
TAATTCCAACGGAACTCCAAAACGACAAAACAACTCCTGACTAGTACATCTGCAACCGTCTCGGCTTCTTGGTTAGGTATAGCATATGCCTCCGGCCATTTGGTAAAATAATCCATTGCAACCAAGATGTATTTATTTCCTTTCTCTGATTCAGGAAATGGACCAGCTATATCAATGGCTACCCTCTCAAAAGGATTCCCCACGTTATACTGTCTCATTGGGGCTTTCCGTTTTGAGACCGGGCCATTTGCAGAGGCACACAATTCACATTTCCGGCACCACTCCTTCACATCATCTTTGCAGTTCAGCCAATAGAATCTTTCTCTCACTCTCTCGAGAGTTCTTTTCACGCCAAAGTGCCCTCCGGAAATACCATCGTGCAAGTGCTGCAACACTTCCGGCACTCTGCTTCTCGGCACTATCACTTGAAGTCTCTCAGTGCCATCTTCAAATTCAGGCGTCGTTTCAAGATTCTATTTTCCATCATCAAGGAGTCCCACTGTGCCCAGTATGCCTTCAGGCTCCTACTTGAAATACTAATTTCTTCCCAAGCTGGTCGTTGTCCTCTATTTTTCCACTCAATAATACGTCCCAATTCGGCGTCATTTTCCTGGTCTTCTCGTATTTTTCGAGTTGCCAAGTATCATCGGTTACCGTCATTCTATGGATGACACTTATTTTCTCTTCCATCTTGGAGCAATGATTGCAGTCCACCGGACAAGGTCTCCTAGATAGAGCGTCTGCATTCCGATGGCTAGTTCCTACGCGATGTTCTGTGTCAAAGTCATATTCCTGCAGCCGCTCTATCCACCTTGCCACTTGCCCTTCAGGATTTCGAAACTGCAGTAACCATTTCAGTGCAGCATGGTCTGTTCTCAACAGGAATTTACGGCCGTATAAGTACTTATAAAAGTGCTCTACGGATTTGACGACGGCCAACAGCTCCTTCTTGTCACACAATAGTTCCTTTCTGGCCGCGACAAGACCTTGCTGAAATACCCAATAACTTTTTCTTGTCCGTCCTGCACTTGAGAAAGAACGCCTCCTATAGCTGTGTTACTGGCGTCGGTATCCAACACAAATTTCCCTCCATCCGTGGATAACTCAAAATTGGTGCTGTAACTAGTAGCCGTTTCAGTTGTTCAAATGCTCTGTGGCAGTCGTCATTCCAATCATATTCTTGTCCATCTTCGGTTAATTTTGTTAACGGTTTGGCAATGTTCGCAAACCGAAGTATAAAACGTCGGTAATATGTGCACAATCCTAGAAAACTGCGTAGTTGGTGTATATCTGCTGGTGTAGGCCACTCCTGTACCGTTTTTATTTTGTCAGGGTCAGCTCTTATTCCGGTCTCCGAAACGACATGTCCTAGGTATTTCACCTCTTTTCCAAACAGGTGACACTTCTTGGGGCTCAATGTAAGGTTTGCCCCCCGTAATCTCTGGAATATCTCCTCTAGGTTCTTAAGATGTTCTTCGAAAGACCGACCTAACACTATCACGTCGTCCAGGTACACCAGACATGTCTTCCAGGACAGTCCACGCAGTACCGACTCCATCAATCGTTCAAAAGTAGCAGGAGCATTGCATAATCCAAATGGCATGACCTTGAACTGCCATAATCCAGTTCCAATTGTAAAGGCAGTCTTTTCTTTATCGTTTGGCTCCAAGCCTACCTGCCAGTATCCGCTTTTCAAGTCCAAGGTCGAAAACCATTTAGATCCGGATAGAGTATCTAAGGTGTCATCAATTCTGGGCAAAGGATAGCTGTCTTTCTTTGTCACATTATTAAGCCGCCGGTAGTCTACACAAAACCTTGTCGACCCGTCCTTTTTCTTGACAAGCACTACCGGGGATGCCCATGGACTATTCGAGGGTTCAATCACCCTGTTCTTCCATATCGGTGATAATTTGCTCAGCTTCCTTACGTTTTGCCAAAGGAAGCCGCCTGGGGTGTTGTCTTATCGGTTGCGCATCTCCAGTATTGATCTTGTGTTGCACAACATTCGTCCTTCCTTTCTCACTATCATCCAGTGCAAACACACCTCGATATCGTCCGACCAGTTCTTTTACCTTGCCCAGTTGGTCGCCATTTAATCCTTGACACGAGGGTATCAACATATCCAGCAATTTCTGTGAGCAACCGTTGGTTGGTTTATTTTTCGTGTCGTCCACACAACGTTTAATATGACATACTGGAATGCAACTTCCCACAATCATGCCTTTCTTCAGGGTCACTGTATGGGGATTAATGTTCAGCACCCTTACTGGTACCATGTTTCGAGACTTTACCAGCGTTCTTCCAATCAGAAGTCCCTCCTGACCCATTCCCGATTCAGTTGCTTCCATCATGCATACTTGTCCTTCCCGGAGCGTACCATCCGGGTGTCCCATTACTATCATTTCCGCTTTCTCGGGTATTTTCACATCGCAAATCATTCGTAACTTGCATCGTCTGGTTACTCCTACCTTGAAATGGAATCTCATCATCATCTATCCGAAGCACATTTTCTTTCATGTTTACATGAAACCCATATTCTCTCATGAGATCCATTCCCAAGATCACTTCTTCTGTAATTTCAGCTACCAACACTCGATGATTAATTAATTTGTCCCCAATTGTCAACATAACGGCAGTCTCTCCGTGAGTACCAATCTTCTCACCACTTGCCGTTCGGAGACACACCGATACAGGTAGCACTTTTCCACGACCAACCAAATCTGGTCTCACAATAGTTCTTGTTGCTCCTGTATCCACAAGTAATCGGACAACCCTACCATTAATTCTACCATCGATATAAATGCTGTCCAGACTTTCCACCGACGATGCAGCACGGATGATAATCTCCGGGGCACTACGCTGTGCTGTCGAAGTTCGCCCCCTTACATGGACCAGCTTTGGCACAACCGGTTGTTTCTTTGGTTGAGTACAGCGTCTCTGCATATGGCCAACTTCACCGCAGCTCCAGCATCGTAGACGCCATCTCCGCGGTCGTTGTCTTTTCAGCCTTTCCGCCTTTCGCTTTTCAAACACACGATTGACTATTTCATCTATGCTGTTCTGAGCTTGACCAGGTTCCTCTAAGGCAGACCGAGCTTTGTGACTCACCCTATGTGATGTCTGCTTAGCTGCTTCAAATTCAAGCGCATGGGCCAGTGCGTCATCCAACATTTTTGGCCGTGCTAGTCTTAGCGCTTGCTGTATTTCGCCATCCTTAACGCCATCCACAAATGTTTGGACAGCAAGTTGTTCGAGGAAGCTGTCTGGTGCCGTTGGGTATGCCAATCTAACTAATCTGGCAATGTCAGCTTCGAATTCTTGCAGGCTTTCACTTGTCTTTTGCGAGCGGTTCTTAACTTGTGCGTGGTAAACCTGTTGAAGGTGAGCATCTCCATATCTCATCTCAAGCTTCGATGTTAAGAGGCCGTAATCATTCTGCTGGTGATCGGGAATCGTTTGTAAGATGTTAAGAGCCTCCCCCCGTAGGGCCACTATTAAGGAGATAGCCTTCTCTTTGTTGCACCAACCGTTGGCTATTGCAGCAGCTTCAAATTGTTTCAAATATGTGGGCCAAGGTGTTTTGCCATCAAATGTGGGTGGTTTCACTTTAAATTTAGACGGAATTGACTCGCTTCTTTCCAGGGTTCTTATTTCTGGAATGTTCTGATGAAAAACTTGGTTTGTTAATTCAAGTGGCCGCGTTGTTAGTGAAATCACCTGTTCTTGCAGCCTCATCATATCTTCTTCCATTTTACCAATTTACTGTCCAACTTTTGCTCAACTGTTTTACCTGTACAGTGACATCTTCTTTCAATGCAATGGAGCTTGCTATTAATCTTTGTTCTAACGTGGCCGTCTTTTCATTCAACTCTTCCATTTTCATCGCGTTTTCACTAAACCGCTCTTCTATTTTCTTAGCATTTTCAGTTAACCTTTCGGTAAGATTTGATTCCAGTTCAACTGACCTCACTAAATTTTCACCGAGTGTCACTTCCAGTTTAGCCGACCTCTCCTCCATTTTCTCAGCATTTTCGTTTAACTTTTCTTCTATACCCGATTTAAAATCCTTAAGGAAATTCATTAAATTTTCTGCCTCCATCTTATTTTGACTCTTGTAACTGGCATATATAAACTACTTAAATGTCTTTAGACTGGTGTGCTTTCCTTTTAAATTAATCACTATATACCCCACAAATGCCTGACACCAGTGTAACGGGCTACTACTACCGCGTTTCTTTAATTTAAAACAAGTAATAACAAACGTCTTTATTACTTACTGTTCACAAGTCTAATTAACAGTATATGCCTTATTTATAGATGTTTTCAGTCCACTTAACAATGAAGCACTATTACACTAATGAATTTACAAGCACTAATATCTTCTTAAATTAACTCCTTTACCATAGGTTCATTAACAACACTAACACTACTATTTATTTATACACTTCTATTTATTTATGTATACTTCAAAAGCTCAAAACTGCTATCACTTTACAACGTTATAATTTATATTAGACATTCAAGAATAGACTAACTCTTACATTCATAAGCTGCCTTATATATACCCTGCATTAAGATATGACTCATTATCTAGAACTTTGTAGAAGGATTCTCGAATGCTGAAGAATACGCTGTGCCCCGGGCGTTTGTATGTTTGACGGGTTGCCTAATAGTGGATCGCAACAATAGTAACCACAATCAATTTCAGACTTGATACTACTATTATAATTATATTATTTGAGTCAGCAATATGCAAACTGAAATTAACACACAAACTATTACTTTAATAGAGAAAATAAATTTGTTATACTAACCTCTTTTTAGTTTTTCAATATAATATAATATTTTAGACTATATTAGAAGAATTTGATTACATAAAATTAATTTATAAATCAAAAAGAATAAAGTATAAATTTTCATACTAGCAGTATTGTGGAAGACTTTATTTTTCTCGGTATATATAAAAATTGAAAACTATTTTTAATAATGATTTCATCAAAATGTATGCTTCTTCATCATAATCATTCTTATAATCACTAATTTCCGATGATGTATCACTGCTGCTATCATTCAGTGCACTCTCGCCGTATTCTAAATCATCCTCATCACCCTGTGTTTCTGTTTCGTTGTAATTTTCTGAAAAATGTATAAATATTAAATAAGGAGCATAATATTTCGATAATTCTTATTAGAATAAACATAATTAAATACCTATGATATTTTCTTCTTCATCTATGCCATCAGTTATCGTTTGTATGGAAGGTAATTGATCACCTTCAAACCATTTCAAGTAATATTTGTTATCTTCTTCTTTCCATCCATATAGAATCGGAGATGAAATGACAGGATTGTCATGGTGAGCATGGCTCCACATTCGAGCAATATACGTTGTTCTTAATAAACGTTGGCGTAATTCTGATCTACACGGAGGAAGCGCAGAGCCATCGAAATTATTATCTACTCGGAGAATATCTTCGTTTCTTTTTATTCTGTATGTCTTCATGAACTGCGCCCCTCGTATTAAATTTATATCGTTCAAATTATTATAACCATATATTCGACATACAAACTCCTCCATTACTTTAAATAGTTCATCTAAATCTTCATTAGACCAATCACAAATATCAATAAATGTTCTAATGAATTTTTCCGATTTTCGCAGTATCTCGAGAGGCTTTTTCTTTCCTTTCTTAAAAAAGGCAGGATTATAATCACAACCCGTGAAATCCTGGTAATGCTCTACAGAACTCATCACCTAATTTTTTATGTAATTCGGTGATGTTAATATATCTGCGTGCATTACTTGTTCCCATGTTTCCAAGCATAATTACCAAAACATCGGTATCAGAACATCTTATTGTGACGCAAGCGTCGAAGTCTAGCTTGAAAACGTGAAACGCTATTTTAGTGTCTGCTTCTTCGTGATTAGGGCATGACAACTCAATTTCCACCGTTTGTATCACATTGTCGTTAACAACTTCATATTTGAAGCATTTATCGTGATTAACATATATGGTTTTCCCTGCGATGAAAGGAGCCAGATGACTTTCCTTCCAATGATCACATAAAAATTTGATCAACGCATCTTTGAAATTAATGTTTTGTAAATCTTTATTGAAATTGCTCGAGCGTTTTTGATCAGGTCCATTGATAACGTATGTGTTGCCTCGTATTCTGCCTCTCATTGAATGTTCGTTATCTTTTATAGATGGCGAACAATAATTATCAAAACAAATTATGACAATTTTTGCATTTGTTGCTGCGAACATTTGTAATATTTTTTGAGAAATATTGCCGAAGGTTACAGGTATATCTTTTAATGAATGGAGAATAAAAAACCATCATAAATTATTACGTCACAAGTTGCAGGTTCTACACTTGCGAATTCTTTTTCCAATGTGCGAGTCAAAACTGATTTGTCAGTTTTACACATTACACCGTTTGTATTACACAGGGCTAGTGGAACTGGAGTAAGAGGGTACGTTAAAACTTTATCAATGTTTAACGTTTTTTCTAACGATAATCGTAGCAAGTTTCCAAAAATATCTCGATGCATCTTCAGTTCCATTAATTTTCCATTCATTGACATTTTTCGTTTAGCCACTGCGTCAGCAAACGTTATCAGTTTATTTTTCTTTATAGGGTTCTCGAATCTGTTTTTGTCTTGAGAACATTCTTTAATAAATATTTCTTGTTGTTTTATGCCCAAATTTCTTACATTTAGTAAAAAATTGGCAATTTCTTCATTTACAGCCTGTCCAGTTGAAATATTGTATAAATGGTCATTATCGATATATTCTGAAAACGGATTTAAGTTCTGCCTTATATGTGAATTAAATGCTAGTATTTGATGTTTATGCTTGTTTATTCTACTGTTTGATAGATCGGCTGAGATATCTTGCGCCTTACGTAGACCAGTTTTGTCCATGATAAAAGTAATTATTGTTGAAAGTATGCTATGGCTTCTGCACCACCGCTGTCGAGCGCCGATAGAATTAGTCAAATAACTTATCCCAGTTAACTTGTTCGCTGCGTCGGCGTTTATTGTCTGCTCCAGTGTTAAATCAATAGGTTGCCTTGAGAAAGGCTTATCGGTTCTTCTTACACCGAATGAACCTTGTATCAATTGCTCTTGTAAACCTGGATGACTTTTTCCAACTTTTAATAAATTGTCACGATACAATAGTAAATAGCGAGAATAATTTTGTTGGTTAAAAGTAAAAAATGTACTCGACATTCTGAATATAATGTATTTGAAGAGATTGAAATCTGGTAATCTAATACTACGAGTTAACATGAGATAATTATGTACAAGTGATACATATATCATATAAAACTGAGTTTTCCCGTGCTCACCAGCTATTGTTTCCTCTACATATTTCTCGTATTCTTCCATGATTTGCAATAACTTTTCATTTGTAACTGAAGGATTATTTGATTTCGTTGAATTAAACTCTATCAAATGCTCTTTAACTTCTGATTCGATTTTTTCGTCACTTGTATTGCATGCACGAAGCAATGCTTCAAAATGCAATATTTGCAGTGATAGCGACATTAGAGGATGCAAGCGCTTGCTTCTATTGAAGTGTTTCCCTGTTAAAAAGCTGTTCACTGAGCCATTTGCTAATAATTCGCTATTTACCATTACATCTGTAAGTCCGCAACCATCAATAAACTTACCAATAGCTTTGAAATATGCCATTGCAATATGGAATGACCCAATATGAATAAATACATTGTCGAATAATGGTCTTTCCATATTTTGAATTTGCAATGCTTTTTTCGCAATAGCTAGATCATATGTCACCTCCATGTATAATTTGCCGAGTTCTGATGCTGCTTTTTTGGCCTGTCTAAGAGTTTCGAATACTTCTGCATCATTGGTCGGAGAAGAATTTATCGTTGTCAAGTACGAAATTTTTTGCTTACAACTGCAGTCATCGTGTATGATACTATTATATCCAATACATGTTGGTGTATCAGGAATTCTCAAATAATGAGATAAAAGCCAAGCTAAATCTATTTGATTGTGTTATTTTATAATACTCTCATCACACGATCGCAAAGGACTTTCATAATTTACCAATGTGTCGGAAAACCTTGGTTTTTTATTATATGGTGGTAAATCTAAAGTCACAGCATCCAAAAATCGAAGTCTTTTTCTTGTTTGATTTAAGAGTTCTTGATTTTCACGATCACTTAATAAGGAATCGTCTTGGCTTTCTTCAAGATTCTCGATAATATCTTGAAAAATGATACCTACAGTATCATGTAGAGTATCTTTTCCACTTGTAGTGTCGACAAATCTGTCAAAATTATTATAAGCAAGACCTACTTGAAGACTCGAGGAACGTGTTATGTGCTTCAGGACATATATCGGTATAAGAAACAGATGCGAATGTTGCTTCAGTTTCGAGTTCCTCGAGTACAGTATAACTGCAACAGTGACCGTGTCTATTTATTATATTGATCACCTTTTTACTATTTGTGAGACTTTTAAAACCATTCCTAAAGTGATATGTTTGGAAGGTTTAACTGTACCATTCGTTACAGCGTAAATGATATCTTCGGAAAAAGATTGAGATAGACGGTGCTTATATGAGCTACGCTGTGAACGCTTTCCTGAACAAATTAATTAAGAAAAGAAGTCAGTCAAAAGTTCTGGTACTTTACATTCTCCAGCTATCATGGTATTTGCTGTGATAGTGGTGAGAGGTTTACGTTCAATATTTTTGATTTCAGAACGTACAATCCGTGCTGCTCTACTTAATACGTCATTTTTCTCAAAGGTAGGAAAGAGAGAGAGAGAGAGAGAGAGAAAGAGAGAGAGAGAGAGAGAGAGAGAGAGAGAGAGAGAGAGAGAGAGAGAGCGAGAGAGAGAGAGCGCGCGAGAGAGAGCGCGAGAGCGAGAGAGAGAGCGAGGGAGAGAGAGAGCGAGAGAGAGCGCGAGAGCGAGAGAGAGAGCGAGAGAGAGCGGAGGAGGAGAGAGCGAGAGAGGAGAGAGGAGAGAGAGAGAGAGAGAGAGGCAGAGAGAGGCAGAGAAATAAAGAGAGAGCGAGAGAGAGAGAAAGAGAGAGCGAGAGAGAGAGAGCGAGCGAGAGAGAGGGAGCAAGAGAGAGAGCGAGAGCGAGAGAGCGAGAGAGAGAGAGAGAGAAAGAGAGAATACTTTAATTTAAGTGTAATAATTAAATATTTACAATACTATTTTTAACAAAATTATAAAGCGATTTATGTGATTATGGAATTGCACTACTATGAACTTCAATTAATCGTATAAAACGCAATTGATGAAGGATTTTTGAAATTGCTTATTTAAAAATAACACTCACCTTGGAACTGGCGAAGCTTCCGATTCCGTTTCAGTAGTTGCAGTATCTCTATACTTTTTTGGTAATGCTGTAGCACTTCGAATGATACATGAAACCTGCAGACAATTGTGACGGCAACTTAACATCATTCATGTATAATTCTCTCTCCACTCGAATAGTCAACACTGCTCTACATTTATTTAGCGTTTCTTGCACAAATGGTCGCAACGTCTCTTTTTTTTTGAGACAAAATACACAAAAAGGCGTTACAGCAGATTTTCAAAATTCGAACGCGTCCGCTTATATCAGAGACTACTCGTGAACTAACTTGAACAGTTGCTTCAGATCTGAGTCCAGGTGTGTTTGCGGCAGATCTTATAAAGGAGCAGGTAGCCGATTCGCAACGAATCTCTTCTACCCAAACATATTTAGCTAAATACTACTCGTTTCAAAAATTTCAATATTTATATACATGATTGAAAACAAATTGTTTTCTCTATTAAACTAATAGTTTGTGTGAAAGAAATATAATTATAGTAGTGTAGTATACAGTCTGAAATTGATTATGGTTATTATGTATAATCAATATAACATGAGAAACATCATCAGACTGCATAATAATACTTAAAAATCCGTTAGTTGGACGGCAAATGACGCCGAGCGCTCAATGCTTTTGAACACTGCGCTACACTGTAGAGATACTCTTTTCGGTCTTCTACCCAAACAGATTTAGCTATACACTATTCGATTCAAAAATAAAAATGTCTAAATTACATAAAGATTGTAAACAAATTATTTTCTGTATTAAAGTAGTAGTTTGTGTGTTAATTTCAGTTTGCATATTGCTGACTCAAATAATATAATTATAATAGTAGTATCAAGTCTGAAATTGATTGTGGTTACTATTTATGATCAATATAAAATGAAACGAATCGTCAGGCTGCACGATAATGGTAAAAAGTCCTTCAGTTGGTCCGCAAAAGACGCCGCGCGCTCAATGCTTTTGAACGCTGCGCTACACTATACAGGCCTGACTGACGAACTTTTAAGCATTATCATGCAGTCTGACGGTTTTTTCTTGTTATATTAATCATAAATAACAACCAGTAGCAATTTCAGATTCGATACTACTACTTTATTTGCAGAAATTTCCGACGACTACTTATACATAACTGACGACGATTTTATCAGCATATCGACGTCTGACGATTATTTTTCTTAAATTCACATCATAAATAGCTAATGTTATAATTTTTAGCGATGATACTGCTACAATTTTGACAAGTATTCCTGATAACTTCGTCAGCATCCTACACCATAACTAAGTGAGGTCGCGCGGTCTGACAGTCAGTTCCTTCAGTAGCAGTATAAAAACTACCTATGGTAAAAAATTTATGCTCGATACTTCCACGAGCAAAAAATGTCGGTAGCTCCCGGACTAGTATGGTATCGGGGGTTGTAATTTTCTTACCCACAAATTACGTTACGCTTACAATATAACTCCAGCAACTCAAATATTTGTGTTAAATTGCTGTTTGGTGCTAGATATTATTTGGTAGATGGTTTTTCTGTTAAAACAATCGTTAAATACGCTTAAACTTAAAAAAAACAATCACACAAATTTAAATTTTTTCATAATACAGTAAATTAATCGATTTAGGCAGCAGAGTCCAATATACTTAATTATAAAACATATTCCTTAGAACAGATTGGAGTTATTCTATTTTTAACCGTTCCTAAGTTACAGGTGATACGGTAAGTGGCTCTGGGCTGCCACTTCTCCTTCTCCCCCCAACGTTGCGCACCTGCTAGGATAGCGAACACATCCATTTTTTTAATCTAGTAGGTGCCCCCAACCATAATCCAAAGTTAAACTGCATCACTCTTTCATGCATGCTCAACCCCTCTTAGCTCCTGGACTATTAGTAAAATCAGAAGGTATGTATTATATATCATAATTTTTATCCGATAGTAATTATAAAAAGCCATAAATAATTTCATATGTGTTGCTTATATCAAAATCATTAGTTAAACAAACATTTCTTAGGATGTATATGAGCATTAGATAATCACGTACAAATTTAATCCAAAACTGTAATTGAAATAAAATAGTGTTTAAATAGTTATTAGTGAAAGTTTCAAATATACTGAATTTAGAGTAAATATTACTTGCAAGTAAATATACATTCTCATCATCATTAGGTCTTCAGTTTTAGAATTGGTTGGACGCGTATCTCCATTGTTTTTCTATTCTAGTTGACCTACACATTTCCCTGAAATTCCCACGGCCTACATCTTTCACTATCTGCGTGCAATGGTTCAATTTAGGTATACCTCTACCTTCCTTTTTTTCGTCTTCAGCTTCTAATATAATACGCACTATTCCCCCATACCTTAGTATGTCTCTTATCATCTTATCTCTTCTATTTTTTTTACTGTTTTGCACATATTTCTTTCTTCCCCTACTATTTCGGGATCCATCGTGTTCTTAACTTTCTCTGTTAGGTATTATCTTTATCATACGTCTGTAACACCTCATTTCATAGGCTTCTACCTTCTTTCTCTCAGCTTCTTTATCTATACACGTTTCACAGCCGTACCGTGCTGTGCTCGATACATATGTTTTTAGCAATCCTTTCCTTGTTTCTATGTTTGTTGTCTTTGAACATAGAAGTTGCTTTTTCTTGTTAAATGCAGCGCGGCATTGTGCTAATTGTTGTTTGATATCTTTTCCACTCTTCCTAAGTTGTGTTATGTGACTTCCAAGATGGCAGAAAGCTTCAACCTCTCGTGTTTCCGTTTTCTATGTGTATTCTAGTTTTTGACTTATGTATCCTTCTTTTACATACCAATACTTTAGTTTTATTTTTGTTAATTTTCATACCGTATTCCTCTGTTAATACTGTTGTTATTTCATTCAGAGTTGCTTCTAACCATTCCTTGCTAGATGCTAATACCGCTATATCATCTGCAAATCTAAGCATATCAATCGTTTGTCCCTGCATATTAATTACAAAGGTCTTTCTGTATTTGATAGTATTTATTGCCTCTTAGATATAGAAGTTAAAAATTAACGGGGATAGGTCACATCCCTGTCTCACCTCTAATTCCATTACCGCTCTTTGTATAAGCTATGTACTATTCGTCTCTCCCTATAACGCTTTCCAATCTTTTTGAGTATTTCGGACATTTTCTCCCATTGTACATTGTCGAATGCCTTTTCCAGATCTACAAATCCTGTATACTCGATTTCTCATTTTTCTATTGTTTTCCATTAACACTCTTAAAGCTAAAACGGCCTCCCGTATACTATATACTATATACATGCTTTCCCCTTTTTCTATTGTTTTCTCCATTATCACTCTCAGAGCTAAAATAGCCTCCCGTGTTCCCCTGTTTTGCCTAAATCCAAATTGTCTTCTTTCAGTATTTTTAGAGCCCGTTTTTCTATTCGTCTTTGTACAATTCTAGTTAATATTTTTGACACGTGTGCTGCCAAACTTATTGTTAGAAAATTTTTACGCCTATCCGCACCTTTTTTTTTTGGTATAGTGACTATGGCGTTAGGATTGAAATCTTTGGGTTTCTCGCCTGTCTCATACATGTAACTTACAAGTTGAAAGAGACGTTCTGTTATTGTTTGTCCAACAGGCTCTAGAGTTTTTGTGTGCACCTTATCTATTCTCGGTGCCTTATTATTTTTCAGGCTCTTGAATGCTAATTCAAACTCAACTCTAGGTATAGGATATCCCAAGTTATTGTTTGCAATGTCTGATTCCTGTTCTAGTATTTCTATTTCTTGTCCTACATTTTTTATAATGCTGTTTCCTCCCACGCCCATTATATTTTTGTTATACGGTTTGATATCTCTAAAATTCATTTCAATTAGTTTGTATGCTTCGTATATTTTTCCTATTTCCAGCTTAGTTTCTACTTTTTTACACTTTTCATCAATCCAGTGATTTTTAACTTTCTGCATTTGCGAATAATTTCCCATTTTATGGCTTTGTATCCCTGTTTTCCTGCTTCGTTTGATTTGTTTTTGTATTTTTGTTCTTTCTTATATTAAATTCAGAATATCTTTTGTTACCCAAGGCTTCTTATTTATTCTTTTGTTTATACTCCAGAAAATCTCTGGCCACCATATCGAAACAGGAGTTAATGTTTTTCCATTCTGTTTCTACTTCCTTACTATTAGAGATTTTTTCGATGTCTTACAGAAATTTATTCGACTTTTTACAAATCTTTTGTAGATATCTTTATCTTTTAGTTTCTCAAAGTCATGGTGCCCTTTTCCGTTCCTTTTTTCAAATTTTTAAATTTAAGCTCGATTTTCATAATTACGATGTTGTAGTCGGTATCTATATCTGCTTCTGGGTAGCTTCTACAGTCTTTTACTTGATTTCTAAACCGTTGTTGAACAAGAATGTAATCTATTTAATATTCCTCTACATCTCCTGGAATCTTCCACGAGCATCGTCTTTTCGCATGATGTTGAAACGGTGTGTTTGTGATGGTTAAATTGCTCTTCTATGAATTTCATTATGACTACATAAGTACTACCTTTGGAAACGATTGGAGTGTTTTATATACGGATACTGTTAGTCTTATTTACAAAATTAACAATCGCGATCCCTATAGAGTTATAAAGCGGGACTGTCGACAACGTTTTGATACTTTTGAATATCTAAACGATAACGTCTATGGAATTCCTTTAGTCAATAAGAAACTACTGGGGATGATGAAAGATGAAAACATTGGACGGATTATGACAAACTTTATCGGATTGTGATCTAACATGTATGCTACAAAGATTTTTGAAACACCAGAAGAGGAGGAAGCAATACGTTTTCTTGTGGAAGATGATTCCACACCTTACATATGATTTTCCAATGCTCCATCCAAAGGTACTACATTGGCCAGGAAACAAGTTATTTTTTACGTGGAAATTTTCTTTACCTGGAAAATTTGGAATTTCGTCGAACCTTTGCTGTTCCAAGCACTCACACACAGGATCTCCATTTTACCTCCCATCCGAACGAGGGCGTATTTTTGTGAAAAATGCTCGCCTAACATTTTTCAAGCGGACTGTGTCGGGATTCGAACTCGGGACCTTGGGCGTAGTAGTCACAAACATACCGACTATGTCACGGAGCCGCTTGATAATTCCATACCTTACATGTGATTTTCCGATGCTCCACCCGAAGGTACTACATTGGCCAGGAAACGAGTTTTTTTTACCTGGAAAATTTGGAATTTTGCCGAACATTTGCTGTTCCAAGCAAGGTAGGGATCTTTTACGCATGTAACAACACTCACATTTTACCTCTCATCCGAACGAGGGGGTATTTTTGTGAACAATGCTCGCCTAACATTTTTCAAGCGGATCGTGCCGGAATTCGAAACCGAGACCTTGGGCGTAGTCGTCACACACATACCAACTATGCCACAGAGCCGCCTGATGAATCCACACCTTACATGTGATTTTCCGATGCTCCACCTGAAGGTACTACATTGGCCAGGAAGCGAGTTGTTTTTACCTGGAAAATTTGGAATTTTGCCGAACACTTGTTGTTCCAAGCAAGGTAGAGATCTTTTACGTATGTGACAACACTCACACACGGGACCTTCATTTTACCTCTCATTCGAACGAGGGTGTATTTTTGTGAAAAATGTTCGCCTAACATTTTTCAAGCGGACCGTGTCGGGATTTGAACCCGGGAGATGATTTCACACCTTACATGTGATTTTTTCCTTTACTCCACCCGAAGGTATTACATTGGCCAGGAGGCGAGTTTTTTGTACTTAGAATTTTGCCGAACTCTTGCCGTTCCAGGCAAGGTAGGGATCTTTAACGTGCGTAACAACACTCACACACGGGACCTCCATTTAACCTTTCATCCGAACAAGGGCGTAATTTTTGTGAAAAATGCTCACCTGCGATTTTTCAAGCAATCGGCCGTGTCGGGATTTGAACCCAGGACCTTGGGAGATGAGTCCACACCGTGAATTTATATTTCCAGTGCTCCACCCGAAAGTACTACATTGGCCAGGAGCCGAGTTTTTTGTTGCTTAAAAGTTTTGAATTTTGCCGAACCCTTGCTGTTCTAGGCAAGGTAGGGATCTTTAACGTGCGTGACAACACTCGCACACGGGACCTCCATTTAACCTCTCATCCGAACGAGGGCGTAATTTTTGTGAAAAATGCTCACCTGTCATTTTTCAAGCAGTCGACAGTGTCGGGATTTGAACCCAGGAACTTGGGATCCGTAGTCTTATGCTTACTACATTGATCCACGGCGACGCCGATGATTCCACACAGCTGCCTATTGTTCTTTCCCATTTTTGGTGTAACTAAAAAGGTTAAAGGTATAAAGAAATCAGTTATTAAACACAAAATCACATTTGAGGACTTTGTAGACTGTGTGGATGAGTACAAAGAAAATAAGACGAAAATAAGCGGTATTTGATCCCCGGATCATATAAAACATTACTTCTAGGTCATTATTCTATAGATAGTATAGAAGTTGATTAGACGACACCTTATAATATAATAGATTTATAAATTTAAATTATATGTTAATTTATATATATATATATATATATATATATATATATAATTTTCAAAAAATATTGTGGGTTTTAGGTCGGCTGGATTATTTAAGAAAACTCTTTTTTATAAACCTGAGCTTTCGGATTTATTTTAATCCTTTTTCAAAGGTACTACAATTACAAAAATGATGAATAAATAGTAAATCATATTTTATACTTACTAGGGTGAGGTTATATAATAAAATTGGCAATTAACATAAAAAGTTATTTTCGTTATAAATTTTTTAAAATGTATATAACAACGCCAAATTACAACAAGAGGTAAAAATCTTATGTATATAAAATATTGATAATAAATAAAGAAATTGTTATTAAAAGGCAACCTTAAAAAATCAAAAAGAGAGTTTCTAGAAATGTGTCACATCTACTAACAAAAAAATACTATTAACAAAAGAGCAGATGTTAATGACTTAAATTGTATCTACACGTATCTTCTAAATATCACAAATAAAAGCAACCATACAACAACAAATTTATCAATGGATCTATAAGATAAATTTCTCTTAAATATATTACAAACAAAAAAAACACACACACAAAAACACACACTTCACACACACATACAGACTCATACATACACTCACAGTGTTACACGCAGGTACATACATAGTTATAATAAACATTTTTTAAGGTTGCCTTTTAATAACAATTTCTATCAAACTTTTGACTTTTATTTATTATCAATATTTTATATACATAAGATTTTTACCTCTTGTTGTAATTTGGCGTTGTTATATACATTTTAAAAAATTTATAACAAAAATAACTTTTTATGTTAATTGCCAATTTTATTATATAACCTCACCTTAGTAAGTATAAAATATGATTTACTATTTATTCATCATTTTTGTAATTGTAGTACCTTTAAAAAAGGATTAAAATAAATTCGAAAGCTCAGGTTTATAAAAAAGAGTTTTCTTAAATAATCCAGCCGACCTAAAACCCACAATATTTTTGGAAAATTAGAACAAAGGAGGTCGTTATTAATAATTCATATATATATATATATATATATATATATATATATGTATAGTTGTTCGCAATATAGGTCCAAGTATGTATGGATAAACAGTAATGTTAAACTGTGTGAGCAGCTCTAATTATATTTTAATAATGTATAAACTTTCTAAGGTAGTCTGTTGTATTATAATTTAGTATATAAGTTTAAAATTACACTACTGTATATTAATTTAGATATAAGTAAATTTCGTAATCATTAGTTATATATTAATTAAAAATATGTTAATTTAGATATAAGTAAATGATGTAGTTATAAATATATGTATAAATAAATAAATATTGTATTAGAGATAAGAGCAATGTACATGCATCAAATAGATATGCGTAATAAAACACGTTTAGATTCTTGTAATATGTTCCATTGTTTTGAAAAGTATATGTAAGTAAGCTTTATAGTTTCTAACAAGATGATATAAGCTATTATTTAGACTGTGACGTCATAGGGTTATACGATGTCATAGGTAGCAGGTCAATGGTGGGGTGAATGACCTTTGTATCTACCGAAAATGGTCTTTTTGGACCTTAGAATTTCCCATGCTAAATCCCATAAGAAAAACGGTTTTTCGGTTTCGTACAAACATAGCTTATCTACTCTTATCACTGTCGCTAGTTGTTGATTTATGGATATTACTTGTATTTTGATTTTCTGAAATATTATGTATGATAATATAAAAGATAACTGTAATTCAAAATTTAAGGTATGTTCCGTATGACCTTTTACGTGAACGGTCAAATATTTAAGGAAATACTCATCGCATCAAAAAAAGAAAAAATATGTGTTCAATATTTTTTTAAAAGCTATCCAATGACACCAAAATTGAACCCCCACCCCCACCCCCTGGGGTAGGGGTGGAGCAACTTTAAAAGTTTAAGTGGAAACCCCCATTTGTAATTGCAGATTCGGATTCGCCACAAAATGTTATTCATAATTTTTTTAGGTTGTTTGCAGATGGCGCTGCAATCGACAAAAATTAACTATTTCTAAAAGAATTGATGGATCAGAAAATAAAAGAAGTAAAATAATAAATTATTTATTTCATACATAACGAAATTACCGCCGAAGGTGTTCAAATTGACCATTTGTCGCGCTTTTAGGTCTTCCAGATCTTGGTTCATCCTTCACCGAACCAGTTCGCTCAAAACGATTCACTGTTCGACTCACAGTAGATTTAGAAATCGGTTGACGTTCCGCATTGACTTCTTTGAATAAATCTGCGACTTGCTGCAATGATCTTTCTTTATCTCCATACCCCCGCATCATCAGGACAATTATTCTTTCTCTTTCAGACAGAGACATCACGAAATAATATCAAAAGCTAGTAACGAAATGAATACTAAAAATGAATGTAATTCTGACATTTTTCGATTTCAAATGTTTTTGTACTCTATTTTGGTTTTGTCAATTACGTCTTCTATCATCCAAAATGGCTTGTATCGTAGGCCAATTTGGGGTAATTTATCCTGCGGAATCCGAATCTGCAATAACAAATGGGGGTTTCCACTTAAACTTTTAAAGTTTTCCCACCCCTACCCCCAGGGGGTGGGGGTGGGGGTTCAATTTCGGTGTCATTGGATAGCTTTTAAAAAAATATTGAACACGTATTTTTTTCTTTTTTTGATGCGATGAGTATTTCCTAAAATATTTGACCGTTCCGGGACTTTTCTACCACTCTGTATAAACGAAAAATGATTGTAAAAATTTACAAGGATAAAATGAAAGGATGTAGTCGGTTTCTTTATATAATAAGTTGAAATTGTAACTCAGACTTTTATGCAAGCCTGAATGATTATATCCAATCGAATTAGTAATTTAAAAAAATACACGGTAATAAATAAGTTTCAAACCCATAACCTTCCAATTCGTACTTGAGTACTCTAACCAATTGTGTGTAGAGATAAATAAAACTTTTGCAGGTAACCAAAGGTGGTATTGCCGAATCAGCTGGTTTACAAGTCGACGATGTTATCATTAAGATCAACGAGCACGTCACAGAAGACCTATCTCATATTGAAGCTCACGATGTTCTTATGGACGCTGGTCAAGACTTTACCATGACTGTTATTAGGTATTGAAAAACAATATAAGTTGTTTACATAACCCTATTTAATATTTTAGAGATTATACAAATTCATTTCATGAGGTAAAGTGTTTTGGTTAAAAATGGTAAAGGACGTAATTTATTTAATCGTAGGATGAACAACACAATGAAGAGGTAAGAAACATACTAGGCCAATTTGCTGCATCTGATCAAACGGACTACTTCCATTCAGAAATAGGTAACTGTCAATTTTTTTTACAAAGGTGGTTATCTTCAGGTTATAAGTTTTTACGGGTGAAACCGTTGTTATCGTAGAAATTGAGTAAGGGCCGCTACACATGCGGCCATGTCCCCAACGTTCCACCCGAAGGTACTGCATTGGCTTTTAATGCGAATAATTACCTACTTCATATAAATCTGACTTCAAAATTAATTAATCGCTGAATATAAGTTATAAACTAAAATTAAAGATAGGATTTAAATAATGGTACCCACAGCGTTGACTTTGAAGTGTGTCTGATCAACAAGACACTAACAAAATATAAACGGAAAGAAATCCGTAATACCGGGTAGCAGTCGCCGGCTCTGCTTACCGCTGCGACTTGAAGGGTAGACTTAAAACTATTCAAATTTAGCTAAATTAGCATTTATTAAAAGATTCGAATTTCTAAGCATACGCCAAATTTATTAACAGCTTATGCAGCTTTTGTTCCTGCTCTATAGATTTCCAATATTGTCCGCCCTAGTCTAAGTAATTTATTCTAACTTCAGCCTAAATACGTCTCTAACGTTCGCTATCGCTCTCTAACTGACCTATTCTAATTTCAATCTTCCTTTCTATATATACTACGACCAAAAGACGTAAAATACCAAACAAAACAAATCAAGCGACAAAACGATTATCGTCCAACGCCATCGCAGTAAAACGTGATGGTTCAAAATTAACTGCAAAATTTACTGATAATACAAACCAAGCTTATCCAAGTACAGCCGTCACAATATTTATAAATACGTACGATAGAAATTTCTCCAGGATCCCAAGATATGCTCGTCAACCTAAACTTAATTATCTCTTATTGTCAAGGTGAGATGGGTAGCACGGTTAAAGTTCTGGTGAGTATGCACTAGATATCCTAGGGCATCACAATCACTATCACTTTTAAGTCTTGTGGCGACGCGCGGTTTCACTATAATTTAATTTTTTAGTTCAATTAACATATTTGATTGGTTTGAGTTAATTAGGATATTAAATTTAGTTTTATTATTTATTAGTCGGGTTTAAAGCTTTAATTTAATACCCGACATTTGTTCCGCACTATGAATGATTTAGTGTGAAATTCATGGTGCATATTTAGATATTTGGGTGTTTTGTTTTTGTACATATGTTTATTTTTATAAATTATGTTATATCGCGTCACAAAATAAATTTATGCTAAATCTAAACTACCTCTTAATCCAAATTTCAAGCACCCCTCCCCCTCGGAATACACCCGGTTCTAAGCGTCCATTCTCGCGACCTTTACCGCAAACTTCTTGAAGACTACACAGAACATCCTCTGGTTAGTCACTCCCTAGACTTCTTACGAGCTCTTGGGTCATTCTAGTTTTCTGTCCCCTAGCTTTTTTTAGGCATCCCGTGTCGGTAGTCAAATCTCACGTGTTCGGCGTTTTTTGCGCCCTCGCCGCAGTGATAGTTCTTATTCAATTCGAATCTTTGCAGGTACGCTGTCAATACTCCATACCCTGTTTCTAGCTGCACCATTTTATGATCGAACCTCACCTTAATCTTATCTTTAGCTTTTATGCTTAGTATAAATTTGTGTGTTAATATAACTGAATGTTGTTCCATCTCTCTGTCGAATTGACCTTTTTCGCAGGCTTTTCTTAATTAGAGATCTTGATACCGATGAGGACGATGCAAGAAACAAACCTGTTGCGTCCTCTTTGGTCAGTTCATTTGCTCGGTTGTTTCCTTGATTGCCATCGTGCAACCTAACCCAGTAAAATCAAAAATCTAAAACTTAACTGCCTTGTGCGCCATTCTCCAGAGTCCCCTCAGAGATCTGTGGGGGGGAGTTCATATTTGCCATAATAGAGCCAATTCGCTATCGCGTATGATAGAGCATCCACTTGTGCCCGAGTGGTTGATGACGTACTTTATAGTTTCTCGTATAACTACCAATTCGCACTCAAAGATTGTGCTCCAATGCGTAAATTTAGTTTGGAATCGGAATACTTCCCTCTTTTTATACACAACGAACTCCGTTTGGCCTGCTCATCGTTCATTCGCAAGCCGTCAGTCTCAATCTTGATCTCTATAACGCTTTCATCGCCTTCAACAAACTCGGACCTCTTGACATCAGCCGGATGCCGTAGTTCGGTAATAACGATTATTCTCTCGATATTTCTAATGCCAAGACCAAGGTTTTCCACAATTTCTAGCTTTTTTTCTTTATACCTTTGCCTGGAATTTAGTCCTGCGCCAATCGTCCTGAGAAATAACTCTTGATGACATCAGGTTTTGCGGACAATCCCTGCGTTGCAACTCCCAAACTATAGATGGTCACCAGGCAGCCTCAAATGCTCCTTAGATGTCCAACGCCACGATAACATAATACTCTTTTGCCTCCCTCGCCTGCCTGATTCTTTCAACTACGAACTTTAAAGGATCTATAGTCTACTTATCCTCCGCTAATCCAAATCGTTTTTTATGGAAATCACCGCTGCATCGTATAGCATGCTCAACTCAGGTGGCCATAACTCGATCAAAGCTTTCCCCAGTACTGTTAGGAAGCTAATTAGACGATAGCTACCCAGGTCAGACAGTTCAGGCTTTTTTGGTTTATGGATAAAGTTTACATTTTGGACTTTCCAACAACGGGAAAACGCGCACTTCTTCAAACAAAGGCTAAAGAACCCTGCAAACACACAAGCGTCCAACAGACACGCTTCCAAAGCTGCATTCGAGGTGATTTTTTCATACGCCGGTGCCTTCTTATAGTTGATCCTCGTAAGAGCCCTTACGACCTCATGCCAAATTTTTTTTTATCGACATCTATAACTTGCGCCTAATGTGGTTCCCAGGTGTATCATGTCGTACAACCTCTCGTCCTCTTCTGGATCGTCCTATGGGAAAAATTTCTTCAACGAATACTCCACCGTCATTTCAAATCACTCCATATATTCACATTATCTTTTTTGACGTTGCCGAATGCAATCTTCGGTACCCTTCATTACGCGATACGCTGTCCTTTGAGATTCTTTTTCAAAATTGCGCTTGCAGAATTCTTTAAAATTATTCGTCCGCGTTTCGTCAAGTAGCGTTTATATTTTCTGTTACTTTGATTATGTTCGATCTTCTTTTATTCTCTAATTTCACCCGTGGCACGTTGATAGCGGAGTCTTAGGCTGCGCATTTCCGCACACTTGGTGGTTAGCTCTCGGGTCAGCTATTTTTAAATATTTTCTTCCGCGGCATAGAGTACGCCGACGCGTATACTACCGCGTGGTTTAACTTTGTGCGAATGTTTCTATTTCAATAACTTCTCGGCAGTTTACTAATCCGTTCTTGAGCACGGGAATGCTTTCGCTAAATCATTGTTTGAACCGTTCACAACTTGCTTTTTTTTATTACAAAACCGCAGGAAGATAGTTATTTGCTCTGTTACGCGTGATCCGATTTAACATCCCAAGTTATTGATTTATGCTCAGAGAGAGTGACCTTGTTCGAGATCAATTCCCAACTACAAACGACTTCCAACATCGCGTGCGAGACTTCAGTGATATCAATGAAACTGCTGTCACTATGCTATCGAACGTCGACGAATGTCCAAGGTCTTGTTTAACACGCTCAAATCTCATTGCGTTAATCAATCAGCGATTACTGACCCCCCTATCGTCCTCTATTGGATTACTCTATAATGGGGACTTGGCAATCCCCCCCCCATGCTTATTTTTTGGTTTCGTCAAAGGTTCCGTATCACGCCTTCCAATTGACTTACTAAATATTTCGTTTGTGGGTTTTCGCGGCGCAAGTGGACCAGTGGAAGGTATACACTTATAATGTAAAAAAGCTTTTACCACCGTTTTTATTTCGGTGCCGCGCCATTAAAAAGTCGCTTGATAAGTTATTCAAAATTATTCTCGTGCAAGTCTCATTATTTATTATTATACTGCTACGCAGCCGCTCACTGTTTGCTTGTAATACGGTGACACCTATCCCAAAACGTTTTATTTTATACAAGTGCGGTTTCTGTATAAGCTCGATGTCGATCTTAATTTCCACAAATAGTTTAACAAAACTGCTAGCCGCGCCTTTACCTTTCTTTAAGTATAATTGTGTGCATTTGATATTGTTATTTCTTTCGGTGGTCCTATAGGTTATACAATCTATAATCAATGGTATGTATGATGGCGTTCTTCAGTCGTACCATCGTTGAGCAACTGCTCTACTTGGCGTCGTGGCGCGGATCGACCTTCGCACCACTGCTCAGCAGTTTGTCGTTTACGCTTAGACACACCACAGAGCAATTCTTGAATTCATGCCCGACCTCGGCACAGTTACCGCATCACTGTACTTCATCCTGCAATTCATTGATCTATGACTGTACTTGTAGCACCTGAAGCACTACGTCACCGAGAAGGAGTCTCAGGTCTATACTTTTCGCCACTTGAGGTTAATAACATGAGCTAATATCTGCCTTCGAAGTGTAGGGGCCATTTCAAAAACTATGTTGGCGAGGCGATCCCTAGGGTCCTCTTCGTCAAGCCTAAGCTTCTCCTTTAAGTGATCTTCTAGTTTCAAATTTCCAAAACGAGAATTCTGGCTGGCAATAAGTCGTACTAGCTTATCTGACTTTAAACCTGTTTCAATCCCTGGGAGAACGATCCTAGGTCGCATTTTTTCGTTTACTTTTGCCGTAAGCTCTTTGCAGCTACCTCCGATCTTGAATTACAACTTCTTCGCGTCATCACAACCAGCACACTCGCCAACAGCACCCCCTCTACGAGTTCTACGAGTTCCGACAACAACAAACTCATCGCGCGCAGGATCACCCTTCATCTTAAGAGTATTTATCACGTCCTCCTTCTGGCCCGACTTGGCGTCAACACGGACCACGAATGTCGCTGCTGCGTATGATACCTTGCCTAGCACCAACGCCCACTAACCTCTCAACCTTTGCTCTCTTGAGACAACCGCAACATTTACTGCACCTTCTGTTGCAACTCCTGACATCCCAGCATCTGCAACGCATAACCTCATCGCTCTAACCACGTCAACCAGTTAATTCGCAACGACTTGGATTTCGCCTGCAGCGTTCCGAATCACCTTCCTGTCGGCAACGACAATCGTGGTGGAAGTCGTCGATATCTCTTATAGATGACGCCGTAAGTATTTTTCGCCCTACATATCAAAAGATGTAGCTCGTTGAAGTCGCTAGCAGCATCGCTTCCGTTGTAGCTAAGCTACTTCTTGTGCGGTCATCTAGATGTTGAGGGTAATGCCGGCGCAGCAGCATTTTTAAGAGACTTCAACTCTCCCAACCTAGCTGACGCAGGCGCAGTCTCCGTTTCCGACATCTCGACCTTTCTCTGAGTCCCAAACATCACTTGTTTCAATATGATTTTCAAACCTCTCTGACAGCGCCCTCGGTCTCCGACCTACCGAACTCCATCCTGTCGCCCTTCTTCATTCATGGCAGAGGCTGGTCGTTTCGATGAACCACCATAATTCTTAGAACTCAATGTCTTTACAAGAGTAACAAAACGAACAATCAACAAAAACAAAAACCAACAAGAAATACAACGCCTTATGTTACACTCACTAAAGGACTCGCAACTGTTGCTGCGTTCAAACCAGGCAACTTAAAAGTGGCCTCTAAATTCAAATCTCGAATTTAAATTTAAAGCGCTAATTCCTTTCAAAAGTTCAACTATTAACTTGCTCAAACGTGCAAGTATATTTAGCGAGTATAATTAGCGCTGATGAAATGCAACGATGGAAATGACTTCTCGACAGACCGGTTAGTTTAATTACACCCAATGTTATATGGAAGTCCTATTTTAGGAATTACTGACCAACTGTTCGGCTGCTAGATACAAATAGTTCGCGGCATGCTCGATTTAAGGATATTTATGTGCAGGGCTTCTTGAAAGTTACAATATTTTGTTTAATTTTAATGCAGAATTAGCAATTTTTATAATTTTTCTTTTAATTCAAAAAGGGCTTAGGTTATGGTTTAAAGGTTGCTACAAAAGTTTAACGAATTTATTTGCATGTTTGCGCAATTTTTAACTCGATTTACCCGGTATTTGCTATAGAAACTCCAAATTCATTACAAACACCTTTAAAATTGTTTTTTAAATTATTCATTGTCCTAATTTGTGGGTTTATTATGTCTAAATTTAATTTTGTTGATTAGTTACTTGATTAAATTTCTGTTTTTTGAGCTTATTTCACTGCCCCGGGTTCGAAAAATTAATGCAGCGCAGTACAATTAAGTCACACAATTATAAGTAATACACTAAAGCAATAAATATAAAAATTCTTACATAAAAACTTACTTGTAACAGTCCGTTCGGTTCAGCTGTTAACGAAGCAGTACGGCCGTTGTTTTCCATGAAATTTTCTGGCAGCGTATTCTAGTATCTGCTATCAAATAATGAAACCATTGAAAAATATTATATTTTACAGACAACCAAGGACTAAATATTCTGAATTTAGTGAGCCTTAATGTTGTAGATCAAAATGACAACCAGGACGATGTAACTGCCCCAGAAAAGCCACTGAAAATTCATCCTCAATCAAAAAATTTAAGGTAATCTTGACAAAATATAGAATTTTCATTATATTTCTATTTTTATAGAGTTCATTTTGAAGAGTCAACAAAGGTAATCCAAATTTCCTGGTACTGTTTAGTACTACTAACATATTTTGTAGGACGAAGCGGAACAAAAAGAGCAAGCGTTAGGATTACAGCAAAAGAAATGGTCAACATTTCTTCAGAAACCCAATAGAGCGAAAGTTTTACCAAAGACAACTGATTTAGAAAAACCAGTCGTAAGTGTTAGTAACCTACTTACAAAAACGCTTCATAATCTGTTTATCAGGCGGAACCGTATAAAGTAATCATCAAAAAACAACCAAAGAAAAACGTTGAAAAAGATGACACTGTAAGAGTACTTTAAATTAAATCTATTTTATTAAACATTTTAGGAGAAACTTATTGAGAAGTCTCCAAGTGATGTTGAACTCCAAGATGACATTCTAGACGATATCAATAACGTCGAAGAAGAAAACATAACGGAAGATGAAGAAACAAAAGAGGTTGTAAAATTAGAGGAAGCAGAAGAGAAGGAAGATCAATCCAATGCGGAGATTGACGAGGAATGCGAAGAATTTAGCATACAAGAAGAAACCGCTCATACTGAGGAAGGTATGTTTTTAATATATGATAGAAATTTTTGCCATTGCCCGCTTTCAGTTGAGTTTGAAAAACAGTTGTCCATGGAAGAACGACTGGCGCAAATACAACAGCAGTTGCAATTATTGGCGCACGTGCCTACGTCCATTCAAGATACTTTGGAAGTTTTAACCGAGCAGCTTGCTAAAATTGTGGGTGCTTCTCAAACAGATTGGAATGAAGAGCAAGTAAGTGCAAGAAAGTTTTGTTCGACAAATCGCAGCTTTCAATGTTATTTACTTATTTTAAAAGAAAAACAAAAAATAATTTGTGAGGCTCTTTTAGTAACTCATTAATTTCTAAAGATTTTGAAGATGAAATATTTTGCTAGTGTTAAACATTGTAGTAGCCCCCCCCCCACCCCCTTCCAAGCGTGTAGAAACTCAAAATACCTAATACCGTTTTACTTTAAATGTTTCAACAGTAAGAAATTCGTTGTTGAACGATTACAAAATCATCTAAATGATATTTTTCAATCAAAAGGTATCAGGAGCCCATAAGGGATGCTACTTTTTTTTTGTAGGGTTATGGTGATCGATTGCAAAAGCATCCAAATAATTTCTTTTCCTGCCAAAAAGTATCAGGAGTTTATAAGGAATTTTCTTTCTTGTAGGGCAATGATGATCGATTGCAAAACGATCTGAGGAATTTCTTTTAATGTTTAAAGTTATCAGGAGTCTATAAGAGGTATTAGTCTTCTTGCGTGAAGGGCTATGGTGTTCGATTGTAAAGCCATCTAAAGGAAATTCTTTCCTGTCGAAGGGCATCAGAAGATCATATGGCATATGAGTTATTTTTCTTCTAGGATGACGGACCAAATATGCAATAATACATAGGATGTTCTATTTAAAAAAACAATATTTTGTACCGCTACTCTTTTTTGAACAACCCTATATAAACAAACGTATTTTTGGGCAATACCCCGTGATATTTTCCAACACTTTTGTACAAAACATTTTTCCGTACCTTTTATAGGTTTTGCGCTATTGAAAGTGTCTTCTTAGTTGACCCACCCTGTAAACACGGTATTTTGGCATACCAGCAAACCTTTTGAGCCAAGGCATTGTTAGGTGTTAAGTGATTTAACCCGTAACATGCAATTTTTTTAATTCCTGGATAAACAGTTTCTACTTCATATATTTATTAAATTTACTGTAATTTGTATAAAAGTTAAAGAAATTGCCTTTGTTTCCTGAATACGTTCCCGTTTGTTTTATAAATTGTTGGTCACTTTGTAAGATTAGACTGATTGTAATATCTGCTAGAATGTTATAATACTCTCGGTGCTTTTTATCGTTCTCGGAGCATAGTATGTGAACATGCATTATTGAAGATCGAAGTTCTTTATTCCAATTGGCTGTAAACCATTAGGCGAGGTTAAAACTACAAAAAATTTTGATCCTGATGTAAAAGAAGAGTTATTTATTCGCGGAATTAAAACTACAGAATTAAAATCTGAAGTTCAATTTTTGTCGTTTGGGGGAAAACCCTCAAATCTTTTAAAAATAGAAAATATACTTATTCCTGGGTAGATCAGTAAGGCTCCCGTTAGTAAATGGTAATAAGGAATTCCAAAGCGCTGTTGATTTATTGATGGAACGGTTGGAAAAATAGACACTTTATTAGATGAAATGAGCGCTAAACCGGAACCAAGCATTAGTACCCCTGGGCTCAATGCTGTTTCGGAAAATCGATCTGTAAATGATAATCTAACTTGCCCAATCTTATCATTAAAAAGTATACCCGTATGTAAGTGGGGTATTATCTTTTCTGGTGACCCTAACCACCGTAGCGTTAACCAATTTTTGGAATGAATCGAAGAGTATAGGCTAGCCCGCAATGTTAGTACCCCTACATTTAATTTTCCAATGCTCCACCCGAAGGTACTACATTGGTCAAGAAGTGAGTTTTTTACCTAAAAATTTTGAATTTTGCCGAACCCTTACTGTTGCAAGCACGGTAGGGCTGTTTAACTAACACACGGAACTTCCATTTTATCTCTCATCTGAACGAGGGCGTATTTTTTAGAAAAATCCTGGCCTAACATTTTTCAAGCGGACCGTGTCGGGATTCGAACCCGGGACCTTGGGCGTAGTAGTCACACGCACACCAACTACGCTATGGAGCCGCCTGATACTTTGTACCATCTCGTTTTTCCAGACCCCGAAGCTTTGTGCTTCTGATTAGCCGCGGAACAGATATACAGCGTTTCATTATTTTCCAGACCTTTGTGCATTTCTTTATGGCATCGAAATTAAGGTACTCATAATAAAATTATCGTTAGCCTGTAACATGCCACCAACAAAAATAAAGAAATATATAACTAGCCAATAAAATTTACAGCTGAATACCAATCTGAATAAAGCCGGGATTGAGTTTACTTTGTGACGGGTAATTTATTTGCAGCTTCTGTTGGTTTGGAATCAATTTGTCCTAATTTCTAACTGTGTTGTTGGGTCATTGTCGATGTGACCCCGCGGATATCATCACGTTTAACTCTCGTTGGCTAATCTCATAACTTAAGGGGGTTTCTCCACTACTCTATCAACGATTACCCTTGTGTTTTCGATACCTGCTCGCAAATAACCCATTTTTTGTTTCTTCCGACTTTTCAGCTCTCGTCCTTCCCTCACTTGCTAATATTTCAAGGGATATCATTTGTATTAAGGGTCTTTATATTAAGTCTACATTAGATCATGTAAAAATGCATCATTATTGTTATCTTACGTCTTCAGCAGTCTGTAATTAGTTACATTGAAACATTTTACATGGTATGTTATTGTCTGGTGAGATCATTTGTAACATTATATTTTGAATTCCAATTACGTCATGTTTTAATTATATTGTAACAATATTACTATTATCTCATCCTAGGTTACTATGTAACTCTAACCACACTTGTTTCCCTCTAACTTTAATTTTACTTATTTCTAGTGCAAAGTGTAAGCAACTCTCTTATGTATGTGGTAATTATTGTATCAAACATAAATATTGATTTAATCGTTAATTATCCTGCTTTCTTATATAACATGATTACGTTATAGAAATTTACTGTTGTAGTTGGTCTGTTTACACAAACTAACTACGATAATTACCCATACTTGCGTCTTTTTATTCGGATTTGTAATGCGAGTTAAGGTTCGTAGCTTCGAGCGGTCCTTTTTAAAAAGACTTTTTGAACTTTAACACATTTATTTGTTTTAAACAGAATTGAACAATGGAATTTTTACAATCTTGAATAATTAGTCTAAGTCGAAAATTATTTAATAATTGTACAAGTGAGCTATCTGCGAACTGCAATGTGAAAGCTGAACGTTTGTTGAACTGACTGCGAGTGGAGCTCCCGGGCCTTTTATAATCTCCCTACTCCCTCACAGTTCTGTGGGAACTTGCAGACCTAATGTCTGCTTACACTTGACTCTATTCATGATACATAGTTGCTATCTTAAAGCTATTCATAAATACTTTGTTGCAAGCTTACTTCTGCGTAATTTCGGTACGTGACTGTCTACGACCGTCTGTGACCTGACATATGCAGTGTCACTTATCCTTGTGCTACAATGTAGCGCTTCCGTTCCCATGGACGTTTATAAACTGATTTAAATTGTAATAAATTGTCCTTCATGACATTGTTGCACATTATTTAGCGCATTTTCTAATATTCCTAATAACTTCTTAAGTATTAGTTTTATATAGATATAATAAATGGGGATTACATAACTCCTCTCGACG
Organism: Platerodrilus igneus; assembly: GCA_036346225.1. Lineage (NCBI taxonomy): Eukaryota > Metazoa > Arthropoda > Insecta > Coleoptera > Lycidae > Platerodrilus > Platerodrilus igneus. The sequence continues at coordinate 264,170 of JARFIW010001105.1, read as the reverse complement.
TACATTAAAAATTAAGGGTTTTTACCTTTTCTTGATTTTTAATTAAATAAATTCGTTTAATCTCATTTAAAATTCATACTTTCTAGGGGTACATTTGTTTTTTTGGTTGCCTTAAATCTAAAACTGTTTCCTTTATTATTTTTATATCTAATACATATTTTATAAGTTACATAAATGATCAATAAAATAGTCAATATAATCAATATAATTGTCCATATACTAATATTATCGTAGTGCACTTTGGCCGTCTTGATTTCGTTTAGGTGTTCCTTGTAATCTTCCATGAGTTTCATGGCGTGGTTGAGGTTGTCTAATTCCAGGTGTTCCAATTGCATTGGTTTTTGAATTATTTCTTCGTCTTCGTCTTGGGTAATCTTGATTTGTAAATCGGGTAGATTTGCTAATTTCTTGCTTTGTACGGGATCTTGGTAAACTCTAATTATTTCGTTTTTTAATTTTAAATAACAATTTTCCATAAGGGTGATTAATTTACTTCCGGTTAATGCTAAATTACTTTCATCTTGATTGCAGTACATTGTTGCGATTACTTCGGTGGGAAAAATGGCTATCCATTTATTTTCCGTTACTTTCTGAATTTTCATGTTGGTGATTTGTACAGGTTTGGCTTCTCAATTTTCGTAGTGATTAGTAAATTTTAGTAGTTGTACTTCGCAAGGGCTGTCTTCTTGAATTGTCGTTGTTGTCAATGATTGGCATAAGTATTGATTTGGTGTGACTTCATCACATTTTTCGTCCGTTATATATCTTAGTTCATTTAAGGATAGGAATTTGGTATTTGGAATAATAACTTGGTATGTGCTAGTCATTTTTATTGAAAAGCAAATAAGTGATAATAATTGTAACTCTTAATCTCTACTATTGGTATTTCTATTAACAATGTTATATCGTTATTTTTTACACAGCCTTTAACCATGGCTATTTTTTCAAATATTAAAATGTTTGATTCTATTACATCGAAAGGTAATTTATTGGTAGTTATAAAAGATTTTATTCTCAATAATTCTTTTAATAGATCAATTGGTTCTATGATACTTGAATGTAGGGTATTTAATTTTGCGAATGTTACTGCGTTTTCTAATGCTGCTAGGATTTGTTGAATTAAAGTTAGGGTTGATATTATCTGGTTGTATATCGTGTTAAATCTGATTAAATCTCGCATGCCGAACATGGTAGTTTGCATGTTATTTTCTAAGGTTTGTATTCGATTGGCTATACTATCTTGATTTCTAACTAATTTTCTTAGGGTTTCATTAAATTTGATGATCGTTGATTGAGTTAACGATACTTGGTTACTAATTATGGTTTTGATGTCGTTTTGGTTCTTTATTAATTGTTGTATCGCGTTCTGCGTCTTGATTAACTAAATTACCGGTAATTGCTTTGATTACGTTTCTTAATCCGTTGATTAGTCCTCTTTTTCTTCTCGTCATTTGTTCTGTGGGTATTAGTCGATTAAATTTGTCTTCTATATTTTTTAAAATACTATCTGTTATACTGTCGTAGTTCATCATTTCTATTGCGTATTCTTTTCCGAATTTTGTTGTGTCCATTGATTGTTTTAGTCGAAAATAATTATTTTTGATTATTTGAAATTCTTGTTTTAGCTCGGTTAAATCGAATTTTTGTGCAAAGGTCCAATAATCTATAGTGTTCTGCATACTGCCTAATTTTATTGGTAGTATACCGGGGTTATTCTTTATGTCTTCAATTATGATTTCTGTGTCCGTTCTACCTGGGTGGAGGTTGACGGTAAGGGTGATGATTGTCCATCTGAAAGTACAGGGTGTCTTTAATTTTTGAGGTGAACATATTTTGTTATCTTGCCGTCGTCTATTGCGGCTACGTTTTTGTCGGATATTCGTTTGATTTTAAAGGGGCCTAAATTTCTCGGTGCCGTTTTGTGTCTTTTACTTTTGTAATTTTTCTCGAATACGGTTTGTCCTATGGAAAATTTGTTTAGGTCTGAGTTTTTATTACGGGTCGCGGTAATGCGTTCTTTGTCGTTATCTAACTTATCCTTTACTTTGTCATAAGTTATTTTTAGTTTCTGTTTGTGATCCTTGGCGTATTGTTGATAGATTTCCTTGTTATAATGTATATCGTACGGGTTGCGTGAATCTAAGTGTCCTAGGGTTAGTTGTAAGGGTGTAAAATTTGTCGATGAATGAATTGTGTTATTATACGCGATTAATGCGTATGACATTAAGTTAGTTATGTGTTCTTTCTTGTAATTGATTCTTAATAGTCTGATCTGTTCTAATAGGGTTGAATGTCGTCTCTCGATTAGTCCGTTGGATTCAGGGTGGTTTTCAGTTATGAAATGAATTTTTATTTTGTGTAATTCTAAAGTGATTTGTATCGTTTCGTTTTTGAATTCGCTTCCGTTATCTAATGTTATTGTTTCGGGCGTTCTATGAAATGTAAAATAATGTAAAAATCTTTGGGTTACGTCTATACTATTTTTAGAAGTGATTGGTATTGCTTGGCCTATTTTCGTAAATGCGTCCACGATTGTTAAGTAGCTTTGTGCTTCTACTACTAGAGTATCTGCATGTAATTTCTGAAAAGGTTTGTCTGGTGTTTTAGTCAACATTAAGGGTATCTTCGGAGGTTTTCTGTCATATTTGGCTTTGACACATAGTTCACATTGATTGATATAGTCCGTCGTTAAGCCTTTCATGTCTTTGAAATAGTCTCATGATTTGCTTTAGGGTTTCGTTTATTCCTCGATGGTTGGTCTTTCCTTCGTGTTGGTTTCTGATCACGTCATTTATTTCGTCAGGGTCGTCTAATGTTATTAATTTCTTGTGCATCTAATAAGTTCAGGGCCAGAATTGTTGAATAGTTTAACATATATTTCTGAAAATCGTTTGTACAAGTTTTCCGTGTTAAAGTAAAAGAAAAATAGTTTTTCTCGGAGGTGTATTCCTTTAGAATTTTAATTATCTGTGATTCATTGTCTTCTTTGGTTATTTGAACTTGGTAAATTTTTTTATTACTACTTTTGTATATTTTACAAGGTTGTGGTTGTTTAAAACTTCTGTGATTATGAATTGATTGGGCTTCGTGTCTATAGCTTCGTTTAAAATTTTAATTGCGGTTTCCGGTTCGTCATTTTGTCTCGAATGTATGGTTTCCATTTCTTCTGGGTCTTCTCTAATTTCTGTCTCGTCTACGTTTCCTATTACTGATTCGGTTTCTAGTGCGTTAAGTTGGATTCTGCTTAAAGCGTCTGCGTTATTGTTGTAAATTCTCTTTTTGTATATGATCTCATAGTCATATTCTTCTAGTCTGATTCTCCATCTTTGTAATTTCGAGTTAGGTTCTTTAAGTTTGCATAGCCATACTAATGGTCTATGATCGGTGTATATATATAAAATTTTCGTCCGTATAGATATAGTCTAAAATACTTTGTTGCCCAAATTATGGCTAACAATTCTTTCTCTATTGTACTGTATCGTTGCTCTGTTTCGTTGAGGGTTTTTGATGCGTAACTGATGGGTTTATCGTTGCCTACTGTTCCTTGGCTTAATAATGCGCCTAAGGCTACATTTGATGCGTCTGTTGTTAATATGAATGGTTTCGAAAAGTCTGGGTATTCTAATACGGGGTGATTTGTTAATATACTCTTAATTTTGTCTACTGCTTTGATAAATTCTGGGGTATGAACAATTTTGTTTCCCTTTTTTAAACAATTGGTTAGGGGCTTGGTTATTTGAGCATAACATTTAATAAATTTACGGTAATAACCACTAAGGCCTAAAATCCTTTTATCTCTTTGTTTGTTTTGGGTATGGGGTAATTTAATACAGCGTTTGTTTTGTCGGGGTTCGGCATCACTCCTTGGGGTGTTATTATGTGTCCTAAAAATGCTACTTCCTTCTGTAGGAATTCGCTCTTATCTAACTGTACCTTAAATTGTGCAGTTCTTAATCTTTCGAACACTTCTCGTAATCTTTCAATATGCTCCACTAATGATGTTGAATACACTATTATATCATCTAGGTACACAAGACATTTTTCGTTGTGTATCCCTCGGTGTATGTTATCCATTACTCGTTGGAAAGTTGCGGGTGCGTTCTTTAGTCCAAATGGCATCCGTTTATATTCGTAATGTCCTATAGGTGTGCTAAAGGCTGTTTTTTGTGTATCTCCTTCTTCCATTTCCACTTGATGGTATCCTGATGCTAAGTCTAGCGTCGAAAAATATTGGCACTTGCCTAACTTATCTAAAATCTCTGTTATATTTGGTAACGGGTATTTATCGCCTACCGTTTTTTCGTTTAATTTGCGGTAATCTATTACCATTCTGTATTTCCGTTTTCCTGATGCGTCCAGTTTCTTTGGTACTATTAATACGGGGCTGCTCCATGGTGAATTGGAGTGTTGTATGATGTCTTGATCTAATAGATCGGCTAGTTGTCTGTCAGCTTCTTCCTGACTTGCCTGGGGTAATCTGTATGCTTTGGTGAATATCGGTTTGTTGTCTGTTAGCTCAATGTTGTGCTTAACTGTATTTGTAAAGGTTAGGGGTATTCCTTCGCAATGGAATATGTCGCGGTATTCGAAACATAATTTTTGTATTGCTCTTTGTTCCTCGTGATTTATGTCGCGGTTAAATCGGATATTATTTAAATTTTGTCTTAGCATTTCGTCGTTTTCTACGGGGTTGTAATTTTCGTTTGAGTTTTGGTCTATTTCTATCTCGTTAAAATTTAATTCTTCTACGTTAATCGGGTTTGTTAAAGATAGTTCTACGGGGTAGTCATTTGAATTTAATATTGTTGTTGTGGCGTAATTATCTTTGATTTTTACTAATGCGGTTGGGGTTTCTACTCCTTGTTGAAAAGTTATGTGGTTTATTATTCCTAAGTTATTATTTGAATTTACGGGGATTCTTATCTTTTTTTCTGTTCGGGATTCTAATGTGTATTTTTCGTCAATTTGGGTGTTTTGAAATTTGATGGGGATTCGTCCATATTTGGTTCTTAATAATCGGTTTTTAATATCTATGTTGGCTCCTAATTTTCTTAGAAGGTCCATTCCTAATAGTCCGTCATATTTGTCGTTAAATTCAAATATGCAGAATTTGTGTTTCATTTTTACGTTAAAGGTTTTTGGTAAAGGTATGTTTGCTACGAATTGGTGTAGGGTTGTTTGATGGGCGGTTTTAATTTTGAAGGGTTCTCTTTCTACATAGTTTAGGTAATGTTTCTTTACTGTTCGCGGGCTTATTAATGTTTTTGAAGATCCGGTATCAATTAGTAATTTAAATTCAGCGTGGGGTATTTCGATATAGGGTAGTACAAGGTGATTCATATTATTTAGATTTATTACGTTTGGTCGTTTATAAATTGGTCCATTTGAAAATTTGAGCACGCGTTTTTTTCGTCGTGCTCCTCGTAAGTTTCGTATGGTTCTTCGCGTTCATAGTGGTTTGATTGGTTTTGTTCATTATTCGTACACGTACGATTGCTATTATTCTGGTCATCTTCATAATCTTCTACTTCTTGATGAAATAGCTCTTCTGAAGTGAAAGTGCGTTTTTGATTGGGGTTTGGTCTTATGTGTGTTATTTTCGTGTTGGGTCTGGTGCTACCAGATGAGGTATCCATTGGTGTAGGTTTATAATAGTTATTGGGATTATTATTGTTTATCATGGGTGAGTTTCTAATAGGATTCGCGTTGAATGCTGGTCTTTGCTGATTTACATTTTGGTTGAATTTTGGTTGAAATGCGGGTTTTGAAAAGTTCGGGTAAAACGTTGGTTTTGAAAATTGTTTGTATTGGTTGTTAAAGTTTGAGTTATTAAAATGTGGATTATTGGTTCGTATTTGGTTTGTTTGTGCATTGAACGGGTTAAATTTTTGTTGTGGATTTATTTGTCTTGCGGGTTGTATAGTTTTCATTGGCGTGTAGCTTTTATTCGCGTTGGGGTTATATAACCTGTTTCTATAATACATTACATTCTCTTCTTCGATTATCATGTTCATTGCTGCTTCTAAGTCTTGGGGGTGTTGAAATCTAATTTTATCTGAAAGTCGTTCGGGTAGTGCATTTAGATAGGTATCTAATGCCATCTCGTCGTACATTTTTGTTTTTAAAAGTCTTACGTTTGGGTCTGTTTCTTCAATTTTGAGTTTTGTCAAGATTAAGCTTCTTACATCTTGGCATTTCATTCCAAATTGATATGGGGATTGGTTGTGTTTCATCCTAAGGTTTGTCAAATCTCTCACTAGACATTTTAGGTTCCTTTGGTCTCCAAAATATGCTATTAATATGCGTTTGTATTCATCCCACTGGTCTACGTCTTCTCGACTCGCGATTAATGTTAGTGCCCTTCCGGTCAGTTTACTGATAATAAGGCGGACAAGCAAAGTGTTCCTTTCGTTATCACCGGGGATACAGAATGTTTTAGGAATAGTTCACAGGCCAAAATGTAGTTGTTTAATAAACATTAGTCATCTTGGCGGAAGTAATATTTGGGTAATTTAAAAAGAGTAAATTTTTTTTTTCTTTTGAAATAAATTTGGATTTATTTCGTAGTTTTTGGTGTTATTTAATGGTTTTTTCGCTTGGTATTGGTTTGGTTAAGTTTATTCTTAATTTGCCGATTTTAATTTTAATTTCTAAAGTTTCAATAAGGTTGAGGGGTTTTTGTGGTAATTTATAGTGCTTGAATGTTTTACTTCAGTTAAAACTTTTTTATTTTTAATTATAGTTATTTTTTCTCGTGGGTTTATGCGATTGTAAGGTGTCTGCAATGTTTACAATGTTGTCAATTAGTTAGTTGCGTCAGTTCCTGTTGCAAGGTTATTTATGGATCGTATTCCGTTTCGCGTTGTTATAAGGATTTTAGTTTTAATTGTTCGTTGTTGAATTAGAAATTCTAAAAATTTTCTTGCGTCAGTTAAAGCGTAATATAGTCTCCTGTGCGCTTTGCGACTTTTTTTAAATGTCTCAAGTTTTTGTTTCTCTAAAATAATTTTTCTCAGTTCTTATAAATCTTTCTCATACATACAAGTATAAAATAATGATAAAATTTCAATAACAGCTTGAAGATAATCTCTAGCAATTGCTAAGTCGATTATTTTCAAAAAATTGCATACAATAGTTGTAACAATAGTTAATATACATATATAAATCATAAACTAGCAAATATCAAATATGTTTGTTAATTTTAAAATCTATTTTATTTACGTTTCGATCCATGTCCTAGGATGAAATTTTAAAAATTTTAAAAACTATGAGTGGTTTCATTCCCAAAGAAGATTAAGAAGAATGCTAAACAAACCACAACAAACATACAGGGAGTATTTATGTTTGTTAATAATAAAATAAAATTCAATTGGTTTGAAGGAAAATGAACTTACACTAGTTGATTTGTTGATTTCATTGATTTCTTTCTTTGTTTCGGATTTTCTTTTGGATTTCATCTATTCTTGTATCGCCTCCAATTTTTCTTTTGTTGAATTTGAACTATTTTTGTTTCGCCTTCAACTTCTTTTTGCTGGGATTGAACGATGCTTGTTTCGCCTCCAACTTTTGTTTTGTTTTGCCAAATTCGGAATTGAAATTCCAGACCACCAGTTCCTCGATTTTGGATTCGCTAGTGGCCTTTTGACATCCGTTACGCTGCGCCAGTTAAGGTTCGTGGCTTCGAGCGGTCCTTTTTAAAAAAACTTTTTGAACTTTAACACACTTATTTGTTTCAAACAGAATTGAACAATTGAATTTTTACAATCTTGAATAATTAGTCTAAGTCAAAAATTATTTAATAATTGTACAAGTGAGCTATCTACGAACTGCAATGTGAAAGCTGAACGTTTGATGAACTGACTGCGAGTGGAGCTCCCGGGCCTTTTATAATCTCCCTACCCCCTCACAGTTCTGTGGGAACTTGCAGACCTAATGTCTGCTTACACTTGACTCTATTTATGATACATAGTTGCTATCTTAAAGCTATTCATAAATACTTTGTTGCGAGCTTACTTCTGCGTAATCTCGGTACGTGACTGTCTACGACCGTCTGTGACCTGACATATGCAGTGTCACTTATCCTACAATGTAGCGCTTCCGTTCCCATGAACGTTTATAAACTGAATTAAATTGTAGTAAATTGTCCTTCATGACATTGTTGCACATTACTTAGCGCATTTTCTAATATTCCTAATAACTTCGTAAGTATTAGTTTTATATAGATATAATAAATGGGGGATTACATAACTTGCGTAGCATTGAAATCAGTTTCCCTTTTGCGTTTTTAAAATAAGTCATTGACCCGAGTCGTGTTCAATTGCGCATGTTACAAAAAGGAATAACTTCCTGCTTTCGTGGTTTAAGTTCATTTCCCAAATTCCTTTTATTGAAACTAAAAGAATATTAGGGTGTCATGTTTAATTAATACTATTGTGCGTAAAAGCATAATAAACAGGGTACATTCGCATATATTATGCCTGTTTAAAATTAATTTTTACTTTTCTATCTGGTTCATATCTAAAGTAACGCGTATGCGTTATATATTTATATTGATCTAAATACAATATAAATATAACACCATTACATATGTCTGTATTTTAGCAAATTGCTTCCTACGCAGAAAATAATGAAGACGACGAAGAACATTCGTATGATGGTAATTTTAGCTTGTATATAATCTTTTAGTATCCAAATTTATTACAGATGACAATTTACCATCAATAGTAGAAGAAGTTGCACAAGCAGATTCAGGCGATGAATACAAATTAGACGCAGCTGACACAACCGATATTTCAGAAGACGAAGCAGATAGCAGCACTCAGATGACGTTTAACGAAAGTAACATTATTTCACCAGAAGACGAATTAAAATTGAAGCAAGAAGAAGAGATTGAAAAGAAGAGACAGCAAGAGGAGCTTGAAAAATCCGTCAAATTAGAAAGGGCAAGTATTGTTGATATAATTAATTTTTTCACAATTTTGTAAACGATCAAGTTTGTTGTTTAATGTTACACCTACCTAGACTTTTGAGATTACTAACCTTATGAAATTGGAAATGGGCGTAGAGTACGTTCTCATCAACAATAAAATTAAAGAAAAACTAGTCTTTGTAATAGCTAACCACTTATGCTGAATTTTTGGTTGATTTCTTGGGTGTTGATCGGGTATGCTTCTTGATTTAGTTTTTTATTCTGTTTTTTATGATGGATTTGATGATTTTTGGGTTGTATCCGTTTCTGTGGCTATGTACTCTAGAAGTTTGTTTTCTTTGAGGACGTTTTTTTTGTCTAGTGGGGTGTTGATTAGTCTCTTTATATAATTGTCGAATGCTGCCATTTTGTGTTCGATGTGATGAGATGATGTTTCGTGTAATGTGTAATCTGTTTGTATTGCTTTTCGGTAGATGTTGAATTTAAAGTTGTTGCTTTTTGTGATTTTGAGGTCTAAGTAGTTGATGGAGTTGTTTTTTTCGTGTTATATTGTAAATTGGATTTTGGAGTTTAAGTTGTTTAGTTTTGTTAGAAGTGTGTTGGCGTTATTGTGGTTGCCGTTGAGAAAGGCCAGACAACCATTTGTATATGTCTTCCTGGTGGGGTATTATGATTTTTGTTTCTAAGTTGTCAATGTAGATGTCAACGAGTAAAAGGGAGAGGTTATTGCCCATTGCTAATCCGTTTTGTTGAGAATAATAGTTTTTGTTGAATAAGAAGAAGTCTTGTTGTAGGCATATTGTACCAGTGTAGTACCTTCGGATGGAGCATTGGGACGTGGCCGCAAGCATTATCGGCCCTTAATTAAATTATAATGTAGGCATATTGTAAGTAAGGTAATTTAGTTGTCGACGTCAGTGTAGTTTATATTGTTTTTTTTAGTATATTTGCGACTAAGGGGGTGGTTTGTTGTTGGTCGACGTTGCTGTATAAGTTGATGATATCTAAAGAGAACATGTGATTGTTAAGGAGAATTTTGGTTTCTTGTAGTTTTTAATTAGTTGGTTTGAGTTTTTGATGGTGTGTTAAGGTATGTAGTTTGTTAAGTTATAGTTTTAGAAGAAATTTTGATAGAATTGATGTTGGTGTGTTGATGAATGAGACTACTGGTCCAATTGGGATATTGTATTTGTGAATTTTAGGTAGTTCATATAGTCTTAGTGTTCGTGGGTTGCCTGGGATTAGCGATTTTAGTGCGTCATTTTTTATGAGGAATGTTTTTTGGTGTTTATTGTGGTTTTGAGTTTGTTGTGAAAAGTTGTTAGCTAGTTTTTATTTAATTTGTTAAAAGAGTTGTCTTTTAAGAATGTTTCGACTTTTTTGTATGTAGTCTTTTTTTTGTCTGCTTTTGAAATGGTTAGGTTGTTTTCTGAATATTTTTGGCGAATTTGTTTGATTGTATTAAGGTATTTGTTTGATTTATTGTTTTGTGAATGTTTTTGTTTTTTTTTTGGAATAAGATGCAGCCTATTTCGTTGCGTAAGGCGTTTTTTGTTTTGTAGTTGGTTTCAATTTGTTTTAGAGCAACGTCAATTTCTATTGAGTAAAGTTTGAGGTTGTAGGTTGTGAGGGGTTTTTCAATGTTATATTTGAACCTAGTTCTAGAAGGTTTTCTTCTTCGTCGGTAAATTTGGTGTTTGATAAATTTTTTATACGTGTGTGAAAGTTGAAGGTGTTGTGTGTGTTTTAGTTAGTTGTGTTAGGTTTTGTGTTAGTTTTGTTGTTCGTTTGGTGTCCATTTTTGTTATGTTCTGCCGTATCACGTAAGGTTATTATCAATGTTGAAAATAAATTAATAAAAACTTTGGTCAAAGTAAACGCTACTTTTATTGATACAGAGACAAAAACAAATTACAAATAGTAAACTAAATTGAAAAAGTCTTAAACAATCTTTAATTTCTTTTCTTTCTAGAAGATCTCTCCCTCTTGGATGAAAAAAGTCGTTTAGTCGATTTTCTTCTGTATTCCAGGGTCGGATTGTCCCTTTTTGTTGACCAGCAGTAATCAGCCTTCATTGAAAGATTCCACCGATCTTGATGCCTGCGTTCCATTTCTTTCATCTCTTGGTGGAACCGCTCACCTTGTTCCTCACTCTCATCACCAAGATTTTCGGGGAAGTAATCAAGATGCGAGTGTAAAAAAGCGAACTTTTATGCTCATATTACATCTCAATTCCATAAATTTCTGTAGCATGTTTTTCACAATTTCCTTGTAGTTTGGAACCTTGTTGTTTTTCAAAAAATCTTCAATAACATTAACAAATGAAATCCATGCATCTTTCTCAATTTCGGTCATGGTATTAACAAATTCTTGATCTTTTATTAATCTCTTTATTTGAGGGCCGCCAAAAATTCTTTCCCTTAACTTTGCATCTGAGATAGCGAGAAATTTTCTACAAAAGTATTTAAAACAGTCTCCATCTTTATTTAAAGCTTTAACGTATTGTTTCAGACTCCTACTTTAATATGCAGTAATGGTAACAAGATCTTTTGAGGATCAACAGGACTTTCATGTAGAACATTTTTTGATCCGGGAGTTAAATTATCCTCTTTTTATCAAGTCCTTTTTCTTTCAATGTTGATGTTTACTTCGACTGTCCCACGCACACAAAAAACATGGATACTTTGTCTACCCTGACTGCTGTCTTAGTAGAAGTCCCACAATTTTCAAATCCCCACAAATTTTCCAACTATGATCATTGTATTTGATTTATTCAAGCATTACTTTAAGATTTTTATAGCCTTCCGTCATTTGCACAGATGAAAAAACATTCCCATTGTGCAAGAGAACAGCTTTAAGACTTCTTTTGGACGAATCAATAAAAAAACCTCCAATCATCGAAATTGTATGTGCGCCCAAGTTTGTTTATCAAACTGGAAATGTCGGTGCAATAAACTAGACAACCACTTTTTTTCAAAATAGCCTGAATACTCGGACTCGTTTTTCCTAAAATACGAGATTTTAACTTTTATCAGTAAATTTTTACTTTGAAGTTTGGATGCTAAAATTTCGAAAAGATCCTATGGGAGACCTAAGTCTCTAACTAAGTCAAGTTCGGTTTCGGAAAATAACTGAGGTTGCTTAGAAACACTCGATATTTCACAGGCACCGGTAAAGTTGTTTTCATCAACTTCAGGTTCAGAACTGCTTGTTTCTCAGATATTGGCACGTCTAGACAATCTGGCGCTGGCTTAATTGCAGAATTGAGGTACGGATAAATGATTTTTTTAAAATTTTTTGTGTTATATACACGTACATTGCATATACAGAAATAACAGTCATCATGGTGATTTGTTAGCTCTCGTCAAATCATTGGTATTCCAAAGGGTAGGAGTTTCCTTGTTCCATTGCTTTAAACCCTTCTCACATACCTAACATACAACATGTGGTGTCCAATGTTTGTCTTTATCACCAATCTTTACTTTAAAATACGCGTTGTATTAGTGTTTCAACAGTGATGTGATTTTACGTTTACACTTCTTCACCACAAATCAACCACACATTGCAAAAAGTATCTGGATTATTTTGACAAAGTCTTGGCATTTTAAACACAAATTTAACTGCAAAAAGCTCACTAAACTCACTAAACAACGACTGCCTAGACCGAACGCAAACAGAATAATGATTGCGCTTGTTACACAAAGACGTCTATTTATATCTCATTCGCCGATGATCTGACTGCAAATCTAGGAATCCCAGTAATTAAATTTTACTTTTGGGAATTCCCCTATACTATTCTATTGATTTGTACATGATTTAATCTCAGTGGCGTAACAATTTTTAGAATGTCATCATCATCATTAGGTCTTCGGTCCTGGAACTGGTTAGACGCGTACCCTCCTATTCCGAACTAACCTACACATTTTCCTGAAATTTGCACAGTCTGCATCTATCACTATCTGCGTGCAAAAGTCTGATCTCGGTTTACTTCTACTTCGCTTTTCCTATCTCTGCTTGTAATATATATCCCGTACTATTCCCCAAAAATGCCTTAGAACGAATCCTACCTCTCTATTTTTCCAACATTTTTTCCCCACAATTATCTTTCTTACTCTACTATTTCTATAACATATTGTTATTAACGTTGGCTATCCATGCTATCATCCCTATACATCTAAAGCACAACGTTCCAGAAGGCTTCTATCTCTTTCTGTCTACTTTTCCTACAGCCCCTTTTACATAGACGTACTGTGCTGTGCTTCACACACATGCTTTAAATAATTTCCTTCTTATCTCTATGTTTGTTGTCTTTGAGCATATCTTCCGTTCTTTCTTGTTAGATGTAATTCGGTCACCTTCTATTGTTTTGCAGTTATATACCCTATTTCTTTATATTCAGTGGTATGTGAAGGGGGGCGGCTCCGTGGCGTAGTGGTATGTGTGTGACTACTACGCCCAAGGTCCCGGGTCCAAATCCCAATACGGTCCGCTTGAAAAATGTTAGGCGAGCATTTTTCACAAAAATACACCCTCGTTCGGATGAGAGGTAAAATGGAGGTCACGTGTGTGAGTGTTGTCACGCACGTTAAAGATCCCTACCCTGCTTGGAACAGCAAGGGTTTGGCAAAATTCCAAATTTTCCAGGGTAAAAAAACTCGCTTCCTGGCCAATGTAGTAGCTTTGGGTGGAGCATTGGAAAATCACATGTAAGGTATGTGAAAGGGGGTAAGCAGCCTGTAGCTGCCAAGTTCTCCCAGCACCTGAATATTTGTCGAATTAATAGTTTTTCTAATATATCATTTCGCACAATCAACATTAGTTGAAAATACTTCACAACCCGCACCTGTAGTTGTTTACAATAATCAAAACTTATTTTTTCGTCACTAGATTCTCTATCTTGGAACTGGTTGGATGCGTACCTCCACTTATATATGTTCTGAACTAGCCTACATATTTCCCTGAAATTCCCACAAGAGTCTATATACAGCACGGTTCCCTTTCGATTGTATGCTAATTATATGCCCTATTTCACTGAGATTCAGTGGTATGTGAAGGGGTATGTGTGTGACTACTACGTCCAAGATCCCGGATTTGAATCCCAAGGTCCGTTTGAAAAATGTTAGGCGAGCATTTTTCACAAAAATATACCCTTCCTTCTTTGGTTCTACAGGGCTCGGGGTTTTAGTGGCTTCTCTAAACTAAATTAACAGTGAAATGTGTTGCTGTTTACCTACAACATACAATAACAAAGAGGTACTGTAAAGGAATAGAGATAGGAAGTAGACAAAATAAATTTCACTGCATTCTGAAGCACTACTTTTCACTTGTCTTCCAGACACGGCAGGGCGATTAAGGTGGTTGACCTTCTTACTTGTCGAATTCTCTTGCATGTTCTAATTGGTCAAAACAATGACGCATATCATTTCAAATTGTGGGAAACGCCATCGCCGCAAAATACATAACAAAAACTAATTCTAAAAAAATTCGAAACGTTGATGGGAACTCAGAATCGCATTTTCTTGTGTAAATACCCTTACTTAAATATGCAAAGAAGTCTCATACAATTATTTATCAACTAGAAGCTTGTGAAGCCAACTAAAGTTGTTACGTTGAATTCTAATAAAAATCAGCCAAACTATATTCGTTCCTAATATATAAAGTCCGTTTTAATCAAAACCGCGTTCTAAAAATTTTCACCTATTTAAAAATAATACGAAAAATGATTTCGTTCCAAATTTAGTTGTTCATTTAGATAAATTCCGTTTAATTAAAATCCTGTTCAAATATTTCGCTAATTGGCAATAAAATTGCAATAAAATATTTTATTTGCGTTTGGGTGTTTAAAGATTACGTTTCGTTAAAGCAAGGTCGCCTATTATTTGTGGTTATTCCCTGTATTACGTCGATAGACGAAGCTCTGCGCTATACAACGCAAGGTTGAATAGCAACGCTCCGAACAACCTGTTCAGAGATACACGAGATATAGAGCGAACTGGTGTATTTGAAAGACGTTCTGTTGTGGACGATAATGCTGTCTTAAGAATTATTTCTGGTTGTTATCGCAAGTTTATTTGATATGGTTTGGTTATTCTTAGGTTGCACACGAAATGCGAGGTTTTTCGGCGGCTAGAAGTGTCGGATTTTCTTTGGTTCTACTGCTGCTATGTACTGTTGTGGGTGTACTGCTAAGTGCTAACACTATGTACGTGATGTATGGGCCCTGTGGAACTGTCGCCCCTGTTCGTTAGAAGACAGGTGGATCCCTAAGGTCGTATACACATTTCCTTTACTACCTGTTTTTGTCTCGTTTCAACAACTATGTGACTAAAATTATTTGCGAGTTAAAATTGTGGTAAACCCCAGTTTAACCACAACCAAATTTAAATACACATTTTTGGAATTTGATAAACTACTTCGCTTTCTCCTCTTTGTGTGCGAATTAAATTATTATTTAGACCAACTATTGGGTGTAACTTTTCTTGAAATACCAAATTTTAGTAATAATAAATGTAAACTACCGTGTTCTGCTATTTTATGTATTAGATTTTTTATGCTTACGATAATGCTTTAAAGCTGTTGTTTTTAGCGGGGAAGCTTTCTTTCTGCTTTGGTTGGTTAATTAATTTAGGGGGTAGGGCCCTAAAAACGACAGCTCGCTATGTAAATTTTTGGCTTTGTTTGTACTGTGTTTGGAGTACTAATGTAGTCCTGTATATACATTTTGCATTTTGCTTTGATGTTAATTATAAGGTTTTCTGGTTGTCGATGGTTAATTTATTGAATGAGTGCGAGTGTGCTTGGTTTATTTTTATTTCAGGTACTCCGTTCTTTTGTTTGGGTATTTCTAAAAACCCCCCCACTCCCTGGATGAGCCCGGACAGTCTTTCTTTTTTTTAGGTTTTTTTAAGGTTACGGCTATGCACCGTGCAAAGTGTAACAAAACGTGAACTCCGCCTTAAGATTTTTATTGTACAGACATTCGGAAATAAAATATTGTAAAATCAAATACTTACCTACATAAATGTATATGTAAGTATCTTTGATGTTTATGCTTCCAAGACTTTCGTTGTCTTTTTTGTGAAAAGAGAAACTTGCCAATCTGATGAGCTGCAGATAAAGCAAAACAAGCCATTGGTTGTTCTTGCTTCACAAACTTCTAACAAAACAGTTAATAATCTTAATCTGTTTACTGCTTTTTCAGTTTGAAACCGACATGGTTGTTATTAGTACTTTTAGTAAAGTCACTAATATGATTAGATGTAGAATTTGTCTAGAGTGTATTTGAATATTCTCGCCCCGTATATTTAAATCATGTTTATGATTGTCTTTTAGTAAAGAAAGAAATTCGCAAGTCTGATGAACAGCAAAGTAGGGAACCACTCATTGGTCGTTCTATCTCTACAAACTTCCAAGACACAGTTAATATTTTAATATATTAAAAAAAGTAACCACCCAAAAGGGGTGCTATATTTCCTAAATCGACAGTTTATTTTTATTTCGACAAGCTTATTATTGTAGACAACAATGCAGAACGAAGAATTTCATCAAAGACGTCTCGAGCAGCGACCTACAGTACCGTTGGCACCAGTACAACGTCCTATTATCCTACCAGGTGGTCGTAAGTGGTCTGAACCCGATGATGCTGTACCTAAACCAAGAAAATCAAAAATGACCGACGAGAAAATTTGCGAAACTTTAGACAACTATGCTGAAGTTGTCATGGGGCAAACAAAAGGGTACGCGTATTTGCCATGAATATTGTATTCAAAGGATGCTCTTTTCAGGTTAACCAGTGGAACTGCACGTGGCCGTGGTCAGATACAGCTAGACTTGTGTACAGGTATTGGTATTGTCACTCCTAACTGTATGTGGATACTGTAAACATTTACTGTAAACATTTTAGAAAAAAGACCTAAGAATTTAAAATTGCAATAGTTAACCTTTTTCTAATTGCATATTTTTCGTAACACGTAAATATTTACAGTATTTTAGCTCTGTGTGTTGACATGGAGTTGATGTTATTATTTTCAAGGACTGCAAAATAAAAATAGACACTACAGGTATGTATTATTTATAGAAGCGATGGACACCTCATAAAAAGTCCAGTGTTACTTGTGGAAGAAATTGCTAAGTTAATACAATTTACATACAGAGGGAGGTCATCTTTTTTTGCTGAAACTATAATAATAAGACAAATAATTGATTTAACACTAAGCGCGAAATATTAATCTTAATTTCAATCCCAATATATGAAATTGAAAACTCAAATTTCCCTAGTTCAATAAAATACGTGTGCAGTTATTTACCAAATTTTTAATTTGAGCAAAATCAACCATAAACACCTACGCATAATTCCGAAATACAGAGTTCCTCAACTTTATGATACCACAGTGTTACGTATATTGACGTAACCTATAAAAAAAAACCAAAAAAAAGAAAGAAAGAAAGAAGTATGACCGGGCTCGATCGGCGAGTGGGCGGGGTTTTATACATACAACAAAAAAATTAAGGGAGACCTGAAATAAATAAAGAGAAATTTACACTCACGCATTCATACTCAACACAAAATATACCAAAAAAGAAACCTATAATTTAAAAAAAAAATGTACAATAGCACATGAGTACCCAAACAAAAATTAGCAATCCCTACGTAAAAGTTATCATTCTTAGAAAGGATATTAATTTTTTAATGAGCAGAAAGATTTATCAAGTAAAATACATAGTGTAACAAATATAATAAGTACGCCCCTGCGAATAGTGTACGATCTAGGCGGAACAAGGCCGAGCGTTCCTTATCAGTAGTTAGTCGAGAGAGTCCATCTATAAACGCGGGCCGGTTAAGAGCGCGCCGTGAACTGTTATAAACATATCAGTGATTTTACATAAATGTTAAGTTTGTTTGTTTTATCTTTATGTATATTTGGTTTACGTTCATTAAATACATCTGTTGATTTAATCGAGCAGAACCCCTTTCAAATTATATAACATAACAACCCCGTTGTAACAAGTGTCGTCCAACGATGGGCCTCTAGGTTCAATTGCAGGTGTTTTCGTGACGTTGTAACAAGTATCGATCGATCGTAAACAGTTTGAAGTTCATGACCGTGAGCGCGCCGCACAGTTTGATAGATTAGTATTTCGATTTCGTTTGTTATTGTTCACGTGTTTACGTACGTTACAATAATTTTAAAAAGTTTTGTGTGTGATTCAGAAAGTTATTGATGCAGTACAGTGTTTGGAATTTGGATACGCTTTCTGGCATTTTGTAAGGTACTTTTGGATGTTTTGGATATAAACCTGTAAGTACTCTTGTTGTTTGTATACACACATAATTTAATCTGGAAGGTCAAGAAAGATATTTGTTTCGCTCTACTACGAGTAGAATTGTTCGCAAGCAGAATACAGTAATAGACCTTGTTTCGGAAATTTTAGAAACTGTTGTAAACAAAGTGTTTGTTCGAGAATCCGAAATGGCTGTAAACAATGTGGTTCTTAGTAATGAACAGTTCCAAGAACTGCTAGAACGTTTGTCAATTGGGCAACAAGCAATACCGGCTTCTGTTAATACCGGTAATTTAGCTAATTGTGCTTTGCGTTTTAATGGTTCAGAACATTCGGATGTTAATGGGTTTATTGAAGCGGTAATCATTTATAAAGATTGTATGCGTGTTTCTGACGAAAACGCAGTGAAAGGGTTGCCAATGTTACTTGATGGTTTTGCATCTAAGTGGTATTACGGTGTTAAAGATACAGTACAATCGTGGGATATGGCGCTAAAATTGTTTAGAACGACTTTTGGTCCACAAAAGCCGCCATACAGGGTGTATCGTGAATTGTTTGCGGTAGAACAAGATCCTTATACACATACGGACGTTTTTATTTGTAAAGCGCGATCGATTCTGGCACAATTGCCGTCGGGAACGTTATCTGAACAAGTGCAACTAGATATGGTTTATGGACTTTTGCATAACAATGTTCGACAAAAAATACCGCGCGATAAGGTTAACGATTTTAATGAACTTTTGTCTCAGTCGAGGATTGGTAGAAGAATGTTTTGAGCGACATGAGTCGGAAAATAGTGTTAAACGTATTCGTTGTTATTACTGTAAAAATACGGGACATACAAAAAGTGAATGTCAAAAACTTTTGTCGAAAAATAAAAATAGCGACTCTCTAAAAGTTGTTAGTAGAATTTCGCGACAGGACAATTCGGGAATTAAAGAAAAATCTTCGGTTAAACCAATTGCATGTTATGGTTGTGGTAAACAGGGATTTATTCGTGCAAACTGTCCTTCCTGTAAAACCATTGAAACCGATGCACTAGAATTTCTTAGCATGGATGCTTTGATTTCTCCGCAACCGAGACCCGGAATATTTTAAATCATCGTGGTCTGGGAATGGTGGATACGGCTGCTTAACAAAGTATAGCAGGCAGTACCCTGTACCGTATTTTGCAAAGTGAAGGGGTAGAATTTCAAAAAGTATCTGTTACTATTAAACTTGCGGATGGCTCCTTCAAGAAAAAGGACGTTTTAACTACGTTGGTTGATGTAAATTTGAAAGATAGGGTTATTCCAACGAAATTTATAATCCTACCTGACTCTGAAAACAATACGTTGTTTGGGATTGATTTTATTAAACAGGCGAAAATTGTTTTGGACGTTGCCAGTGAAGCATGGACTTTCCTGGATTTGCCAAATTGTATTTTTTTTTTGGAATTTAAAAATTCGTTTGAGAGGAATATTTCTGCGATTAAAAATACACCTTCTCTTGAGCTATATAGTTTGGATAATCTTAGGTCAGATGAAGGCGCGACGTTGACGTTCGGGGAACGCGGTCGTCTTAGTGCGTTTCTTGAAGAACGACATAATACCTTCAGTCTGGGGGAGACCCCACACCATTTGCTCAGCATAGCATAAATACAGGCGATCATGCACCAATCGCCTTACCTCCCTATCGTTTATCTCCTGTTAGGAAGCAACAGTTAAAAGTTGAATTAGATAGACTTTTTAAAGATGTTATAATTGAAGAGTGTGAAAGCCCGTGGGCGGCTCCAGTAGTATTGGTACCGAAAAAGGACGGAGGTATACGTTTGTGTGTAGATCATCAAAAATTAAATGCGATCACTGTGAATGAATATTATCCGTTGCCGCGCGTAGAAGTTTTATTATATGCTGCCAAGCGAACATTTTTCATGTCAACTATTGACTTACGTTCTGGTTATCACCAAATCGCCGTTAAAGATAGTGATCGAGATAAGACTAATTTTGTAACCACTTTCGGGACGTATCGATTCCTACGTCTTCCGTTCGGACTAAAGACTGCTCCGAGCACTTTTCAGCGATTAATAGACCAGTTCCGTCGAGGACTGGGTGATATTTTAGTGTTAGCATACTTGGATGTTCTTATCGTGTTATCAAGCACTTTTGACAATCATCTAGAGGACTTGAAATTAGTATTTGACCGATTAGACCAGTTTAAACTGCGTGCAAATAAAGAAAAATGTGTTTTTGCTAGTGCACAAGTCAAATATTTAGGTCATATTATTACGCCTTCTGGTATTTCTGTGGATCCTGAAAAAACGGCAGCCATGGTTGATAGGCTCGCCCCACGAAATGTAAAGGAAGTTGTTACGTTAATTCGTGGCAGCCACGTTGGGCGCCAAATTTATGCTACGTTGGCGCGTAGCCGTGCGTAACACAAAGAAAGTCAAGGAATGCCCGGGCTCAATCGGAGATTAGGGGGGGTTGTAGAAAGCAGACTGACATATGATGAATGCGGCGGTAAGGAGTTAGTGACAATACCTGCAAGAAAATTAGTTAAGCAAACCTGAAAAAAAAGAAATAAGCATAGCAGCAATGGAAAGTCTAGTTATTCAGTACTTTGTAGAATGTAAATAAAACTGATTAGATAAACTATATAATATAATCACGACAAAAGCATTACAAAAATTTTTAGTACAAAGTGAGGTAATATTGGGGAGTAGCAGAAACGTTTCCTCACACACCAATTAAACATAAATCAGACAAAATGTTAACAAAAGATAAATAGAAAAGACACAATTGATATGAGTAATCCAGTAGTATTGATTTTGTTTTTCTTTCTTTTTTTTTCTCAGTAGCATGCACTTCTATTGTAAAAGGTATCAGAACGACAAAGATATTGCAAAACAACGGATAGATATTTAAAGTCATATCAAGTAGGAAATAGTTCAACTTACATAAAGTCCTTCAGTAACGCTTCCTTGCAATTGCAGTGTGGGATTCACGATGTCCTGCACTAACGAAGCACTTCACCCTTGACTGTGAGGGTGTTGATGGAATTTCTTACACTTTACACTAATCACACCTACGTATTTCACTGGGGTTAGCAGCAGACATTATCAGGCTGATGGAACTATGTAGCATTGATAAATTTATTGTTAATTCTATTTCCTGAGACAATAATGTCGAAATATTTTGTAACACAAATCGAAAAAAATTTAGAATCACGGGCTTTCAAGGCACGATGTAATGCATTAAACTAACAGTAACGTGAGATGTTTTATTTGCTACCTATGGTAACAAAGAAAAATTTAATGCTTTTGAATAACGAAATTTGTGCAAACAATGATCTATTTTAGATTCTTTAGGGTTAGAAAATTCAGAAACTACAGTATCACAACTGTATCATCATTTTTTTTGTTTTTAGAAACACTCAAGCTTGAAACTGTATTTGGCTAATCCAAAGTATGCACTACTCTGATAAAAAAAAGGGACCACGAAGACTAGATCGCACACACAGTTCAAATATAAAAAGATAAATCAACAAAAAAAAACACAATTAGTAAAGCAACGCGTATCACTAAGTCAATGTTCCGTAAAACACACGTCAAGTTCTACTACTTTTATTTCCAACAGAAAAGCAACAAAAACCAATTAGTAAAACTACGCGTATCACTAAAACCGTCAGTCAATGACCTTAAAACCGCGCTTGTGGTCAATCAAACACGTTACATCTCTAAAAGCATACTTCCTTCAAAAGCAATAAGAACTACACTACCCACAGTTAATATCCGACTCCCATTTCACAAGAAAAACAACTAAAATCGTGTCGTGTTTGTTCATGAACAATTCGAAAATTTATCCCGCATTAATTCTCACTTTTTTCAATGCAACAAGGCAACAGTATTTTTAACGTAATTAATATCTAGGAACCAAGAGCAAACTAAAACTGCTCATCTGTTTATATTCAATCGTTGTTACCATAACCTCTTATCGACTATTATCTCCAGTTCGATAATAACATAAGGAACTAAATTTATACGAGCGGCAAGCCAAGAACGATGCAATTTATAATTAATTACAAGCGGTTTATAATTTTCAATAAGTTGGAAGGTAATTTACGAATAATCCTATTTAAAATTCGTTCCTTGTAATTTATTTATTAATTGAAAATCAAACTTCAATTTATCTATCTTTAAATTACTACACACGAGTTAAATTGCATACCATTCTGCATTATTCTGAAGTATTTACTTTATACAAACAGCGATCTCAAAGAAACGATGTATTTTTAAGTACGCTAACAGAAAGGGAGCGTAAAATGTTAAGCCATAAAAATGCCCGTTACAAAGTTCAATCCTTTTTGCAAACCGCTAGTTGGTATAGACGGTTTATTGAGAATTTTGCTATGATATCGCGACCGTTAAGTGATTTAACGAAGAAAAATGCTATTTGGAAATGGGAAGAAACCCAACAAAATTCATTTGATGCGTTAAAACTATCATTAGTTTCAGCCCCGGTCTTGGGACAGTGTGACGAAACAAGACCGTATTTGATACGTACGGATGCTAGTAATTATGCGTTAGGGGCAGTGCTTTTACAAGGCGAAGGCGCTGAAGAGCACCCTATAGAATACGCAAGTCGACTTTTGACTAGCGCCGAGAGAAATTATGCCACGTCGGAGCGAGAGGCCTTGGCGGTGGTATGGGCTTTGAAATAAATTTAGGGGATACATTGAAGGCTGTTCTGTTACTGTCCAAACGGATCATCAACCTTTGCGATGGTTAATGAGCCTTAAGTCTCCCACTGGAAGGCTGGCCCGGTGGGCCTTGTTAATACAAAGTTTTGATGTAAAAATTGTGTATTTGCCAGGGAAACGAAATGTAGTCGCGGATACATTATCACGACCTCCCTGTAGTCACGACAATGTAGAAACTTGTGGTGTATGTCAAATATCTGTAGAATTGCCTCATCGTTCATCAGCAGATGAAATTCGACGCGAACAACTCAAAGATCCGGACCTTGAAAAAATAATTCGTAGTTTTGAAGATCCGACCGATAATGAATTTTCTAAGTGGACGGATCGTGGATATTTGTTATCTCAAGGAATTCTTTACCGTTATGCCGCCGATGATGGCGAGGAAACACAACTAGTTGTTCCAGTTCATGAAAGGGAACGAGTTCTACAGGAGCTGCATGATACACCCACAGCCGCTCATTATGGTATAGAGCGAACTTATCTCCGTATTGCCAAAAAATACTACTTTACTGGTATGAGAAAGTATATCAGTGATTATGTAAGCAAGTGTGCCGATCGTCAAAGGTACAAGGCTACGAATTTAAAGCCACCAGGAACATTGCTTACTCCCGTTTATGCTCAACGGTTCGAAGCTCTTACAATTGATTTATTTGGGCCACTGCCTGAGGGTCCAAAAGGAGAAAAGTGGATTTTTATTGTAGAGGATACCGCTACAAAATGGGTAGAATTGTTTGCTTTGGTTAGAGCGACAGCAGAAGAGTGTGCTATCACTCTTGTAGACGAAATATTTCTTCGTTATGGCATACCTCGGAAGATTATTTCGGATAATGGTGTACAGTTTGTATCTGCTGTGATGCAACAGATTTGTTTTATTTTGAATATTAAGGAATCGTTTACTCCTTTATATCACCCATCAGCGAATATGGTGGAACTCAAAAATAGAGATTTGAAGCCAAGACTCGCGATGCTTGTGAGTACGGATCATAGAAATTGGCCTGTGAAGTTGCCCTCTATCCGTTTCGCGATAAATTCCGTTTGGTGTGAAACAACTGGTTATACCGCTGCGTATTTGTTATTTGGAAGAGAAATGAGGACCGTGGATGATATTAAAAATGATGTAAAAGTTGTATTAGAGAGTGATACTTTTGTGCCGCAGATAACTCCATATTTAAAGAAAATGGTCGAAACTTGGCGTGAAGCGAAATTGTGTACAGAAACGAAGCAGGACAAGAGAAATGTCTATGCTAACGCCAAACGACGCAAAGTAGAAACCTATAAAGTTGGAATATTAGTGTGGGTTACCACTCATGCTACGAGTAATTCGGCGAAGGGACAAACGTCGAAGTTTTACCCTAAAAGAGACGGTCCTTACCAGATTTTGAGAGTTGTCTCACCCGTTAGTTATGAAGTTGGGAAAGTTGGTCCTGGAGTCATTCCTCTTGGAGTTTATCACGTGTCTTCTCTGACCCTTGCTAATATTGAACCTTCAGAGAAGCCCATTGCGGAGTTGCGTTTACGAGGAAGACCAAAAAGGAAAGTTGTGAATGTGCCGGTCACTTCTCGGGACGTGTGCGCGACCGGGAGGGGAGACTGTAACAAATATAATAAGTACGCCCCTGCGAATAGTGTACGATCTAGGCGGAACAAGGCCGAGCGTTCCTTATCAGTAGTTAGTCGAGAGAGTCCATCTATATACGCGGGCCGGTTAAGAGCGCGCCGTGAACTGTTATAAACATATCAGTGATTTTACATAAATGTTAAGTTTGTTTGTTTTATCTTTATGTATATTTGGTTTACGTTCATTAAATGCTTAACACAAAATACATCTGTTGATTGAATCGAGCAGAACCCCATTTCAAATTATATAACATAACAACCTCGTTATAATAGGATATTTATTATTAATTGCAATACAATTTTAAACACGCGAAAGGGAGTTAAAAATTATTGTACCTGAACTAACCATTTATTTCCGAAAATCAGCGTAACAAATCCCCCCACACACACCCCAGCAAAATTAAAAGGTCGGGGTCGGAAAGCAAAATTGTGGGAGTGGGTAGGACCAACCAAAAAAACCCTCAAAGACAAGAATAAAAAAAATTCGCTTGAAAACTAAAAGAAAATTCGTTACGAAAATAAAGAGACCAAAAAAAGAATTACCCAACAAAACACACAAAAAAACTTCTATCCGGCTTGAATGACCAATAATAGAAAGGAAAGACGGAAAAAAGAGAGAAAAAAGGAAAGAAGGAAGGGAAGACGGGTAATACGTAATCAAAGAGGACTAAGATGGAATGGCATCGACACTGAAAAAGGCGTCGGAGGACGGATATTTCTTGTGAAGAAACAATAAGGTCTTCAGCCTCAAAAAAATTAAAGGAACGAGGAAGAAAACCAACAAAATAGCCTGAAGAGGACCCAAAGGTCAAGCTTCAAGTAAACTAAAGGGGCAACAAGGGAGCACGGGAAGAAGAAAGGAGGAACGCTGATAAAAGGAAACGATGTACTCTCAATTGCGGTAGCGAAGAATCGCAATGAACGAAAACCGAAAAAGAGAAATGCTGACTAGTTTTAAAGTCGACTGAGTCGTGATTTCCAAAGAAACAAAGACGGACTAGAAAGCACCTACCACAGGAGCGGATGGAAGAAACACAAACGGACTAAGAACCGACAAGAAAGAAGACAAGCAAAAGGATAGGGAAAGGAAAGTGGGACGAAAGGAACGGAAGAAAATAAAGAAAAGAAGAAAAAAACAAAAAGAATAATAGCAACACCCAGTATAAAACCAACAAAAAACTAAAATCGTACAAAAGAAAATAAAACAGAATCCCGGTGTGGGCGTGTGTGTGTATGTGTGTGGGTGTGTGTATGGGGGTGAAAGAAGGGTGTGTGTATGTATTATGCGTGTATAAAGTGTGCGTGTGTGTATGTGTTGGACTACTGTAGTCGCCTCTTACGACAGGCAGGTCGTATCATGCGACTATTTTATTCCCAGACCCACCCGAATGAAAGAAAAATACAAGAAGAGAACAAAAAGAAAGAACCAAACAGAAATGAGTGGATCCATGAAGTGTGTGCGGTTATGGAGTGTGCGTATGTGTGTATGAAGTCTGTATGTGTATGTGTTGGACCGCTGTAGTCCCCTTTTACGACAGGCAGGTCGTACCATGCGGCTATTCTATTTTCGGACCTACACGGGTGAAAGAAAAAAGGAAAGCAAACGAAAGAAAATCCAGCAAAACCGGGAAGTAAACCGAAATCGCAATATCCAAAAATCATGTCCGAAGGAAAGCAAAGTCGTCATAATTTGGGGCTCGAGGACTAGGTATTGGGCTTACGGCGTTTACGCCGTCGGAAGGAAAACAGCGAGATCGGGGCATTAGGATGGTCCGGATGGGCAGGTTTCAAATCTTTGATATGCCAAATGGATTTGTGACCGGAAGGATTAGTAAGTTTGTAGGTCCAGGAAGAAATGACTTTAGAAATGGGAAAAGGACCAATGAATCTAGAAACAAGTTTAGCGTTAAAATGACGTGAAGCGTCGGACAGAGCGAAATTACGGCGCCAAACAGAATCGCCTAGTTCATAAGCGACAGGACGACGGCGGAGATTACAGCGGCTGTGAATTTTTTGATAACCGGCAGAAAGTTTTTTGAGAATGTGGTAACGGATATTTTTAAAGTCGTCGGGATCAGGTGAAAGATGTTCAGGATCAGGAATGTACATGTGGTTTATTTCGGACAACTGTCCAAAATAATCGCCGGAAAGGACCACGACCAAATAGAGCGAAGAACGTAGTGGCAGCCTATAATTTCATGTTTAGAGGTGCGGATGGCACAAGAAATTTTTGAAAGGTTCACATCCCAATGACGTTGGTCGTTGGGTACATAGGAAGCAATCATGGTTTTTAGGATTTGGTTAACACGTTCAGCAAGATTGGCTTGGGGATGGTAGCGCGCGGTGAAAAGGATTTTGGAGTGATAGCGGGCACATAAGGAGGCAAGCTGATGGCTACGGAATTGTACACCGTTATCTGTAATAAGATATTGTGGGACACCGAAAATAAGGAAAACTTGATCTTTGAGGACTTTGGTGACGGTTTGTGTAGTGGCTGTACGTAAAGAAAAGAAAAGAACAAACTTAGTAAAATAATCAGCCACCACAAGAATATAAAAGTGACCACGAGTGGACCGAGGTAGAGGACCTACTATGTTGCAGGAAAGGACTTGCCAGGAATAGAATGGTTTGGCCCTAGGAGCGAACAAACCCGGAGGGGTAACTGTTCAACTTTGTGAGCAGCACAAATCGGACAACGTCAAATGTAACGAGTGACGTCAGCTCTGAGACAGGGCCAGTAATATTTTTGAAGAAGACGAGCAGAAGTTTTGGTCACGCCACAATGACCGGATGTAGAAGGATCGTGATGGAGGGATATCAGATTTTTACGCTGTTCAGAGGGTACAACGATCTTTCAATCGTCCAGAGAATCGGTAGCGATAGAAGTTTTGTGACGACGAAAAAGGACATTGTCCACTACGGACCAGGAAGGAAAACGTGTAACGGCGTTTGAAACTTTTCGGAAGATGGTGTTGTATCATGGATCCGGAGTAGGAAGGGAGACGTCGAGAAAGATGACTGTGGAAATAGAAATTGGTTCAAGGACCGGAACAGAACGAGAAAGTGCATCAGGCACAACATGATCTTTGCCCTTACGGTGAATAATGGCTAAGTCATATTGCTGGAGGCGGCGGGACCAACGGACTAAGTGACCGGAAGGACTTTGGAGTTTATTGAGCCAAAGGATGGTGTGGTGATCAGTGATAAAGAAAAAATGGGAACCCTTGACGTAAGGGCAAAACTTCTCAATCGTCCACATCACCGCCAGACACTCCTTCTCAGTAACTGAGTAGTTACGCTCAGGCTTGGTGAGTGACCGACTGATATAGCATACGAACTTCTCGCCGTCGGGATGGGGTTGGATAAAGAATGGCACCTAAATCGAAGTGAGAGGCGTCAGTTTAGATGGTGAAGGGTAAGGTTAAGTCAGGACAGGAAAGGATGGGAGCAGAAATTAGGTGTTGTTTAAGGGAAAGGTAGGCAGATTGACAATCGAGGGTCCAAGAGAAAGGGGTGTTTTGCGGGTCAGGTTAGATAATAGAGCTGTGAGGGTGGGAAAATTCGGGACGACACGACGGTACCAACTGGCCATGCCAATCAGTTAACGGACTGCGGTATCAGTGGAGGGAGGAGGGATCTTAAGGATTGCCAAAACTTTATCGAGGTCAACAAGAAGACCATCCCGGTTAACGATGTAACCAAGATAACGGAGCTCAGGAAGGCAGAAATGACATTTGTCTTGAAGAAGAGTAAGGCCAGCATGTAAAAGACGAGAAAGGACTAGGTCAAAAATTCGGAGGTGTTCTTCGACTGATGATATCATCTCGGTAGGCGAAGCAGAATTGTTCCAGGTCAGAACCAATAACTTGATCAATAAGATGTTGAAATGTGGCAGGAGAATTATGGAGGCCGAAGGGCATACGACAAAATTGAAATAAACCTCGATGAGGGACGGTAAAGGCAGTGATGGGTTTAGATTCGGGGGACAGAGAGATTTGCCAATAGGCGGAACAGAAATCTAGCGAGGAGAGATAACGTGCACCACGGAGATGGTCAAGGATGGTAGAAATGTACGAAAGAGGATATGCGTCTTTTTGGGTGACTTGGTTGAACTTCCGAAAATCAATTCAGGACCGATAGGAAACGTCTCTCTTCCTAACTAGGACAATGGAGCTAGACCATGGACTAGTAGAAGGTTCGACGACCCCTAAGCGGAGTATTTCATCGAGTTCCAAATGGGCAACCTCAAGGAGTGGAGGGGAACGCGGATAGTAATGTTGTTTGATGGGCTCGGTTGACGTGCGGATGTGGTGTTGTCCTAAGGAAATACAGCCGAGAATAGGAGGCTGTTTGGAAAAGGGAGAAGTGATTAAGGAATCAAGTCGAAGTTGTTGTTCGGGGTCAAGCTCGGAAATAATGTGAGTAGGAGCGGAAGTAGTGACGGCCAAGGGGGAAGGAGGAGCAAAAGTCCATTGACCATCCAGAAAACCAGATACACACTGCATAGACTGCCAGAAGTCAATGCCGAATATAAGTTGGTGGGAGACATCGGGAATAACCAATATATCAAGGGTAACCATGAACTCCGGGAGAGTGATAGGAAGGGAGACGAAACCTGGGATGGGACATTTCGAGTTGTTGGTCAGACTGCAGAAGGATGAAGAATACTTATGCAGAGGAAGGTTCAAAGGAAATAATCGGTGTCAACCAAGACTACCAATGATCGTACGAGTGGCTCCTGAATCTAACAATCCAGTAAAGGGAATCCCAAAGATTTGGACCGATAAGTATGGGCGTTGGTAGCCCCGGACACTAGTGCACAGATAGTTTAGCACCGAATGAGATTGGTCCTCGAGACCAGAAAAAGGGATATCCGAAGACAAAGGAAGAATAGGATCTTTGTTTCGGCCTAATAACCTTATCGTCGGTTTACCGACACCGTACATGTTGGACAGTTAGGTCGGGTAACTTCCTTTTTACCACAACCATAACAATGTCGGATTTGCGGACTAGGACAACGAGTAAAAAGAGGTCCAATTTGGTCACAATTGAAACAGATGACCTGACAAATAGGAGCAGACGTAGGGACAGGAGCAGACGATACGGCAACATAGATGTTATGTCCAATTGGAGGTATATGACGGACCTTAATAGGTCGGTCAGGATGACTGAGTGTATGTGTGGGAAGCGAAGCGGGTGCGAAGCCAAAATCTGGTTCTACGTAGGAACTTTTGTCTTGACTAGGGGGTACGTAGTTCTCAACGCGAAATTTTCTGCGTTCTAGTTGTAAGCACTCAATTTCTAATTCTTGTAGAGATCGAACCGCAGGTAACCGAGTGAGATAGAAAGGAGATAAATTTCGGGAACAACATCTAATTGTACTTCGTCCGGTATACTTCTATGACGACGGAACATGGCAGCCATACAAGCTAGGTACTCGATAATACTTTCCGTTGAATCCTGGGTTCGTGTCAGAATATTTTGAAATAATCGGCGTTTATAATCCGGAGGTTCGAAATGTCGGGATCAGTAAATCTGACAACGACTTCCAATCAGAAAACCTATGCCGATTACCCTGATACCAAAGCAAGCCCTTAGCTTTGAATAAATCTGCTGCAGCCTCTAATAACTGCAGTTCCGACACATGTCGGGCTCGTCGAAGTTGTTCCACCCGTTCTAAGAAATTATGTATAGACAGGGTGCTCGGGTCGCCAGAAAATTTTAAATTCCACTTCGACACCGGGATGTATTGGTGGAAAACGGACCAAGGAATAGCGGCTGACCTAGGCACGGTAGCAGAAGCGGATTCCTGTTCAGGTTCCCATTCCGAGTCGGAAGTAAGCAAAGGAGGTTCATCGGAATCGACACTAGTAATGTGTACCGTGTTAGAAGTGGCTATCGGAGTTTCGGATAGCGTAACGGTAGGACGAAATCTTTTGATCCTTTTTGTCAAAGGAGTCGCGGAGATTAGCTAAGGTTAGCAGTAATTGGTTATGGGCTTGGCGGTTCTCCTGCGTTGGAGACATTCTCGAACAGCGTCGCTTGGTATGTAGCCATAGGGAACTAATGCGTTTAAACGCAGGTGAATATAATATATATAATATATATATACACACACACACACACAATGAACAGAAATCAGTTTTGAAATAGCGAGCTGTCGTTTTTAGGTATTTAACAACCAACAAAAAAAAACCCCAACGCAACCCTAAAAACCACAGCTCTAAATGGTTATAACTATAAAATCAGTTATGCCACATTGGCAGTACAATGTTTTAATCTAATAAAAATTTTGAACACAAAAAAAACCACGGTAAACCAACAATTACGATTACATAACTATTATACCAATCTAACTAATGATCAACTCCATCACACGCATTAAGATCATCTTTCTACCATTATTAAATTTAGTCCACCAATAAAGCGGAAATGTACTGATTTGGAATGGATGATGATGATTTGATATGGAACAACCACTCACCCTCGTAAGTGTTGCCGTCTTTAATAACGGAGCAGAGGAGAGGTATGCGTGATTCCGCCTTTCGGTGGTTCTCGCATCAGAACCAGGGATGACCATTCTTACAGCTTTAAAGCCGCCGTAAGAAAGCACGCTATAAAGCGTGCTAGCAATTCGCCTTAACCAAAACGGAAACGACCAAATATTCTACTCGTGTTTACTTGTGCAGATTACAAAGGAAAATGAGTATTAATTTTGTTTAACTAAGCACCATAGCTAACAGTAATATTGTTGTTGAGGCTATAAAACTGGAAAACCCGAGTTTATTGCAATAAATTCGACGAACTCTTAAAAGGGAAAATACACCAGCATTAATTATCGGATACTTGGAAAGACGTTTTCGCCTATATACAGGGTGTCCGGAAAATATGTGTACAACGTAAGAACAGAGATTCTTTGGCTCGAAATAGAGATCGATTTGAGTCAACTTACCTATTATACAAGTTGCTTCATTTAACCGCTAGAGGGCTTCAAAAATCGTGAAAAATATTTGATATTTTAAAATAACTCGAAAACGCGTCGATAGATTTTGACCATTTTTGGGGTGCGAGTTTCTACTTTCAGTTGACATCTTTTGGTGGTGTACGCAATAATTTTAAAAGCATTCGAGTGTCCCAAAAATGATGTATTGTATAAATATCCGACCATTACCTTTTTCCTGTTTATGCAATGACTACCAATTTTTTTATGAGTAGCCGACTTAATTTGGAAACTTTTTGTCTCTTGTAAAATTTTTATTAGACGAGCGGTTTGACAGAAAAAATAATTTTAAATGTCTGTTTTTTATTTTTAATTCATTGTTTTGTTTATTTTTTATTACTATCATTGAAAATTAACAGCGCGGTACAAGTGTTGGACCATTACAATAAATTTTCAAAATGGCCGCCATTTTCTTCAATGCATAAATTAACTCTTCGTAAGAAGTTTAACTGAACCCTCTGCATTGTTTGTGCATTATTTTTTAAAGAGTTGGCAGCATTTAAAATTCGTCTATACAATTCTTCTTCGCTATCAAGTGGAGACGAATAAACCTTAGATTGTAAGGTACCCCACAAAAAATAATCACAGGCCGTCAAGTCCGGCGATAGTGCTGGCCAATTTGTAAGAGCATCATATCCCCTTCTGATCTATCGATTCGGATATTTTTCGTGTAAATGTTGTCGAACAGCTAGAGTAAAGTGGGGAGGAGCACCATCGTGCATGAACCACATGTCTTGGCGAAGTAACAATGGCATATCTTCCAATAAATTTGGCAATGTTTGTTGTAGAAAGTTGAAGTAATTGTCTCCGTTTAATCGATTTGGTATCACAACAGGACCGACAATATAATTATCAATAACTCCAGCCCAGACATTAATCTTAAATTTATGTTGATAGTGAGTCACTTTAGTTGCATGAGGATTTTCTACAGCGTAAACATGTTCATTATGTATGTTAGTAATACCAGATCTTGTAAAAGAAGCTTCGTCTGTAAATAAAATTTTGCGACTGAAATTTGCATTTTGAATTCTCTGATCTTGAATAAATTGACAGAAAGCTAGACGCCTCTCAGGATCGATAGGCAAAAGGTCTTGTACCTGTTGAACGTGGTATGGGCGTAATAACTGTTCCTTTAAAACGTCATGAACAATACTTTTAGGAACTTGTAGTTCAAGTCCTAAGCGTCTGGTGCTTATTTTTGGGTCTTCTTCAACTCTATCCAAAATTTGTTCCTCCAGATCCGCAGTTCTTGTGGTACGTTGACGTCCTCGATCCGCATTTCTTGACTGAAAGCTACCATTTTCACGAAGACGTCTTTCAATATTTGCGAATGTTTGGTGGTTTGGCATTCGGCGATTAGGAAATCTTTCCCTATAGACTCTGACGCATTCACGACCATTGCCTTGACAAAATACGAAAACCAAAAGCATATCCACCTGTTCGTTGTTTGTGTAAGCACTCATAATGTAAGATGAAAGATGCAAACTTTTATTGAATTAAGCAGAAATTCACGACTAAACAGACAAACTGAGGTTAAATGACAGTCAAATTAAATAACAAATCAAAAGCAAAGCCTACTACTATACTATGTTCTTTTATTTGCCCCATTTTACAGTTAATGCAGCAATGATGACGAAAGTATGCAGACATTTGAAATTATTTTTTTCTGTCAAACCGCTGGTCTAATCCAAATTTTACAAGAGACAAAAAAGTTTCCAAATTAAGTCGGCTACTAATAAAAAAATTGGTAGTCATTGCATAAACAGGAAAAAGGTAATGGTCGGATATTTATACATCATTTTTGGGACACTCGTATGCTTTTAAAATTATTGCGTACACCACCAAAAGATGTCAACTGAAAGTAGAAACTCGCACCCCAAAAATGGTCAAAATCTACCGACGCGTTTTCGTGTTATTTTAAAATATCAAATATTTTTCACGATTTTTGAAGCCCTCTAGCGGCTAAATGAAGCAACTTGTATAATAGGTAAGTTGGCTCAACTCGATCTATTTCGAGCCAAAGAATCTCTGTTTTTACGTTGTACACGTATTTTCCGGACACCCTGTATATTATGGCATAAATGCCACGTTAAGGAATTCTTAGAAAGGATATTCATGTTTTTGATGAGCTGAAAGATTTATCAAGTAAAATATATAGAATATTTATTATGAATTGCAATACAATTTTAAACACGCGAAAGGGATTTGAGTTACAAATTATTGTACATGAACTAACCAATTATTTCCGAAAATGAACGAAACAACAGATTATGGTTTCCTAACAGATCTAATAAAGTTTGCTTAATTTATATTTTTAATATCACTCCCCATATGTGTAGCTGTGATCCCGGTACAAGATTTGTTAATAATATAAAAATAAACAACAATTAATTACAATAAAGTCCTAGAGTAAATTATTCAATAAATTAAATTTCTATACCAAGTTGTTCAATCTGACTCGAATTGCAGCACTGTAATCCTCAAGTTTTCTGCACTTTGATTAAATTTAGCGAATAAATCAGCAGTAGTTAAAATATTTGTATTAATATA
Source organism: Platerodrilus igneus (assembly GCA_036346225.1). Taxonomy (NCBI): domain Eukaryota; kingdom Metazoa; phylum Arthropoda; class Insecta; order Coleoptera; family Lycidae; genus Platerodrilus; species Platerodrilus igneus. Next base: position 230,052 of record JARFIW010001105.1, on the reverse strand, counting down.
ATACCCTGAATTAACTTTAGCTGAGTTTACTGTATAACATAGTAAATTGCTAATAGAATAGCTGTAAACTTGTTGCATTTTTGTTATATTAATAATAGCTCTAAAAATTTATATTTTATCACTAAATATTTGATATGAAATATGCTACTTACAATGCCCACAATATCTAGGTAGCATTGCAAGTTTTTCCTGGGTTTTCTTGCAATATTAACCTGAAATACAGCCTGCATACATGATTTCTATTTATACATAAAATAACTAATTACATAAAAATAAGCATATTAACAATCCTTGTAAAACAGCATTGGTATCTGACAAGTATAAATCCACAATAAGGTTACCTCAAAACCATATACAATCTCCGTGAACAGTATTGGTATCTGACAAGTGTAAACCCGCCATAGGGTCGCCTCAGATCCATATACAACCTTCATAGAACAACATTGGTATCTGACAAGTGTAAACCCGTCTTAGGGTCGCCTCAGAACCATGTTGAAATCTAGCGAAGAGGTAGCCTAAATCATAATGAATTTTCCCCCTCAAAATAAATATAAAAAAACGACTACTTAAGCCTTTCAATAATGCAATCGCACACTTCTTTAATACCCATCCGCTCAATTGTATAAATAGAAACATGTTAAAAAATGTTTTCCAATTCCAAGTTATTGAATTTATATGAAATTCACCAATAAAAATTAATCAGCTGATTTCACGTTAAGCGTATTGGCTACCTAAAGAAAGCCGATCCCAGGTCGCAACACAAATTGAACGGAATCATTCTGTTAAACTTTAAAAATTTTTGCTTAGTATACTCAAACCAAATATTTCAAACATCAATAAATCAAAGTCACCTTCAATTTATGTCATAAATGTCAAACTTGAAGTTTTTATTATTATTTTGACAACGATCCTAGGTCATGGATCGAAACGTAAATAAAGTTGATTTTAAAAACTATGAGTGGTTTAATTCCCAAAGAAGATTAACCTGAATACACAGCTGTGTGAGAATTTCAGGGAACTATGTAGGCTAGCTCAGAATATAAATAAGTGCAGGTACGTGTCCAACCAGTTTTGAGACGGAAAACCTAATGGCTGCGAAATACCTGCAACTAATGTTGACTGTGCGAAAAGATAAATTGGAAATATATTAAATCGCCAAATGGTTAAGTGTTGGGGGAACTTGGCATCCACAGGCTGCTTACCTCCCTTCACAACCATTGAAGGTCGGAGAAATAGGGCATATAACTGTAAAACAATAGAAAGTGATCGAACTGCATCTAACAAGAAAGAACAGCGCCTATGAGGAAAGACAACAAACATAGAATAAGAAGAAAATTGTTAAAAGCATATGTGTGGAGCACAGCACAGTATGCCTATGAAATACGGGCAGTTTGAAACGCAGACAGAAAAATGGTAGCAGCTTTTTGAAATGCTGTGCTTCAGATGTATGAGGACGATAGCATGGACAGACAAAGACAATAACAAATAAGTTACAGAAATAGTAGGGGAACAAGGATATCTGGGGAAAAAGAGAAATAGTAGAACGGAATACGTTCTAAGGTATTTTTGGGGAATAGTATGTGATATATTACAAGCACAGATAGGAAAAAAGAGGTAGATGTAGACCTAGATCAGACAGTTATAGATGCAAACTGTGCATATTTCAGGGAAATCTGTAGGTTAGTTCAGAATAGGGAACAATGATGGTACGCGTCTAACCAGTTCTAGGACTGAAGACCTAATGATGATGATGCTACTTACGTTAAACTACTCTTTATTATTATTTAATTTATAAGAATTGTAAATTTCGGTTAATGCATTGTGCTGCTCTTGCGTTTATTTAAGTCAAATCAAGTAATAATTTATACTCACAAGACGTGAACGAAATTGACAAAATTGTTCCAGAGTTCGTACATAAAGATTAATATACAATTTGCGTTTTTTTACGTTGCTTATATATTGTAGCGCCAGTTGGTTTGCTTCCCACCAGAATAATTACACTAGAAAGCAAACGAAGGGTTTGTGCACAAAAATGATTTATAGGCCCTGCGGCGCGGGATCTCTTGATGGACAGGTACAAGACTTTGCATTTAAACGATTACAATAGGAAATCTCAAGAACATAATTTGCATATTCGGGTATGTTGTCGAACTATTGGGTAAAATATAAATTGTCGTGATGTGCGTTAATTAGTTTATTGCAGTTTTGATTAGGGTTGATTACGATATGCTCTAGTTTAAAGATTTGAAAGACGCATAATAATTTCTGTGTACTGTCGATATAAATTAGTGTTGAATCGATTACTGTAGTAATAATATGAAGTAATAATTAGTGTTTGGATAGTTAATTGTAATGCTTCGATAGTAATTTAAACTTGTACGAAAATCTCAGATCTATCTGCGCCTTTCTTTTTTGGTATAGTTACTATGATGTTACGTTTAAAATCTTTGGGTATCTTGCCTGTCTCATACATATTGCTTACAAGTTGGAAGAGATGTTCTGTTACTGCTTGTACAGCGGCTTTTAGGGTTTCTTCTTGCACCTTATCTGTACCCGGCGCCTCACCATTTTTCAGACCCTTTAATGCTAATTCAAACTCATCTCTGAGTATAGGATTTCCCAAGTTATCATTTTCAATGTCTGATTCCTGTCTATTGCGGTTAGTTTCTCTCCTGCATATAAATTCCCTATATACTCTTGCCATCTGCCCACTTTCTCTACATTTTCTATAATGACGTTTCCCGCCGCGTCCTTTATATTTTTGCTATACCGTTTTATATCTCTAAAATTCATTCTAATTAGTTTGTATGCTTTTCATCTGTCTTTCCTACTTCCATCTTAGTTTGTACCTCTTTGCACTTGTCATCTATCCATTGTTCTTTAGCTTTCCTGCATTTCCTAATAATTTCTCATTTTATGGCTTTGCATCTCTGTTTTCTTGTTTCGTCTGATTCATTTTTGTATTTTTGTCTTTCTTCTATTAAATTCAGGATATCCTTTGTTATCCAAGATTTCTTACTCTCTTATTGTGTTTACCCCAAAATATCTCTGGCCTCCATGCCTGGGCTGAATTTAATGTTATTCCATTCTGTTTCTACTTCCTTAGTATCAGATATTTTTCCGATATCTTTCAGCAATTCATTTGACTTTTTCTCGAATCTTTCTTGAATATCTTTATCTTTTAGTTTCTCAAAGTTAAAGTGACTTTTTCCGTTTCTTTTTTTCAAATTTTTAAATTTAAGTGCGGCCTTCATAATTACGATGTTATGGTGAGTGCCTATATCTGCATCTGGGTAGCATCTACAGTCTTTTACTTGATTCCTAAACCGTTGTCTAACAAGAATGTAATCTATTTGATATCTCCCTATATCTCCTGGCATCTTCCACGTATATCCTCTTCTAGCATGATGTTGAAATAATGTGTTTGTGATTATTAAATTGTTCTTGTTGCAAATTTCTACGACTCTCTTTCCCCTGTCGTTTCTCGTGCCTAACCCAAATAAATCTACTACCCCTTCTTCCTTCCCACACCTACCACTGCATTAAAATTCCTCGTAATTATTAAATTTTCATGTCATTTTACGAATCTTAATATACTTCGATATCTTTGTAGATCGCTTCTTCTTCGTCACTATAGGTAGAGGTGGGCATGTATACTTGTATTATTACCGTGTTTACCGGTTTAGATCCCAATCTAACCATGAGTACTCTTTCGTTCTTTTGTAAGTTATTTTCTACACAGTATCCTATATGTTTTCGCATAACTATCCCCACACACAAATTTACTTCCTCTGCTCCTGTATGAATTACCCTGAAGACTTCAATAATCCCCCGCCACTGGCCACCGAATTTTGTTGATTCCTACTATGTCTAGTGCTAACCAATTCATTCCAATTTTTCGGTTCTCTAGCTTACCTACTTGCTTCATACTTCTAATTTTCCACGCTCCGACTCGCAAAATGTTCCCAACTCTTATTCTGAACTTTTCGATCGCATCCTCTTAAGTAATCCCCTCCCGGAGATCCGAATTGGGGACTATTTTAACTCCGGAATCTTTTACTCCAGAGAATGCCATCATGTTTATTATAATTTAGGTACGCTGTGTACTTGGGATGTAATGTGGTGGTTTTCTGTTGCCTTCTACATCGCGGTAGTGTGTCTTAGACTGCCATACCGTCCCCTATAGTCTCTATCAATCTTAGTATCGAAAGAACCGCTGCCCTCTTTCGTGGACCTCTCTTAGTCTGGTTCCTCACTAGCGACCCTACTATTTTGGTTGGATCTGTAGTTTGGCTCTTTAGCTTATTAGAACACGCAAGTCATTTCACCTGTTCTAGTAATCTAGAATTTAGACAAGGTGCAGGTCCATTCAAAATGGTCAGCAGTCATACATGAATATAATTTATGATGACAAGAATTTAACCAGAAGTGTTTAATTTTATTTTTCTTGTATAAACTTCCAGTATGTATAGCGCGTCACAAAGTTGTGTTTCTTTTTTGCATCTTAACTGATACTACATTTGATTTTCCATTGTTTCACCCGAAAGTACTGCATTGGCAAGGAAGCGAGTTTTTTATCTGGAAAATTTTGAATTTTGCCGAACTCTTGCTATTTCAAGTAAGGTAGGGATCTTTATCGCTCACGGGACCTCCATTTTACCTCTCATTCGAACGAGGGCGTATTTTTGTGAAAAATTCTCACCTAACTTTTTTCAAGCAGACCGTGTCGGGACTGTAACCCAGGACCTTGGGCATAGTTTTCACACGCATATCAACTAATCCACGGAGCCGCCCCTCTTAACAGTCAGCTATGCTTTTCGTCCCAAAGCCAACATTGAGCAGGTATGTTACATTTTAAATTCTTTTGAAGTAGCCGAGTCTAAAAACTACAGAGTAACATCTAATATTTCAAGTAAGCCTGGATCTCGTATTATAATATTAGTTTTATTAACTCATGTTAGAATCTAATACTAAATCTATCACATCTTCTTTTCAGGATTAATTTTTTAAAATACCAACCCCAACCAAAGAACTTGGATTACCTTCAACGTTCAGAAGTGTTTCGCTTGGTTCACGACATGGATCCGCCCATATCAGGAATTTCTTCCAGGTCAGGGGTAGTTGTTTCTGAAGAGGATTATTACAATAATGTAAGTAGGATAGAAGTTTATTATTTTTCAAAATTCTAAATGGAGTAATATTTTATAAAATATTATAAAGGATAATGATATTTATCATAATAGTATATTATTCAACATACCGTAATGTACGAAATAACTCACGCAGATGAAGTTTGCGGCACGAGCCGAAGGCGAGTGCCGTAATTCATCAAGTGAGTTATTGCCATTACCGTATCTACGACTATAAGCACAGTAACAAGTTTTAATAAACACATGTAATCAAGATTATTTTAAAAAAATTATAGTACAAATTTGTTTGACATTACGTAAATGTCAATGAGCATGGCGGCTACTTTGATATTTTTGGTAGGTAATTAAATAGAAATATAAGCTGGAAGCGTGAGTTATTATAACTCCCGCTCATAACTCATGGTGTTTAATTATGAACACTATTACTTGTTCAAAAGTATATGAATAATGGTATTATAACTAAATAGGAGTAGATAAAACAATTAAAATCAAACCTGTGGTTTTATAGTTTGCCTTTAGTCTTATAATAACAAATTTAATACAAATATTTAAAGCTGGCGTGTAGTTAAATTAGCCATATTTTGATTAATTTAGAAATAGATTAAAATAAGTTTGAACTAAAATTGTATGAAGCAGAATTGTAGTTATCTAAGTGAAAAATTATTAAAAATAATTAATATTTATTTCTAACTACCCATTTATCTAATTTAATAATTGCTTTTATGTATTTTATAAAATGTTCTGCGATTGTTATCGTTCGGGTGGGCGGCGTCTGAAAGCATGTAGGCTTGGCTTGATTATTTGTTATATAAGTATAAGTAAAATTAATTATAAGTTTCATAAATACATAAAAATAAAAATGAAATAGTTAAAATTGAATAACTTTAACAGTTTGAGCAGTTCGGATGTCTCGGTAATCTTCGGAGCTCTTCGTATGGTTTCGGAATTTGCTTGTGAGACTCAGTGAGAACTTGAACAACGGTAGTTAGCAAATATTTACAGTTTGAAGAGATCCAAACATCTTCGGCGATTTTCAGAACTCTTCGTAAGGCTTCGTGTTTACTTGTGGGACAACTTTAAGTTACAAAGAATTATGATATGAAATTAAAAAGTACTAATTGACAATATATACAAGTATAGAGGGTTCAGAAGTCGTCAGTTGTCTTCGGAACTTTTCGGAAGGCTTCGTAATTTATTTGTGAGGCCCAGTAAGAACTTGAACGGCGATAATTAGAAAATATTTACAGTTTGAAGAGGTCCAGACGTCTTCGGCGGTCTTCGAAAGGCTTCGTGTTTTACTGGTGGGACAACGTAAACTTACAAAGAATTATGATACAAAATTAAAATTATTAATTGAACATATATACAAGCATAGAGGGGTTCAAAAGTTTTCTGTTGTTTTCTGAACTCCTCGGACGGCTTCGTGGTAGTGATGCCTTACGCCTCGTTGGGTGCGTCGCCGTTAAACTCTACGGGATTGTCGATTCGGAGGTAGAGTTGACAGACGCAATCACAATAACGACTTGTCGGTGAAGTATGGAACGGAGCTTAACGTCCATACGTAGTTTGTTAACTATTGATTGATGAATTATAGTGACGTGCCCCAGGTACGGCGGCGGACAGCGTCACCGTCGGAGAATACGCAGGCTATACAGAGCACTACGGGTTGAGTGTAGCAGGCTATGGAGAGCACTGCTCGTTGAAGGTTTGGCAGGCTATGGGGAGCACTTGAAGGTGATTCCTTAGACTTTGGTGAGCACTAACGAATGTCTTTCGAAGAATTTGCAGTTATATTTATACACGTCCATTTCCTATGGTTCCTGTGTTGAAAAACGTTAATGATGTCTTTAACCAATGAAATTGTGTTTTACAACTTTTGAGTGTAAAAGAATCTCCAAATTTGGTCTAGCCAATGAGCGTGCTGATTTTTGGGTACCACAAAAAATGAGTTAGAATTTCTCGCGATACTTTGGTTTGTTCTGTTTTCAGCTCGTGTACTTTGATATAGTCAACTGCAATTCTTTAGTCTGTTTTGTGTTCAGCTCGGGTGTGGTGATATAGTCAACATTATAATGAAATTAAGGGCCGTTATGCTTGCGGCCACGTCCCCAATGAGCCACCTGAAGGTACTACATTGGGTTTAAACGTGAAAAGTAAACGTGCTCCAAATATAATCTAACTTTAGGTTAATCAATACTAAATAAAAATCTAACAAACTGAAACTAACAATAGGGTTTAAAGAATGGTATCCTTAGCGTTGATTCTGGAGTTAGCCCGATCCACAAGACACACGCAAAAATGAATGGGAGGAATCCGTAATACCGGATAGCAGCTGCCAGCTCTGCTTACCGGTGTGACCTGAAAGGCTGTCTTAAAACTATCTAAATCTAGCTAGCTAATATTAAAAATGGATTCAAATTTTCTAAGCATTCGCCAAATGTTTAATAGTGAATCCAGCTATTTTGCCTGTTTTATATATTTACAAATTCGTCCTCCCTGGTTTAAGTATTTATTCAAATTTCATCCTAAATTTGTCCTTAACCTTCCCTATCTTTCCCTAACTGACATATTATAAGTACAATCTTCTTTCCTATATATACTGCCACCAAAAATTGGCGGAAAAACGTCTAGCAAATACAATCAAGCCACAGAACAAAAACACAGGCAAAAATATAAATATAAAATAAGTATAAATATATTGTAAGTATATAAATAAACATAAAATAAATATATAAAAAAATTAATAAATATCTAAATAAGCAAAAGCATGCACCAGAGCATCAATTAGCAAAAGCATCGCCCAAATTATCAATTGCACTCGCATAAGCATTATGATGGCTAGCGCCATTACGCACAAAACATGCTCGTTAGATTCAAAATTTCAATGCTTATGCGAGTACAGCCGCCACAATTTTAATCCTGTCTCGTATATAAATTTCCCAAGCATCCGAAGATCTGGTCGTCTTCTTACGTCTATTGGTATCTTACTGCTAAGGGGAGATGATGCAATGTTAAAGTTCTGGTGGGTATGCACTAAACGTTCTAGGGGGGGATCACTATCACTATCACTTTTAAGTCCTGGGGGGATGGGCGGTTTCACTCTATTTTATTTTCTTTATTTATTTGCTGATTTAAGTTAATTAGGGTTTACTGATTTATATTGTTGTTATTTATTTGTTTTAGTTTATCTCCGATTCCAATTTTTCCGCGCGTATAAGGTGGGACAATGATTGTTTTAGTGGTGTGGGGTTTGGTCGTGCATATTAGATTTTGGTTATTTATTTTTGCTTTTCATTTTTTAAATATTTTATATATATATATTTTTTAAAATTTTATACAGGTTTTGGTTATATCATTCTCATGTCCGTTTTTCATGCCAAGTCAAAATTAAAAATTTTTAATCTTCCTTTACCCCCTCCGATTTACGCGCGGTTATCACCGTCTAATTTCGCGACCCTTCCCGAAAATTTTTTGAAGATTGTCCAGAACGCCTTCTAGTTAGCCACTTCCCTGACTTCCTCTAGGCTCCTTGGCCATGCTAGTCCTGCAATAGCTAATTTCATATCAGTTAACCCTCGATTTGCCTCGAGTGGGCAGTGGAAGAGCACGTGCTCTGCGCTTTCTGCTCCCTCACCGCATTTGCACCTTTGTAAATACGCTTTCAGGGCACCGTGTCCTGTTATCAGTTGCACCATTTTATGATCGAGTTTCACTTCGATCCTACTTCTAGCTCCTATGCTCGGTATGAATTTGTGGGTCAACCTGCCCGTGGCAGCGTTGTTCCACCTCTCTTCCCATTGTCGGATTGACTTTTTGAGCAGCTTTCTTTTAATTATAAATCTCGGTATCGACGAATATGATATCCGAAAGTCGCCCGTCGCGGCCTCTTTAGCTAATTCATCAGCCCTATCGTTTCCTACGTTACCATCGTGCGACCTAACTCAACAAAACTTTAAATGTTGAAACTCGAGCTCTGTATGCGCTATCCTCCAGACGTCCGCTTGGAGGTCTGTCGAAGTGTTCATGTTTGATATACTCAACACCATGTTGAACTCTCTTGAATGCAACCAAATACCTATTTCGAGGCTCACTGTGATGCAATGAAGTTGAGTAAGGAATCTAGCTGGTGATCTTAAGTGGGTTGGTGCTGGAAAGATGAAACTGCTCGATATCTCCCACAATGTACGAGTAAGCATCAAAACCGTGGCACGTCAAGGTTTAGGAGCGCACAATTCCATATAAGTACTTAGAATGATAAACAAGCAATAAGCAGTTCGATATTTATGTATGAAACGAATACTGTACGATATCACTTGTGGCGGTGCGTTTGAATGTAAATTTTAAAAGCTTACTGGCGATTCTACACCTGGCGCAAATGTAACCAAATGTGCGAGTGGCCAATCAATAGTTGTTATTATGAGTGCGAGAAGTTTTTACTCCGATAAAAAATATGAAAATTGACAAAGGTTATCAAATCTCATATGGGATTTCAACATAACGCCAAACGTCGTGGTTGCTTTGTACATAATACATTTAATATTTCAAATTGTTCAATCTTTTATTTTAAGCAGTGAAACTGTGTAAAGGGTATATTGTTTTAATTTGTAATTGAAGTATTTCATGTCTGTTTGAAATAGGAAAGCACTGTTCTTTCTTCGATAACTATTAATCTTCCTTACGCGAGTTATGTATCTCCCAATCTTTATATGTATTATAAAATAGAATCTAATAGAAAATTATTAGAAATCATTAAAAAATTATTAAGTCAAGTACAACAATGTAATTCAATGATAAATATAAAAAGGTTATTAACAGTTTATGAGAACGGATGCAATACATTGTATTCCAGACGGTAGTGATACTGCAGGTGGCAGGTCACAGACGGTTAAGATACCGCAATTGCTTAGAAAATAAGATTGTTACATTGTATAATGAGTAGTATTAAGAAATAAGCAGGCATGAGCTCTGCAAGTTCCCACAGACATGTAAAGAGCAGGGACAACATAAATACCCCGGGAGCCTCAAGACCAGTCAGTCAATCTGAATATTTCAGCTTTAACATTGTTGCTTACCTAGGTTACTCGCCCTAATATTAGTTCAATTAATTATTTTATTTCGACTTAGTATAATTTACAAGTTTGTCCAAATTCCATAATTAATATCTCATCTCAACTAATAAAACTTGTTACAAGTTTTGGAAGCAGTTTTTAAAAACACCGCTCCCAAGGCCCGAAACGTAACTCGCGTTTTATTGTAAGGATTGAATTCATTGGACCAGTTTAACAATGGACAAAAGATCTCATTATTACAGAGCGGTGCTGGGTGGGATTGATTTTGGTATCTTGGACTGCTTGTGGTTGACTCAAAGTTTGTGGTACTCTAACAACTCTTCTCCTTTCTTTAATCGTTAACTTTAGTAATATTTACAAGGTCATAAGAATACATATAAATATATATACAACTATATGCAAATGCAGACGGCGTCGCTGGTCATTGAGACTTGTCAGGGACAGCGTCCATGCAGAGTGGTGTCTTGCAGCCTCGGTGATGTGGAATGGCCGATATTGGCGTCGGCTTGGCGTCTCTTTAATTTTTAGAAGTCTTCTCAGGCTAGTGGAAACGCCGGATGTTAATTCTGAGTCTCTCTTTGCTAGTAGAAGCGCCCGCTTCTTCGACGATGCTGTTGGTATCGGGCTAGTGGAACCGCTGAGATGCTGGTCCTAGGCTAGTAGAAGCGCTAGCTTCCTTTCTCCCTGCTAGACTAGTGGAAGCGTTAGGTATAGAGGTTAGGTGAAGTTCGATGGTCGAAATCTGTGTTACCCTATATCAAAGTACGCGTGCTGAACATACAACAAAGGCCTAGAAAATCGGGACCTCCAACTCATTTTTTGTGCTACCCTAAAAGTAGTAAATCTATTGGATCCCATTCCACTAACCTTTTTACAACATACCTTGCATAAGGGAAGAAAGTATATAAATACGACTGCGAACACAGCAAAATTCAGTACACCTAGTGCTCACCATACCCTAAGAACTCAACTACAGTGTTCGCCATAGCCTGTAAACCACTTCAGCAATCAGTGCTCCCCATAGCCTGCCTAATTTCTGACCAGTTACGCTGCCCGCCGCCGCACCTGGAGCACGTCGCTATAATGCAGTATACCACGTATATCAGTGCTCTCCATAGCCTGCATATTCTTGACCCGTTACGCTGCCCGACGTCATACCTGGGGCACGTCGCTATAGTTCAGTAAACCACGTATGTCAGTACTCTCCATAACCTGTTTAATTCTGCACTAGTTACGCTGCCCAGCACCGTACCTGGGACACATCGCTTTAATTCGTCCGTAGATCAGTAGTTAATTACGAATGGGCAGGAATCCCCATTCCATTCACCAGGCCAACCGGAAGCAGATACAGAACGCTTTCCGATGTGCCTTTCGAGATACCCTACCGCTATCAAAGCTCCTGTCACCCCTGCCACCGTCACTAGACTAGCTTCAGCACTCACAAGGGCTACGGCGAGAGTCCATCCCAGCCGCCCCCACGGCGATAACGTCTCGAGAAGTCGTTTATTGTGGTGACGCTGAATGCGTCTGTGAGCTGAACCTCCAGGATAGCACCCCCGTAGAGTTCAGTGGCAACATGCTCGACGAGGCCTGGGGAATCACGACTTCCGAAACCTTCCGAAGAGTTCCGAAGACCGCCAAAGTCTTCAGGACCTCTTCAAACTGCAAGTACTTTGTAACTATCGTTATTCAAGTTCCTACACAAGTAAATCTCGAGGCCTTCTGAAAAGTTTCGAAGACTTCTTAACCTATTAATATTATATATATATATATATATATATATATATATATATATATATATATATATATATATATATACAGTAACAGGCTTTTTGGTCTGCTGGTTAATGAAATATACTCTATATTATAAACTAAGCTTTCGGTTTTATTTTTAAACCATTATCAAAGATACTAAAAATTAAGAAACGTTAGTATGGACGTAAAATAGTTAAAAACTTACTTACTAATGTGAGGTTTTACAATGAAATCCTTGATATAGATTTTAATTTTTAGTATCTTTGATAATGGTTTAAAAATAAAACCAAGCTTAGTTTATAATAAAGAGTATATTTCATTAACCAGCAGACCAAAAGCCTGTTACTATATATATTATATTTTATAATTGCAAGGTCGTTATACCACAAATATATATATATATATATATATATATATATATATATATATATATATATATATATATATATATATATATATATATATTCAATGTATAGTTCTTATGTTCATATCATAATTCTTTATAACTTCACGCTGTCCCACAAGTAAAACATGAAGCCTTCCGAAAAGTCCCGAAGACCGCCGAAGACGTCTGGACGTCTTCAAACTATAAATACTTTCTTATTATCGTTATTCAAGTTTCTACTCAGCCTCACAAGTAAATCCCGAGGCCTTTCGAAGGATTCCGAAGCCTACCGAATACTTCTGAACCTCTTAATATTGTATATATGTTCAATGTATAGTTCTTATGTTCAAATCATAATTCTTTATAACCTCACGTGGTCCCTACAAGTATAACACGAAGTCCTTCAAAGAGTTCCGAAGATCGCCGAAGACGTCTGAACCTCTTCAAACTATAAATACTTTCTAACTATTGTTATTCAAGCTCTCACTCAGCTTCACCAAGAAATCCTGGGGTCTTCCGAAGAGTTTCGAAAACTACCAAAGACCTCTGGACCTATCCTAACTGTGCATATATTTGTTTACTTAGTATTTAAGTTCCTACTTGGTTCCACGACCAACCACGATGCCTTCCGAAGATTACCGAAGACTTCCGAAGTGCTTCAAACTGCATAAACTGTTCATTTTAACTATTTAACTTGTATATCTGGGTACTTGTAAACTTTCTTTTATTTGTTTGCTTGTGAATATTAAACATATCAGTGCTAAGTCGACATACATTCAGACGCCGCCCCCTCGTACGATAACACCTATTACCCTATATCAAAGTACACGTGCTGGGAATAGAACAATTGCCCAGGAACACCGGAAAGTTCCGGCAAGAAAACGAACTACTCTAAACCCTATATTTCCATTGGTTAAAACTAGCGCACGCGCCTTTGTGTCGCGTTTGTTTTCTGTCAGGGTTTGAGGGTGCCGAGTCTGTGCCCCCACACGCTTGCAGAGTATAAGACCATCACCCCCAGCACAGTTCATGTAAAGTCTTACACAGTTTAGTGGAATTTTGTAGTGCCTTTGCACCAAGGTCGCTATGTTATTCATGACTGTCGTTGCGTTGGCGCATACTGTGATTATGTGAGTCGTGTAGTTAGTCCAGTGTTAATCCTAGGTATTTAGTGGTTTTCGTTCTCTCTATTGGGATGTTATTTATTTAATATAACATTTTGGTAACCTATTACTATTAATATTTAAGCACGCCTTCCTTCTGTGTGCGTGCGTGCCAGTGCGTTTGATAGATAGATAGATAGATAAATTAATTTATTGTTGTGGACTATACCTAGACTAGAGCCCATACTAGCCGTACATTATAGGTATTTACATATATTTAAGAACTTTGAATCAATAATTCAAGGACAACTGGGGTTCTTGAAATTTTTGTGAAGGGGATTTGTGCCGCTACATTTGTCGTCGACTGTGCACGTGGAGTGGGGCTGATTGTGTGCATAGTGCGAGTGTGATGTGGTAGTGAATTGCAAGTGTGTATATTAAGTGTGTTAGTGCCAGTGCGTTTGTTGATTGTGGGTTGAATGGGTGTTTGTTTGTGTGCGTGTGCTCGTGTGTTTGTCTGTCCTGGGTGTTTGGCTATCGGCAGCCGGATATCGGGGGTCCTCAGTGCGCGTGATGCCCGTTTGCACACTGCAGTCATTGGCAGCCAGAAACCGCGATGCACTCTCGGACACCACTTGGGTGTATTGTTGGAAGGATGGTTGTGTTTGTGCATTTGTGTGTGTGGGCGAGTGGTGTAAATATGTGGGTGGGTGGGTAGATTTATGTGGGTGTGGGGACAGCGCCGCTACCTCCTCTGCACCGGGACCATCGGCAGTCGGAAATCCCAGTACATCGCGAGAGACACCACGCAGCCCATTGCCCCTTTAGCCAGGGCGGTCGGCAGCCGGATACCCAGGTTTCAAAAAGGCAATGTGTGTATGTGTGTTATGTGTTTATGACCCGGTTCTAGGTACAAGGGGGGAAAGGTTTGGATGTTTTCTTACGTTACCCTTATTTCTACTTATTGCTGTTTTAAAATCAGTGTTAGTGTTAGTAATGCACGACATATTCTACTACGTTATCTACCCTTAACCTATCTTAAATCTACCATTACTCCTTATGATTAAACGGGTTGGGATTCTAATATGTGGTGCATGTATTCCACATATCATTGGTTGATGTTTGAGATGGAGTGGGATGGCTTTGACCATCGGGAGCCTGCTACTAGAATTCCAAACGATTATGTTTTAATCGTTTTCTCTTGTATCTATGTTCTGGTATAGCTATTGTCGCTAGTCAAATCTTTTATGTAGTGTTGTGATTTTTTGTGCGATTGCGTTTAGATATGGAAAGAGGTCTTCTCTCCATATCGTTTCCTGCAGTGTTTTGTCTGTAGTATTAGTCTATGTGTGTTGAGTTCATTGCACAAGACTGTGCCATTGAACACTGGGCGTTTGGGTGACCCTGTCTCTCCACAAGTTTCATTCCCAGTATGTATGTTAGGTATGGTCCATGACCGGTCAGGTAATGTATTAGTCCTTGTGTTGGTATGAGGTGTTTCGTGTTTAGTCTATCCTTGAAGTTTGGTATCAATGCATGAACCCTTCTACCTGTTGTGTTCTGATCACATCGTTGTTGCCATTCAGCTAGTATGTTGTTTTTGATTTTTTCTTGGTTTTGAGTGGTTCGTGTGAGGAGCTGTCATAACCTTTCGTGTCATTATGTGTAAGGAAATATACTGCTGCGCGTTGTTTGATGCGTAGGTCTAGAGGCATCACCCAACCAGAAAGCATAGTGCGTCATGTGGGGTGGTTCTATACGCTCTCGTGAGTCTCAGCAGTACTCCTCTATGTGTCACGGTTGTTTTATGTCTGGGTTTGAGTGCCTTCATAATCTTGCGGCGTATAAGTCCATCGTCCCTTGCACCACCGTTTATGTAAAGTCTTACACAATTTAATAGAATTTTGTAGTGTCTATGCGCCATAGTCGTTATGTTATTCATGATTGTCGTCGCGTTAGCGCATTCTGTGGTTACGTGAGTAGTGTAGTTAGTTTCTTCGTTCAGTGTTAGTCTTCGGTATTTAGTGGTTTCGTTCTCTTTATTGTGATATTGTATAGGTTTATTGTCGGACCTCGTAATAACGTTCCCTTCGTGATTATATAGCGGGTTTTGTGCGGAGCAATGCTCATCTTGTTGGTTCTATACCATGCTTGAGTTTCAGCAAGGGCGATGTTAGCTTTTTGAAATCTCGACTCTGGAATTGCTTTCTGTCTCTATTAAGATGTCGTCAGAGTATGCAACCGTCGACATCACCTCACCCATGTTGTCCAGCTTTTCCAGTAGTTCCTCGATGACGATGTTCCAGAACATAGGTCCGCACACTGAGCCCTGTGGGCATCCCTTTGTTATCCGTTTTGTTATGTTATGTGCCACTTGTAGTGTTGCGTACCGATACCTGCAGTAACTCCTGTAGGAATGGTGCAGCTGTGTAGGGCAGTTCGTTGTCTCCAGTCGAATGAAGAGAGATGGTCACCATAGGTTATTTAGAGCTCCTTCTATAACTATAATTAAAAACAGTACGTATTTTCTGTTGGTATTTTGTACCGTCATAGTATTCGTTAACGGCATCTTCAGTCGATCGATTTTAGGTAAAGCCGTATTGTCTGGGATGTGTTCCCGTCGTTTGTTAGTGTTGTTGCGTTCGTTTGCAAAGCAGTGGCTCATACGTCTTGTCTATGGTGTTAAGTAGGCAACTAGGCCTGTATGAGTTCGGTTGCTTCGGGTCCTTGTCCATTTTGGGATTATTGCAAGATTTGCCCTTTTCTAGATGTTAGGAAAGGTGGATTTCTCAGTCATTCGTTGTAAAACCTCGTTATTGTAATTTCCTTTGCAGGGCTAAATGACCTTTGCGAGGATATTGTCCGGTCCAAGTGATTTCTTGTTCTTGGCTGAGTTTAGGGCGAGTTTCACCTCGTCTTTCGTGAATGGTTGCAAATTTTCATCTTATCTGTTCTAAGGTCGGTTACCTTGGCTGTTTCGATCTACTATTTGTTGTCTTTTACGTGTTTGTTTCTCAGTGTCGTCCCTTTTGTCGTCGTCTAGTAGCAGTAGGGATGTTGTTTCTATTCAGTCGATTGATTCTGTTCCGTCAGGTTTGGTCAGTGTCGGGTGTCGTTGGCGATCTTACACTATACTTGACAACTTTGTACGGCACACCCCAGACGTTTGTCTGGAGGTGTCTTTCTACAAATTTGTTCCACATCTTTTCGTGTCAGTTGGGGCTTGTTTGTATTCATCTTTTGTGCGTATATATATATATATATATATATATATATATATATATATATATATATATATATATATATATATATATTACTCATATTTAGACCAGGGTAGAAAATTAAATAATCACATCAAATAATTTTAATCACCGTGTATAAGGAATTTTATTAAATAATACGCTTTATTAAAACCGTGAAGCATAAAAATTTATTAGTTTCATTAAACATAAGAGATTTAAATCATGTACAAGACGCTTTATATCAAAAGAAGCAGTTGGTCGGCTGGTTGTCATGTTGATTTCAAAAACGATAAGGTTGTGATCGGTAACTGTCTGATTTTCATGTACTTTCCAGTTTTGAATATATTCGTAGGCCTTTCCATTTGTCAGCGTCATATCGATGTTTGTACCATTGCCTGACCTGTTGTAAGTCGATGGGTTAGTTTATTGTTTGAGTTGTAATTCGTTTATGAGGTTCTCAACCATTGCGCCACGTTCATCCGTGAGCCGGCTGTACCACAGATGGGACTTTCCGTTCACATCCGCCATGACCACAATGGACTTGTCGTTATATGTTTGTATGATGTGTTTATGTTGTCCGGGTATGGTTGTGGGTAGAGTCGAAACTGGAAATAACTAGTCGCAAAGATCCATTCCCAATTGACTTATTAGACATCTCCAGGCAGACGCTGTGATCCTGAGTAAAACGTTGTATTGTTGTGATGTCGAGTGTTGCGTCGAAAATTACGGCAACTGTTTAGGCGTTGGTTTTGGTATGTATTTGTCTTGTGCGTAATGGCATGGACGGAATCTTCCTGTGTACTAAATATGGTTCCTGTATGAACAGTGCGTTTAATTTTAGGGTTTAGGCTAGGTGCCTTAACTCATTCATCCCCACTGCGCTGCGCATGCCGTTTACTTGGCCTATTTGGATGTTGCTGATAGCCATTACGGTGAGTAAGTGTGGATTCTGTACTCTGGTTATTCTTTAGTTTAGTCGAGTGTGTTCTGTTCATGCGCCATCAATTGATATCTGTATATCTCGTCAGTGCCAAGGTTTTCGCGTCCTCTTCTCAAAACTACTTGTAGCAGTTCCTTCCTAGGTGTAGTAAAAATACCTCATTATTAATAACTTTATCGCTCTCAATAAAATAAAAAGACAATAAGGTGATAAGTCCGTATGTTTCTTAACTAATTCTTATACTCTACCCTTATTACTAACAATAATTGTTCGTACAATTTTAATTTATCCCTATATAAACACTTACTTGAAGCTGTTAATCCAGGAGCCCCGCAAAACAAGTCCGCTCAGTTAAACTGCTAGCGAGAAAGTGCACTCACTCACAGCGTTGACACCCCTGAATCCAAGCAATTAAAATGTAATACAAAGAGAGTCCTTGGCAGATGATTTTTTTCTAAGAATGAGAGTTGCGAATGCTTGGACAAACCTTAATAAAAAGTGATAGTTTATTCGTGGACAAGCTTGTGGCCTAACTGGAATTGTTAGAGCTGTACAAATAAAGTCAAACAAGACACTTATTTTTAATCTTGATAAAAGTGACTTAAATCAACTGCGAGACGTGTTTAATAAACATCTTGTATATACAGTTTTGACAACAGATTGTAGTGTTTTCTTGGGGCCTCTCGTCGGGTTAGGGTATTCACGAAGTTAAAACAAAGTCAAACACCATTACAAATTATTTTAATCTCATACATTAAGGTACAGTAACAACCGTTGCATTCTATGGTTTTTCGTCCAATCCTATAACAGCTAATAATAGTTATGCAATTGAACTAAACTCAGGGGTATGGACTCTTAGTTACGGGTTCTTTTCGTGGATTACTTAAAAACATGAAATGAAAAATTATTGGATTCCAGTTACGTGGTTTTATTCTCCACAATAATAACAAAAAATGAACATCCTAGTTAACGCTTATACTCACTACTAAAAACAAAAACCTAAAAGGGTACAAAACAACCTTACTGCAGCCCTCCTATTCTAGCTAAAATATTCTTAACTATTCAGACTCAAAGAACCACCGGACATAGGTAGAATACTCTTAGGTATTGATAATAATGCTAGCAACCACTTACAGTAAATTATGCTAATATTAGTAACTTGAATTTTCTCCGCCAATATTACTTCACTTTCACACGCCTCAAAAGTTTATTAGTATAATTCTTTCCTCAAGCCCCGCGGTTTAGTAACGTCGGCGAGGTAAAATATAACACCAAACGTAGATAAAATAATGTTAGATAGGGACCCTTTTCTGTACGAGGTTGATCGTATACAAGCGAATCATCGT
Source organism: Platerodrilus igneus (assembly GCA_036346225.1). Classification (NCBI taxonomy): domain Eukaryota; kingdom Metazoa; phylum Arthropoda; class Insecta; order Coleoptera; family Lycidae; genus Platerodrilus; species Platerodrilus igneus. The sequence continues at coordinate 211,062 of JARFIW010001105.1, read as the reverse complement.
CTTCTAAGGCAAACAACTACCTGTTCACAAAACACTCGTGATGGTTGAAAGCAGTGCTGGATAATATCTGCAACCAGATCACCACTATCTACAAACCGTGAATTCTAATATTTCTTCATAATAAAAAGTTCGAACATGCTTAATACTGTAAAATTATACGATTCCTACAGATTGTTTTCTGTTCTGAACTCCAACTTAGTACTTCGTCACTTTTTCAGTTGTTCTCTAAGCTTTAGTTAATAAAGCATCACATTCACAACGGAACCACATTAAATTCTCAACGCGAATATAAACATAAATCATTACCAAAAACCCACGTTTATTAATAAATATCTCGCCTGACATATCACTCAGCCGATAGTCCAGGCGCAACTAACTGATTATGTATATACCCGCAACCCGTAGGATTATACAAGTTAACATCGTTCTTACCCCACAATGTGCTAAACACGCGTAACCAACTTAGATATAACTTACTTCCTAGAACACAACATTGTTTTTGATACAAGCATAGAATTTATGAAGAGGGAAGATTATAATTTAACAAAATAAACTATGTATACCGGGCGTGCCTAGCACACAATTATGCATACTTTATAATTCCAATTATACCTAGCCTACAGTTCGTTGAACATGTACTTCCTATTGATTGTCTTAATGTATAATTCCGTACTTTGAACTTGCTATACCAAGTCACTTACCTTTCAAAAGCATAAAACCCAATTCAAGAATAATGATAAATTATTAGGATATTGGTCTATCACAAGGTGACGTCAGCACTAGTTTTTTTAACTGACGATGACATCATAGACGTTGTAACTACAATAGAAAGGGAGAGTAAAACCTGCTGTTCAAACAATACCTCACGACGCTGCCACTGATACCTTTGTTACATGTATTATCTGGGCAGAAGAGAATGGTGTATCCGCGGGTGACGTTGTAGTATCGAGGTGGTTTCAAAAATAAGTGTTTAAAATACCATTTAAAGTGAAAAAACAGACGAAAATATCAAATTATTGTATGCCTTCCACTTCGATAGAATAGACCATTGATATAAAGCTAGTACATTTTTTCTTTATTGTAGTTAGAGATGCATGTATGTACATACCTATGCAATATAAAATACAATATGTATTACATACATACTTCGGGGCAGCTTGATCTACTTTTGAACAGAATAATTATAGTAGAACGTACACGAAGGATTTGGACACAAATGGTGATTGACAGGTCCTGCGGTGTGAGATCTCTTGATTATCAGGTACAAGACTTTACATTAAAAGATAAAAATAGATATATTTGAGGTGTTATTTACATATTCTGGCACGTTCTCGAAATAATTTGTACGATTGGATAAAAATATAAATTATGGTGATGAGCGTTAGATAGTTCAGTTCCGATTAAAGCTTTGTTTACGATATGTTCTAGTTTAAAGCCCTGAAAGATGTGATAAATATTACTGTGTACTGTTGATATAAATTATTCTATGTTGATATAAATTATTGTAGTGATAATATAAGCTAATAATCAGTGCTTGGATAATTAACTTAGTGTGTCGGTAGTCATTAAGAAGATAGCATCATAGTTTAAGAAGATAATACTTGTACCGTTAGCGATCAGTTCTGAAAATAAATTGTTGCGAGAACTTTTAAAAATTCTATTGTAGCTACGAGTTGTTGAAAATGCTTGTATAATCAGTTTGAAAATAAAGAACTGCTGTTCACGCCTTAGCGTAGCGGCTGGTTCACAATAGCAAAAAATGCGTAATAAAATGTTTATAATAGAATGTGTAATAAATATGGTTGCATAAAAAACTTACCCCGTGTTCAATTATCACTTTACACTCACCACTAAATACATAATTGGTTAGGTAGGAGAGGGTGCTGAAGGAAGGAATAGAGGTACCCACGTTGTTATTTAATTAATTAACTAATGCCGACAAACCGGCGCGAGTGTGACATTTAAAAATGGACTGTGTTCTAAGAGAGAGCTGTGTCGACTTACTTATCTCATTGTTGTAACCAGCGCTCACCTTGGCGATGCGCGAATAACAAATCGCCGTCGACAGATAAGAGGAGCATGCTTTTATTTTATATTAGGCAAGGCGTAAACAACTGCTGTTATCGCAAATAGAATCTTCGTTACATACATTTATGTATACAATAAAACATAGCTTTAGCCGTTTAAATGCGCTATTATTAGTGATTTCCAGTACTCTGACGTTTGGTAATCCGGCAATGCTCTCGAACGATATTTGTCGGATTACCAAAATACCACTATCACATGTTATAATTTCTAATATAAAAATATTTTTTTTCAGAATCCTGGACAACGTATGCCAATGAAGGTTTAACTAGGAACGTTCGTGCTTAATAGTTTAAAATATACAGATATCTCAAAAGTAGTGATGGTTCAAAAATTGTTTAGTTGTTAAAAGTTCTGTATAGATTATGTTAAATTTTGTGGAGTTTACAATACATATTTTCATTAATTCTCAATTATAATGATGCTCCTTTGTGCATGTGTTTTTTGGTTTATTGAAGATTGCTATAAATTAATGTATTATAAATGACACTAGAAAATAATAAATATACAAAACTAATTGTGTTTATTATTTCACACACTAGATGTTAAAATAAGTACAAACGTAGGGTTTGCATCAAAATTATAAACTTTTCGAGGTTTCGATTTAGATACCTCTATCCCCAAGAATAATATCGTATCATTACACATGGCAACACCTTGTAATACTAGTGCGTTAGTTAGACAGGCTTCAAGTAGTAGAACTACGTTTATTAATTTCAGTAAGTTAAGTGAGATTTTTGCACACAGCGGCCTATATAGTTTAGAAGCTTTGGTAGTTTATATTTAAGAACTTTCCTATTGCAAAGTAATATAATAATTAGAACAAAAAAATTAAAATAGTAGAGCACTCAATACATTAAATACAAACAGTAACAAATATCGAGACTTCACACCTCTTCGTATTAAATTTAGAAAAATTACAGATAGACACTCGGGAAATAACCGTCATACTAAAGTTCATAAGAGTTCAAGTAAACATTAGCTGTGGGATCGGACTGACACACCCACATAACCATATACTGACAAAATACAGCATACAATAAGTACGTTGTAGATGATGAATGGTACAGTATCAAAATCAATTTAAATGTAAAACCTGAAAACAAAATGGCGATTCACACGGAGAGAACGACATTTACCTTAACATTAAGATAGTGTACACGCATAATCCGTGAGAATAGTAAAAGAGAAAGCAGCTCAGATAAGATTACTAACGACCAAACATCCGATCGGAGTTTGCGAGTTTTGATCGACACGCAATCATAAAACGTTGAAAACAAGTACAATAGTTAACGTGACGGTATCATACTCGAGAATATTAGTAAAACACAATTTTCGGTGCGAAAATAATACTCGGATATGCATACCAGTAGTTATCGTAAAAACCGCTAGTATGAGGAAGCTTTATCGACTCAACAGTTGGACTTTATACCTGCAGCGATTCATGCCTTAAAAGTCGTCGGAGTTTTATGCAAAATAATCACTGTAAGTTGTTTAAATATTTGTTACACAGCTTATACTCATTACTTTTGCTTTGTTCGTTTCTTTGGCATTCTATAATTGTGACGATGGTAATAATGTGTAAAGCTGAGTATTAAGAACTACTCACGTTGGTGCACGCTTATTTAGAACGTATCGCAAGTAAAGAATTCTCGAATGGAAACGTTCATTGTTGTAGAGGCAAAGTAGTACGTAAAAATTAACTTAGTTGATTATCTATTATTGATAATATTAGGTTGCTTTTTTAGGTAAACGCATATTGAGCCAATAAGGGGTAGATCATAGTTTTTTTTGTTCCACTGTTGTAATCAATTTTTACAATATAGATTACGTATACAAAACGTGGAATTTATATTTGTGTTTATTTTAAAATAGTAGAATGTAATCCTACAAGTAGGGCTCATCAACCTCTAGCAGAAGGGGTAACCGTATAATTTGAGTAAGAACGGCTACACTTGCGGCCACGTCCTCAATGTTCCACCCGAAGATACTACATTGGGCATCCCCTTTTCACTGTTCGTGACACAACTTCGTCCGGAATTTTGACCTGTGCAAATCATCCCGAGACCACCCTTGACCAATGACATCAGGTTTCGCAGAAAATTCCTGCGTAGCAAATCCCAAACGATAGATGGCTGCCACGCAGCATGAAATGCTCATGAGATGTTCAACACCACGAGAACTCAATACTCTTTTACCTTCCTCATCTGCTTGATTTCTTCGACTACGAACTCAAACGCGTCGATAGTTGACTTTCCTCTGCGAAATCAAACTGTCAGCTATTAAAATCGTCGCTGTCTCATACAGTATTGAATTAGTTTGGGCGGTCATTACTAGATCTAAAGCTTTCCCCACTACCTGGTCTGGCACATGCGCCGTTTTTGTTTAGGGATAAATTTTACATTTTGGGCGTTTCAACAACGAAAAAATACACCCTTCTCCATTAAATATTAAAGAACCCTTATGCGGGCGAACAGACACGTCTCCAAAATTGCGTCTTCTATCGAACTCATAATGGAGACAGCATTAAAATCTCCACCAATTATTATTTTTGGGTTTTGCCCAAGTTTCCGTAGAAGTTCTTCCAATTGTTTTACTAAAATTTCAGTTTGTGAGTTTTTGCGCCGAGAGTTGACTGGTGGAAGGTACTCGCTTACAACGTATAAAGCATTTGTCCTGGTCGTTAATTCGGCCTCTGCTATAAAGTCGCTTGTTAAGTTATTTAAAATTATTCCCACGAATGTCTCATTATTTATTATTATACCGCTACACAGCCGCTTGCTGTCTCTCCCCGCCCTCTACACCTGTTATTTTATAGTTATATAGGTGCGATTCCTTTATCAGTCCGAGGCCGATCTTATTTTCCGCAAATAGTTTAACAAAACTGCTAGTCGCCCCTTTACCTTTCCCTAAGTTTAATTTCGGGCATTTGATATTCTAATTTCCTTCGATGTTCATATGGGCTTTACAATCCATAATGACGTTCTTCAATGGTAGCGTCGTGGGGTATCTACTCGAATTGGCATCTTGGCGCGGATCTACTTCGCACCACCGCTCACTCTGTGGTTTGCCCTTGCACACATCACACAGCAGGGGAATGCCTTGCGGCAATTCTTCAACTCATGCCCGATTTCGGCGCAGTTACAGCACCACTGTACCTTCTCTCTGCAGTCCATCGATATATGGCCGTTCTCGCAGCACCGGTAACACTGTGACATCGAGAAGCGTTTCCAGGCCGACACCATTTGCTACTGGAGGTTTATAGCATTAGCTAATATGTGCCTTTGAAGTGTGGGGATCACTTCCAAGACGACTTTGGCGAAGGGTTGGTTCTTTAGGGACCTGTCGGTCAAACCTAAACAGCTTCAAATCGCCGAAACAAGGATTCTGGCTCGCGATCAACAGGGCAAGCTCTTCTGCTTTCATCCCCATTTTGACTCCTAGGAGAACGATTCGTGAACGCTCCGTCTCGATGATCTTCGCTACGAGCTCCTTGCAATCCGTTCCGACCTTGGACTGCAACTTCTTGGCATTTTCACAATCAGTATATTCAACAACTCCCCTTGTGTGCGTCCTTCGAGCTACGACCACAACAAATCCATCACGAGCAGGAACAACCGTCTTCTTAATAGTGGTCGTGACATCCTTCTTCTAGCCTGGCTTGCAGTCAACACGGACCGCGAACGTTGACGTATCATCCGCAGCTGCTGCAGCGTATGATGTCTTGCACGGCACCAACGCTCCCTGACGCTTAGAACCTTGTGAACCTGAAACACCATTGACCTCCACTGGACCTGCTGCTGCAACGCTTGCACTTCCAGTATCCCCAACACAACGTCTCATAGCCTTAATCACGCTAATCAGTTAATTCGCAATCTCTCAGAACTCGTCCGCGGCGTTCCAAATCACCATCCTGTCGTCGTGGCGGAAGACAACGGCACGCTCTTGTAGATGACGGTATGCGCCTTTCTCCCTTTAAACATTAAAGGGTCCAGCTTGTCGAGGTTGCTAGAAGCAACGCTTCCGTTACTGTTAGCTAACGTCTTGCGCAATCCTCTCCATGTTGAGGGAAATTCTGGCACAGCAACATCCACAAGGGGCCCTGACCCCTATGACGCAACCGCCGTGGGCAAATGCTGCTCCGACATCTCAACCACCTCCTGGGTCTCCAATATCACGTCCCTCAGCATAACTTTCAACCTCTTTCCGGCAGTGCCTTCAGCTTCTGACCTAACTGACTACGTCCTGTCAACCCTTCTTCCTACTTGGCAGAGGTTCACCGTCTCGGCGGACCACCATGATGATAAATAAAAAGGACAAATCAGCAACGAACAGAAACCAAGCTTCAAAAATAATATGACCGTTGCAACTCTTAAACGGCGCAAAGATAAAATAAACCTCCAAACGTCAGAGGGACGACAAAAAATAAAATCACTAGCCCAATAAAAATCTCTCGATTACTTATAAAATGAACAGTAAGCAACCCTGTATTTGTTTATTTATTCTTATTGATAACTGCTATATCGTTACCCGGCTAGGTTTTATCCATGTTAATTCTTTTCAGGTGGGTTGTTGCTCAAAGGCTGTACATAGACAAAGGGAGTTTAAAGACCTTGCAAGGAAAGCGGAAAATTTTTATAACTGTTTTTATGGGATCCACCTCGCACCACTCAAAACTAACCGGTTCACTAATTTACCGTTACGTCACTCCCCCACCCTCGTAAAGTTCAATTAATTCATAAACGTAACGTCAATTTCGCATGTCAGAATCTTTTTCGAATTTCATGTCAAAGAAAGAGTTGTACCGACATAATTTTTAGTTTTATCGGTATATGAATACTATGTAATTATACTTTTCATTTTTCCACGAAAGATTATTCGGGGTCAACGATTTTGCGATACGTAACATAAACACTTTTTAAGAATATACAATATATATTTAATATGTACAACTTTAGAAACATAAACTATAGTAATAAATAAATAATAGTCATTCGCGTTGCTGGGTAACATCCCAAATTTGACAATATTGTCATAGCTACAAATGGGGAAATATTTTTATAATTGACATGTTATACGCAAACATTCTTCTTAACATACGGTTTGGTTTGGTTTGGACAACAAAACAATACATAGTGAAAATTGCAAGCACTCAATTCCATACTTAACTCCAATGCAACTTAATTATAGATAGATTTAATTGTCTACGAACGACTGCAAACCCATGTTTCTTGCTTCCTTTCTACTCTCCAACTCTTCAGCAGCTCGCCGTTTATAATTGAATTTCATACATGAAATCAAGATTATACATATAAAAATTTCAATGCAAGTTAAAACATTGGCCCAAACTGCACCAAACCTGTATAAAATAAACGAATATGCATATATGAATCCAATGCCAATTGTTTGTCCCGATGCAAATAGATATCCAGATGATGTAGTTTCTGGAACTGGGTAAGTCAATTCTGCAGCTACTTCAATGTGAACTGTTAATGCTCCCGTCATAAAGAATCTGAAAGTTATAAAAATGCAAAATAATTAATAAATTATATTAATACAGAAAATCTACATCACTGACTTAGTGGGATGTGATTTATTAGTTTTTTTTTGCTATGGACGTCATTTTGCTGTCGAAAGTTCTTTTTTGGATTGGTAGGACATAGCTTTATAATGCGTAACTATTAAACAAACATTGTTCTTTGCTCATCGGCAATTTAAAATATTATCTATTCAAAGTATATGTAACGCTCACGTGAGTTATGAATCTATATATGTATAATAAAATAGAATTTATTAGGAATTATTAAAAATTGTTAAAGAAACTTAGTATATGCAACTATGTAAATTCAAGGATAAACCAGAAAAGTTATAGTTCACAAGCAAGTTGTGAGAACGCATGCAATACATTGTATTCCAGACGATAGTGATACTGCAGGTGGCAGGTCACAGACGGTTAAGAACCGTAATTACCTAAAAAGTAAGTTTGTTACATTGTATAATGAATATAATTAAGAAATACGCAGACATGAGCTCTACAAGTTTCCACAGACATGTGAGAGGCAAAGACAACATAAATACTCCGGGAGCCCCAAGACCATCAGTCAGTCTTGAGTATTTCAGCTTTAACATTGCCGTTTGCTTAAGCTACTCACCCTTATTAAACTCCAATTACTATTTAATTTTCGACTTAGAGTATTTTAAATCAGTTTGTCAAAATTCAATTGTAATTTCTGTTTAAACCAAATAAATTGTTACGAAGTTTTTGGAAGAAGTTTTTAAAAAGACCGCTCACAAGGCCCGAAACGTAACTGGAGCAGTCAGTAGGATACAGAAAGGCACTACGAATCCAAAAATCGGAGAACTGGTAACTAAGAATTTCAATTCGCAATCTGGAAGAACCCAAACCAAGTTGGAAGGGGTACAAGCATCGACCGAACCCAACCAAACAAATTTGGACGAGGTACAAGAATCGACCGAGTCCAAAGAAACCAAACGTGGACGAAGTACAAAAATCGATCGAGCCCACAGCCAGAAAACAAAAGAAATAGACGATGAAAATTATGTAAGTTCATTTTTCTAAACCAATTTATTCTTTTTACAAATTTATGGATATTAACGAGTAAAAGAAATTTTTTTTATTATTATTTTATGTATGAACAGATTTTTAATTATTGCAATTTTGCCATTTTATTTATTTTCAAACACGAGAACTTATTTTAAGAAAATTTATTTTTAACAAGAGAAGTTTTAAACAAGAGAATCGAAAAGACGCATTTATATACGCAAATTAATACTATTATTACAAATTATTAATAAACCAAAAACATAACTGGCGCACGAATTATTAATACAAAACGAAAACGATTTTAAAATACAAGAATAAAACGCAATTAATTTCTACCACTTTATCACCGAAAGCTTATGGAAACGATTTATTCAAACGTACCCTTCATCAAAGTCTATAATTAAACACCAAGTGTATAAATTATAGAAGTACTTTGTAATTATTATTAAATTAAATTAGCATGCGAATCCACAACGCAAATTCTCATCATCGAATAAAAACCATTGACTCATCGTAACTTCATAAAAAGCTATCATTCGAACGTGACATATTTAATAATTAAATATTTTTCAGCACGAGGATATCTAATTATACAAAAGCATTACGCGATTTAAATTTTTCACCGAGACTGAAAACAAACACCTTTCAGTAGACTTAAAACTTATAATTTAAACAATTTATTGTATAAATTATAAAAGGAAACTTTGATGCAACTACTGTAACGAAACGGTTGACTGAAAACTTGCAACTCAATATTTAGACATTCAAGGTAACTAGACAATACAATTGAAAGGAAGCATTCTTATGCACTTATCAATTACAACACCTACGGAGACGAGATAATTAAAAGCAGACTCAATTAATCAGCAGGATTAAAATAAATTAAAATCGTAACTAGCGCAACAAAACGTACAAAGTACAACGCAATTATTCCAAGAAATTATTAATCCACATAGAAACCTTTCAAAAAATTAAAACCCGCGACAACTATCACATTCGCGAAGTATAGAAATACGAATCCAAGGCTTCAGAAACTAGCCAGACATTGCAAAGAACAAATTCCTCAATTAAATTATAACACCGTATAACTACGTATAAAAAATAAGTAAAGCGATTCTTTAAATAACCCAACACAATCCAAACTGAAAACTAACAAATCAAACTAAAAAGTAACAATACAAATCTCAAAATAAATCTCAATTTTACAAACATTTGAAATTTATTTAAACCAAAAGTAACTAATAATTATTAGAACAACCCTTAACAGTCATGAATTCAGATATAAAGATTTACCTCAAAAGTATACCTCAATTCAACTGAGATTAGACCTTTCTAGAAAATTTCATTACCGTGTGCGACATATTTTTGAAAAAATTTTATAAACCAGGAGATAACGAAAGAAATGTACTACTTTTACGTCTTTAATAAGTAAACTGACCGGATGGGCACTAACGCTAATAGCCAGTCGAGACGATTTAGAACAGTGGGAAGAATTTAAATGCATATTAATAGTATATTTCGGCGACCAACGCAACATCAAATGTCTTATCCGCGACCTAATAAACCTAACAATGGAAAGCAACTAATCCCCGTATCAATTTGGAATGAAATGCCAAGACGTAAGAAGTTTAATTCTAATCAAATTAAAAATCGTAGAACCTAACCAAAATATCCACCTACTAAAAACAAAATGTATGACGAAATGGCACTGGACACCTACATAAATGTATTGCCAGAACAACTATCAAATAAAATAAGATTCCAACATCCTCAAAATTTAGAGGAAGCAATGAATGTGATCATAGAAGAAAATAGCGTAATGTATTATCGAAACAGACCATATAACCCTAACGCGAATAAAAGTTATTCACCAATGAAAACCATAAAAGCCGCAAAACAAACATCCACCCAACCAAAATTCAAACCATTCAATAAAAAATGAAACTATGTTATTAGTATGTAGTTTCTTCAGGATCCGATGTTATTTATTTATTTGTCGTTGATTTCTACCCCAATGGCATAAAGTAGCTTTGTAATAAGTTTTAAGCGGTACGATTTTGAATCTACGGGGTTAGGCGTAACCTCGCCGTGGGTTGTAGTATTAAAAACGCTAGGGGAGAGGAGTCAGTTAGTTACCGGTGCGTGAAGAAGCATGATGATTGCGACTGACTTGTATATACGATCAAATAGTTTTATTCTAATATTTTTAATTATTAATGTTGTAAGTGAATCTTGTTCATGTGCATTGTATAAAGGGTTTATCTATTAGGAGTATCCTCAAAACAGTTAGTGAAATTTAAATAAGATAAACTCATTCTGTTAAGCTGTACGTGATATTTTAGCTGTTGTCAACGTGCATCACGGTTTTACGCACCTCTCGATTGGATTTGAATTTTGATAGTGTAAACCCATTTCGTGGTCAAGTAATTTATCGACGCAGGTATAATTACAACGAGAGGTATGTATGGATACGGTTACATAAGAAAGGCCTAAAGAATGCAATTCGTTCTTATATTCAACGTTTGTCTTAGGCAGGGCAAAGCGGCGGTTTAGAGTAAGGCCAGTAAAACCGGGAAATTGGAAACACCTCTTGTTGGTACATAAGTCCCGCGAAATTATAATTCTTACATGTTTGTTTATTTAGGTACTAAGGACACTAGCATTAAAAGGGGTTATACCATGATGAAATTTACCGTTTTTGTTATTGTATGCTTAATATTAATAAATTTCTAAATGGTTAGGTAAAGTTGCACATTCAGGGTAGTTCAACGTTACAGGTCCACACTATTTACCCGAACACACCCTGAAATCTTGAATCAGCACTTGTGTGCACATTCACTGACGCCAAACGTTAGTGGTATTAGGGGGCCTGTGAAGTTGCGTGGCATTGAATAATAGGTGATTTATTCAGAGTTTTGGTTGTTTGTTAATCATATTATTGGAATTAAAATTATTGTAGCAATGTCGAGGCGTAAAACTAAAACGAATAAGCAAAATAAAATAGAATTCGAAGATGAACACGAGAACCCGATTATAACATTAACGAAGTTAATGAAAGAAATCAACGGCAGCTTTCAAGAAAATCATAAAGCGTTTAACGAAAATTCGTCGGTTTTGGCTCAAAACGGGTGTGAACTACCTACAAATACTAATGAGATGAAGTTCACGTTGGAAAGGAAGGAAAATTAGCTAACAAGCAAAAGAGTTTTGGGAAAAATAATGTTGTGGGTGACCATGATAAATCAGTAGAAGTAGACTATGGAGGAAACCCGCATTATTTATCTGTATTGAAAGAGTTAAGCAAGAGCAATGTGCAATTTAGACTAGAAGGTGGCACTAATCCGGTAGTATTTTTGAACAAATTAATTGTTTAGTTTAGTGAGGCCGACGTTCCTGAAAATAAACAGTTAGCGTTAGTAGTAGGAGCTCTCAAAAGTCCAGTGTTAACTTGGAGGGAAATAAAACGATTATCTTGCACAGATTCTTCAGATCTTAAAGTTGCATTTTTAGAGAGATATTGGGATAAGCAGAAGCAGCGGGAGGTATTGAGGAAATTGGAATATGGAGTATACGACCATGGTTCTTGGTCGGATTATTGTTTAAAACAACTTCACGAGGCGAATTGCTTAGATTATTCATTCGGTGAAAAAGAAATTGTTGAGCTGTTCGTAGCTCATTTTGATAGAACTGCTAGAATGAGAATTGTTAGTTTAGGTCTAAAAACGGTTGAGGAGGTAGAATATTACTTGAGGAAAATGTATGGGGCGGAGGTTGAGAGTAGGGAACTCAATCATCAGAAAGTTCACAGAGCTATTCCTAAATCAAATGCAAATAAGATGTACACAGAGGAGAGGAGCAAGATTACGATTTGAACCAAAACCGTGGGAGATTTAACCATACGAATTATTCTAATAATAACAATGGTAGAGAATGGCGGTTTAGGAGCAAAGCAAATAGAAAAAGTAATTTAGCAAATGACGAGCGGGAAAACAACCGTCAAGAAAGAAAGCATGACCGCCGAGTAGTTGCTACGCTTGCCCAACAGTGTACCTTGCTTAATGATAGCTACGGTGAATTTAATTTTAGAAAATGAAGTAACAACCAAATTGGATATGGTACCTACTATAAGTGCGATTGTAGAAGGTAGAAAAACGAATATTTAAATCGATAATGGAGCCAGAATGAGTTGCGTAAGCGAAGAATTTTTTGTTGAAGTATGTGAACCCAAATAATAAATTACCTGTTTTACGGGTAAATGGAGTTACAGTATCGGGGCGGTTAATAGTAAAGGTCAACAAATACGTAAACAGGTTTGTCTTAATTTCTCCATTGATGTGTTAGTTTTAATATGGGAATAAGTTACATATCCCCAAATTAGGATATATATGTAATCAAATGAAATTACTAAATCTTAAGTTGGATTGTTACAATGTTTAAATTGAAGGATGTATTACAAAAGGTTAATGGAAGTTCATAAACCAGACATGAGAACAGATGTGAATACATTGTATTCCAGACATAACATGACACTGCAGGTGCAGGTCACAATAGATTATAAGAAACTCATTGTTAGAATTAAGATTACTAAGATGTAATACTTTGATAAAGAAATAGCAGACATGAGATCTGTCGTTCCCATAAGCAATGTGAGGGGCAGGGACAGCATAAATACCCTCAGGAGCCCAAGATGGCAAGTCAGTCTAGAGCTTCACAACTTTAACACTGTTGGTTGTTCAGCTCCTCACCCTAATTTTAGTTAATTTAAAGTGAATGTCAACCTAGATTATTTTTGATCCCAATACGTTACTGCATATAACGTATCTGTAGTTAAAATTAATATTGTAATTTTTGTTTCAAATAAATTGATAGAAGAGTTTTTTGGAAGAAGCTTCTTTTAAAAAGCCGTTCCAAGAGGCCCAAAACCTATATTGCGACGTTATACCAAAATTTATTAAGGAAGTTATTTTAGGAAATGATTTCTTAAATCGGTTTTCAGTGTTTTATATTTTGAGCGGAATCAAATGGAGAGGTTATTTCAGGGTGCGAGAAAAACTTTTGAATTTAAAAGATGCAATACGAAAGGGTCAAAAACGAAAGAGGCTTCTATATTGGAAATCGAAAGCCGCCGCTCAGAGGAGGTTTTAGATCAGATAGAAGCGGGGTCTCCAATTTTGAAACCGGTAGAAAGGAACAGTTACGGGGTTTGTTAGAGGAATATTTACCGATTTTCTCAGAAAAGCCAGATTTAACAAATATGTGTAGCTATTAAACTATGTTAAAGGATGACACGCCTTTTTTCTTAAAGCGTATCCGATAGCCCACGCCCACAACGTGGAGGTTAAAAAGCAGGTACAGAAAATGATGGTATGGGGGGGGGGAGGGATCAGTAAACAACAAACGGAGTATATTAGTCCGTTGGTGATGGTAACCAAAAGAGATAGCTAGGTTAGAGTGTATTTAGATGCGCGGTTTTTAAATAAGGGGATGGTCAGGGATCTTGTGGTCCCTTCAATTCCGTTTTCGCCGGGTCAGTTTCTTACCAATTTGGACCTTACGGCTTCATACTGGCAAATGCCGGTCAAACCGGAACAGCGCAAATATTTAGGATTTTTGCGGAATTAAACGTACCATTGTTGATGTCGTTGAGAAAGGAGTGTTCTTGAAAGTGGGGGTCAGCAAAAGAGAAGGCTATGCAAGTAATAAAATCTGCGTTTTTAGGAGTAACAGTGCAAAAACATGCTGACCAAAATCGTCCATTTTAGATACCTGAGTAGTGATAGCTCCGCCTATGGACTTGTTGCTTATCTGTATCAAATTGATGACCATACGGCGGACGAACAAGTTATCGCTTATTATAGCAGGATTTTAAAGGGAGGCGAGTTACGGTATTCGGTCACCGAAAAAGTGATGTTAGTGGTGGGCACTGCCTTGAAACAGTGGAGGACATTGGTGCTGGGTCGTGAACTTATAATCGTTATCGACCATAAAGCTTTATCGTTGATGCATAATTCGAGGTTGTTAAATTCTCGATTGATCCGGTGTGTATTATTTATTCAAGAATATTCAGCCGATATAGAATATTGCTAGGGAACTGAAAATATTGTAGCGGATATGCTCTCTCGTTTTCCCATTGCACCAGAAGGAGAGGTACACATCGTAGAAAATGTGGATATGTCGTGAATTGGCATACTTACCATAAACGGAAGTAATTGGGGTAAAGTCTTAAAGAAGAAGTTAAAAATATTCTAGATGAACAAGAAAAGAACCCATTGTGTGGTCAGCTGAAAGTCGAGTTAGTGAAGGGAAAGGCTGAAAAAAAATAGGTTACGGGTATGGTTTATAATACACCAGGATCTTGTACTTAGAAAGGGTTCTAGGGGAAACCCGGGATACAAATTATCCATTACACAAAGTATGGTGGTTGGCCTAGTTTTAGAGGGACACGAGGAACATGGGAATTTTGAAGCTCAAAAGTGTTTCTTTTATTTGTCGAAATTTTATTTTTTTTCAAAAATGAAGAGGAACGTGAGAAAGTTGGTTGCCAGTTGCAACTTGTGCCAGAAGACAAAGACGTCGGCTGCGTGTTATGGGAAAACGCAAAATATTTTACCTACTGGACCAAATGTATTAATTTCAGTAGATCTAATTGGGCCACTGCCCAGGTCAAAGCGGTGGGAGGGGTGGGGGTACGACGCAGATTTTAGTGGTATTGTATTATTTAGTAAGCCCGTAATGTTGTGCACGCTCAAGATGGGAACTTGAAAAACAATCTTAAATTGTTTAAGGACAAAATACTATGCGGAGATGGGGAAGCTGGAGAAATTTTGAGTGACAACGCTACGTATTTTTCAGGGAAGCTGTGAGTTAAGGCGATGGATGATGATGACGTAAAGGTGATTCACACCTCAGCATATTTTTCTCAGGAAAATCCTACGGAAAGGGTCAACAAAGAAATTGTAAGGTTGTTGCGATCATTAGTCTATCATAAACATACTGTTTGGGCCATGTATTTATGCCAAGTCCAAACGTTGTTAAATCACGAGAGTACAGGTTTTACTCCCAACGATGAACTTTTTCATCGTTCTAGACAGAATAAATTTGTGATTAATATCGACTATCCTGGTCAGGTGGAAGTTCCGAAGTTTAGATATTTGGCGAGGGAAAATTTGTTGACCAAAGCCGATAAACGAAACCTTTGCCATAAAAAGAAACGGTGGAATTTAGTTAAGTTTATGTTGGGAGACAAAGTATTAGTTCGAACTCAACCTGAATCCTCGTCCGAAGATCATGAAATTAAGAAATTTTTCTTATTATATAAGGGCCCAGCGACTGTTACTGCGTTAATAAATAAAAATTCGTACAACGTTATCGAAGACGCTACTGGGATATCAATGGGTACGCACAATATTTACAATTTAAAGCCATACCAGTTGTCGACCCGTGAGCTTTTTACGGAAGATAAAGTTGAATTCGGGTTCTTGACGGTTTCTAATTAAACTGGTGGGTGATGTGCCGCGCACGTCACTTCCCTGGTATGTAATATGTATGTACTCTCTTAAAGGTTCCATGTTATTTATTCAACTATCGTTAATTCCTACGCCAATAGCAAAAACTAGTTTTTTGGTAAGTTTTAAGTGGTGCGATTTCGAATCTGCGGGGTTAGGGGTGACCTCGCCGTGGGTTATAGTATTAAAAACGCTAGGGAAAAGAAGTCAGTTTCGTTACCGATGCGTGAAGAAGCATGATGAATGCGATGGACTTGTGTATATGATCAAATAGTTTTATTCTAATGTTTTCTAATTATTAATGTGATAAGTGAATCGTGTTAATACTCCCTGTATGTTTGTTGTGGTTTGTTTAGCATTCTTCTTAATCTTCTTTGGGAATGAAACCACTCATAGTTTTTAAAATCTATTTTATTAATAGATTTTAAAAACTATGAGTGGTTTCATTCCCAAAGAAGATTAAGAATGAATCGTGTTCATGGCATTGGATTAAGGGTTTATCTATCAGAAGTATCCTCGAAACAGTTAGTGGAATTTAAATAAGGTAAACTCATTCTGTTAAGTTGTACGTGTTATTTTAGTTATTGTCAAGGTGCATCACGGTTTTAACGCACCCCTCGATTGGATTGGAATTTTAGTAGTGGTCTAGTAATTTATCGGCGCAGGTATAATTACAACGAGAAGAATGCATGGATACGGTTACATAAGAAAGCCTAAAAAACGTAATTCGTTTTTATATTTAACGCTTGTTGTGACAAAGCGGAGGTTTAATGCAAGGTCAGCAATACCGGGAAATTGGAAACACCTGTGTGTTAGTTCATAAGTCCCGCAAAATTATAATTCTCGCATGTTTGTTTATTTAAGTTCTAAGGACACTAGTATTAAATTTACCGTTTTTGTTATTGTATGCTTAATAATAATAAATTTCCGGTAAATGGTTAGGTATAGTTTCATATTCAGAGTAGCTCAACGTTACAGGTTCACACTATTGACCCGAATTCAACCTGAAATCTTAGACCGGCACTTGTGGGCACGTTCAATAGGACCGATAAAAATTGAGATACAGTGTTAAGAAATCATTGGCGGTCGTCTAATTTAATGGTAGATGACGTACATATTGAAGCGGTTTCATACCTGGAAAGCTTTATCTCTATGTTATTTATAGTCACAGTAAGTGACTTATTCCAACTAAAGAATCTAGTTTTTGGGGTTCAGTGAATTCTACCAGACGCACTAACTTAAGAAGTTATTTATCTAAAACAGGTTGTGTTTCGTTTATATTGTAAATAATTTACAGCTAAACTTATTTTCCGTTAAATTTTTTGATTATTTACGTCCGCTTCGGTATATTTAAATTTGTTAGTGTGGAATTTCCATGTTTTACTACAAGCACGCGCCAACAAATGCCGCGAGTGATAAACTTTGTTCCGCATGTGCAAGAACTTTGTAGTAATTGAGAAAACACACGAAGCAAGTTGAGTTTGGATTTGTCGTTCTAGCAGGCCGCAACTCTGCTTACATGTTATACGTAGAATAAATTAGTTAGAAGAACCGCTTTTCTTCAGAACAATCGCTATCGACATAAATGTGCTTCGTTATACCCGCCAAAGGAAGAGTAGTTTTTTGTTTCCCGTATGACGGATAGATTCTACCGTTTTGTTTATATCGTTTTTCCGTTGGCACGGCTGCGTAAACAACAGGTGAGTGCTTTGAAGTAAATGTTTGATTTGGTTAAAACCAGTAATTATATGTTGTCTGTTAATTATCACTTATTTTTGTATACATGTCTACTTCTCTTTACCACAGACCTATTCGAAATTTACACCGCAATTTTTACAGGATGTTTTCTACAATTTTTGGAACTGCCTTCGGAGCATTGTCAGACGTAGCACCCACTGAACATACCTAAAGAATTGTATTTAAACAAATCTTTTAGAAGGATAGGATATAGGATTAGGAAAATCAGGAGTAGACACAATATTATTTAAATATATTGCTACTTACCCTAAAAGCGCAGCTGCTAGGTAAATTGCAATAATCGAGTGATGAAGAGCCAGAGAAAAAGCAATCATACCCAGAAGGTAAAATGTCAAAATCAATATAATTACTAATCTGTGTTAAGTTTAATTACTGACTTGTTAAAGTTGCAACTTACATTACTTGTGGTTTTGAAATTTATCCAAAATGTACCCACAAACTGTAATTCCGAGCAATCCTATTATAAGTATCAACAGTCCAATTCTACCAGCATCCTCTGATGAGTTCTGTAGCATATTACATGATGATTTAATGTTTTCATCAATGATATATCTGCACACTAAAGAAATTGTAAACTTTCTATTTATTGACGTACCGGATAATATTCCCATATTATTTGACTAAGTAGAGTAGCAACTGTGTAAAATACTCCCATACTAATTCCAGCTGATATAAATATGAGTACAAACGATAAATCCGTAAAGAGCCGTATGGTTGATTCTTTTAGTTCTAGTTTGCACATTTCTTCTAATTGCTTTTGAGCGCCTGATGGCGGTGTTGGTGGCTTTGATCTAAAAACTATAACAAAAATGTATATTACGTGCATTATAAAATTGAATACCAAGATAACTAAAATCTATATATAAATCCGTTTTATTGAGTAATATGTAACACTAGCGCGTTACTTCAGGAAATATTAAGTAGTAGGAAACATTTATTTATTTCAGTTAGTTAAATGAGCTTTTACCGCGAAAGCCGCCTGAAAAATTTAGAATCTTTGGTAGTAAACATTTGATGACGTGGCTATTCCAATTCAGATAAAGAATTAAAATAGGAAATCACTTAGTACATTAAATACAAACGCTGATAAATATCGGTACTTTACACACCTTCGTATTAATTTAAAACAAATTATAGACCAAAATTGTGGAAGTAACTGGCATAATAAAGTTGTGTGTACAAATTCACACAAACTCAAGAACTCAACTATGGGAAATACACTTCAAAAACCACAATTATAAACACATCCATAAAATTAATACCTTGAGAACAACGAATACCGTATAATTTGAGTAAGGGTCGCTACACTTACATTCACGTCCCCAATTCTCTACCCGAAGGTACTGTATTTGGGTTTAAACACGAATAATTAAGCGCTTTATATAAATCTGACTTCAAAATATATTAATCGTTAAATATAATTTACAAACTAAATTAAAGTTAGGGTTTAAACAATGGTACCCATAGCGTTGACCTTGGAGTGAGTTTGATCAACAAGACACTGGCAAAAGGTAAAAGTGGGGGATCCGCAACACCAAATAGCAGCCACCGGCTTTGCTTACCGGTGTAACCTGAATGACCTAAAACTATCAGAATCTAGCTAAATTAGTATTTACTAATGGGTTTGAATTTTTAAGCATACGCCAAATTCATTAATATCAAAACTATCTATTTATTCTTAGTTTAGAAATTTATACTATCGTCTGCCTTAGTCTAAGTAGTTTGTTCTAACTTCAACCTAAATTCGTCCCTAACGTTCACTATTGTTTCCTAGCTGACTTATTTTGATTTCAATCTTCCTTCCTATAGATAATACGACCAAAAACAGGCACAATGCCAAAGAGAATAAATACGCAACAGAACAATAAAATATATAATGAACAACTATAAAATATAATATATAAATATCTTAATAAAGCATATAAGCATACAACAGTGCATAGAATAGAAAAGAAACATCCCTCAAATTATCGGGTGCACTCGCATAAGCATTATGTCGACTAGCCCCATCAGACTAAAACGTGCTCGTTTACAATTAACTGGAAAATTTACTTATTAATACAAATCAATTCTCATGCTGGTGGTACAGCCACCACAATATTTATAAAAACCTTGGATATCAATTACTTCCGGTGATATGATCGTGTACCAACAAACTAATTATTCTTACCGTTAAGGGGAGATGGGTATGCACTGTTTAAGTCTTGGTGAGTATGCACTAAATTTCCTGGAAAATATATTCTATCACTTTTAAGTCCTGGGGGGGATGTGCGGTTTGACTCTAATTTAATGTCTTAGTTTAATTGATTTATTTGGTTGGTTTAAATTAATTAAGAAATCTGATTTAGTTTTGTTAATTTATTAGTCCAGTTAAAAGTACTGATTTAATACCCGATGTTTTTCTGTGCGTTTTAACAAAGGCAGTAATTGATTTAGTGTGAAATTCACCGTGCATATTTAGATATTTGGGCGTTCTGTTTTGTTTTGTTTTTTGTACATATCTTTGTTTTTTATTTATTTATTAAGCTTATTGTGCACAAAATAAATTTTATGCCAATTTTAAACTACCTCCTACTCCAACTTTCAAGCGACCGTCTCCCCCTCCTCCTTTAGTTTACACCCGGTTCACAGCGTCTAGTCTCGCGGTCATTCCCGCAAATTCCTTCAAGGCTACTTAAAACGCTCTCTAATTAGGCACCCCCTTGACTTCTTCCGCCAACCCTGTTAGCCATCTCGAGTAGGCAGTCAAATATCACGTGCTCGGCGCTTTCCGTGCTTTCGCCGCATTCGCAGCGGTCATTCTCGGTCAATCTGAATTGTCGGAGGTGGGCTAGGATTTCAGTGCCCCGAGCTAGTTTTGTCCGTAGACTGCTGCTGAAATTATGGTAGCCGTGTAAATGTATGCTGGCGAACATGGTTGTTTCTATGCTGACTCAACCCCGACGGCTTGCGAGCTAAGTATCAGGACACCTACAGGTATGCAACTTGTTTTCTTTTGTGTGCGTCAATGGTATAATCCGTATCAACGGTTGGTGTAGTTACGTGACAAGAAACGTCACGTTGTAGAACTATCATTTGTTGCTGCGATTCGATATTATCGCTCTACAGGTGCGATGTACTATTGTTAAAGATGCGTGTCAAAAGAACGCACATGTTCATTTGCTTTATTAATTAGTTACTTTACAAAAATTATTAGGTAAAAGAATTAAAAACACTTGACAAAAGTTTTTATTCGATACTGATTAATTTTATTTTGTGTAAATACAAGATGCGCACTTCGTAGCTACATTTCTAAATTGTCCGTAGAATATAATTGTTGGTTTTAAAATAGTAACGCTTAATTTATTTTCCTTTTGCTTGTTTGTACAGAAACCTTTATTTATTCTCATTGTTAATAGATAATCGTGGGCGATGTACTTTATTTTTTGTTTTTTGATATGTAGGCGAATCCCCCCACTCTCCGCGGTTGGTAGTTAGCCTGGTGTTTACTTTTCCTCCGGCTACGTCCAGGTACGTAGCAAGTAGGTCAAACAAATATTGATGTTGCTAACTTGTTACGTTATTTCGTGGCAGCCACGTTGGGCGCCAAATTTATGCTACGTTGGCTCGTAGCCGTGCGTAACCCAAAGAAAGTCAAAGAAATGACCGGGCTCAATCGGAGAGTAGGGGGGTTGTAGAAAGCAGACTGACATATAAGGTATGCGGCGGTAAGGAGTTAGTGACAATACCTGCAAGAAAATTAGTTAAGCAAACCTGAAAAAAAAGAAAATAAGCATAGCAGCAATGAAAAGTCTAAGTTATTCAGTACTTTGTAGAATGTAAATAAAACTGTTTAGATAAACTATATAATATAATCACGATAAAAGCATTACAACAATTTTTATCACAAAGTGAGGTAATATTGGGGAGTAGCAGAAACGTTTCCTCACACACCAATTAAACATAAATCAGACAAAATGTTAACAAAAGATAAATAGGTAAGTCACAATTGATATGAGTAATTCAGTAGTATTTATTTTGTTTTTCTTTCTTTTTTTTCTTTTCTTAGTAGCATGCACTTCTATTGTAAAAGGTATCAGAACGACATAGATATTGCAAAACAACGGATAGATATTTAAAGTCATATCGAGTAGGAAATAGTTCAACTTACATATAGTCCTTCAGTAACGCTTCCTTACAATTGAAGTGTGGGATTCACGATGTCCTGCACTAACGAAGCACTTCACCCTTGACTGTGAGGGTGTTGATGGAATTTCTTACACTTTACACTAATCACACCTACGTATTTCACTGGTGTTAGCAACAGACATTATCACGCGACGGAACTATGTAGCATTGATAAATCTCTTGTTACTTCTATTTTCTGAGGCAATAATTTCTAAATATGTTGTAGCACTAGTTTAATTTCAACTGGGACTAAATGTATATTATCTTCATAAACATCTAAAAAGCAGTGAGAAACTTCAACCAATACCTTTGTAATCCGGTAATCTGTTATATTTCGCAAATAACGAAATTTGCGCAAGCAAAGATCTGTTGTAGATTCTTTTGGGTTAGAAAATTCAGAAACTACAGTATCAACTGTATTTGGATAATCCAAAGTATGAACTACTCTGATAAAAAGAAAAGGACCGCGAAACTAGATCGCACACCCAGTTCAAATAAAAAAAGACAACTCCACAAAAAAACACAATTAGTAAAGCAACGCATATCACTAAAATAATGTTCCGTAAAACAAGCACGTGCGGTCGAGTCAACGAGTTCTATCACTTCTTTTTTTCCAACAGAAGATCAACAAAAACAATTAGTAAATCAACGCGTATCACTAAAACCGTCCGTGTTCCGTAACCAAGCACGTCAAACACGTTAGATATCAAGCATACTTCTTTCAAATGTCAAACAGAACTACACTGCTACAGTTAATATACAACTTTTAATTCACAAGAAAAACCACTAAAATCGTGCCGTGTTTGTTTATGAACAATTCGAAAATTTATACCGCATTAATTCTCGCTATTTTCAAAGCATCAAGCAAACAGTATTTTTAACGTCATTAATATATAGGAACGAAAAGCAAACTACAACAGTTCATCTGTTTATATCAACTCGTTGCTATTCCAACCTCTTATCGTAAATTATCTAGACTTGTATATCCACATAAGGAACAAAATTTATATGAATGCAGCCATCATATCTACTAATTAATTACAGCGGTTTATCATTTCCGATAAGTTGGGAAGTAATTTACGAATAAATCTATTTAAAATTCGTTCCTCGCAATTTATTTATTAATGAAAATCAATCTTCAATTAAACTACTTTTAAAATTAATACACGCGAGTTAAATTGCATACAAATCTGAAAACTATTCGAAAGTATTTACTTTATACAAACAGCGATCCCAAAGAAACGATGTATTTTTAAGTACGCTAACAGAAAGGAGCGTAAAATATTAAGCTTTAAAAATGCCCGTTACAAACTACTGAAGTGGTTATAATTCGGAAATTTTAGTTTTCCTCAGAGCATGATATTCAATTTTATCGATTCATTAATATTAGTATTAAAATCCGGCTCTTTGTTATTGGAAGCCTGGTATAAACTTCCAGTAGAATTGGTACTAGATCTTTACTTTTTTTAATTGGACTAATACAGAGGAAATGAATGATGCTACAAAGAAAAGCCCTAGTATTTTATTTAGACCGTTTTAAGTCAAATGCGTTTGCAAATTTATATAAATAACTCTAGTTAAAGGACAATTAAAAAGCGTTCATTTTAAATCGTAATCTTTGAACGGGTTGGATATGCTAAGGCACAAATTAAGTACTGTGCTATTACGACTCTACTCGGTATAGTAGGGTTTTGAAAATCGGTTTGTGTAGGACAAGTTTAAAAGAAAATATTGCTATGGTATGGAAGTGATTATTTTGTTTACGTTTATATACATGACATTTATTTTCTAACCACGAAGAAAGTGTTGCAAATTATCTTTTTGATTTTATATAAACATTGTGCTTTAACGGAAGGCTGCATCGACTTCAAAATACTACAATTAAAAAGGTTGAGTATTACGGTGAACATTTGGAGATGAAGAACATGCCAATCTTCAACTTGAACTACTGTGTATAATCCTCCGGGGCGAACTGCGGGTTTTTCTTTATCATACGACTCACCTCCGCCTAACTATATGACTTTTTACTTAGCACGGTTTTCTTCCGGCCCCGCTCTTTGTTGTGGTAATCGGTGCGAACTAATTAGGTTGCTTTCGTCTCTCTATTCCTTACCCGATTGGTAAACATTAATTAATAATTAAATAGGGAAGCAGGAAAATGTGGAGCTTCGAATAGTTTTGTCGATGGTTTACATTTCTTTAGGATTTAAGAAACACCTGGTCAGATTACCGTGTAAGATTTAATTTTTAGAAAAGGTTACGTCTATGTATAATGAAATCATGTTTTTATGTTAATTGTGGTTAAGTTTAGGTGGGTTTTTATTTCAATTATTTACGAAATAGGTAACCAGTAATTTGTATGGATATCCAGCTACACCAATGATAATCGTATTGGAAAGTGGTATTTTATTTTAAGAAATTCAATTATGACCAACTTTGAAAACCAACGCTAAGAAGTTATACGCGGAATAACAGACTTCCACATACAAAAGACATTACAACTTGCGGTGAGCGACTGTTTGGCGACCCTAAATTTTGACAGAGACAAGACCTTTCAGGGTAGGTGTTAATGTAATGTAGAGCTTTTAAAGTTTAATCTTATTAATTATTAATTTTGCATTTATTTTTCTCATTTATCCATAGGAACCCACTCCCGCACTACTGTAGTTAACCAAGGCATCCTTTTATTGTTACGTGGTTCCCACCCTTACAAATCAAAATTTGAATTGTTTCAACGCCTATTTTGCCCTAACAAAACGTAACTCAGGTCTATGATTTATTAAAAAGCCCTAAAAGGAAAACAGATTTCAATACTACGCATTACGAGTTAGAATACGAAGATGTAAGTATGCGTAGTTACCAGAGATAGTTTTGCGTAAAGACACCAATTGCAATAGTGAATTTTTATGGCAAAGTCTATTTTATTGACTGAAAGTTTCTAGAATAAGAAATGATTAAATAGCAGTAGGTTTATATATATATATATATATATATATATATATATATATATATATATTGCTGTGAAACCTCTTGAATTACCTGGTCTGTTGATTTTCTTCTGTTAATCGCCTCGGCTGCTCCTCTAGATAGCTTTCATCCTCATACATAAAAAAACAAACACATTCCTACCACAAACATCAACGTCAACTCTATTTACATCAATATTCACAATACATTAAAATTTCAAAATTAATATTCAGCATAAATTTTAATATCGGAAAATTTCAAAATTAAATTTATTTTCATTTTAATGTGCATCCAGAATTAAAGTCCTTGTAGGATGCCTACTAATTACTATAACAATATATGCAGAGTACAAAGGAGCATCTACCACCCTTTACGTTAATTAACCAGGTTCGTCTAATTGAGCTCAAAGACATACCCATATTTTTATCATAATCCAGAACATCAATACTAAATACCCTTTCTACTTAAACAAGCAAATTTCACCTTAAAATTAAAATATTATTGTTAGTACAATTTCACTACTATCCATTTTAAATAAACAAACTAGAAAGTTATTCAACACACACCAACATCTCAAAGTTCAAACAAAATAGTATAATTTACCTGAAGGTTACTTGCACTCGTAGCTTCAATGTACATCGTCCCTTTGTTAATCACACCATTCCAACTGGGTTATATTTACGGCTTCTGATTCTCAACGCTTTAAAAATTTTCTCCATCACCATTTATTTAAAGTTGTTTCAGGGCTTTTCCGGAACTAATCTGTGTATATCTGAACCTTGTTTTGTGGATCCAGACCCGTTTATGCACCATTTAAGTATTAATGCCCCCGAAAAATAACAAAGAAATTCATACTTCTTTCACCAAGATACGCCAAAACTGCCTACTTTTGTGTATTTATTTGTCATAGTAAATTTTACCAATTGGTACAGTGATACTAAATTTTATTACCTTGTATCTATGTGCACTAAAGTATATTCATGTTAGCACGTAACGAACAAACTATTTTGAATCACCAAAATATACGAGCAAACTTTAAATTATTTTATCAAACTAAAATGCACTGTTTAACATCTTGAATCAAGTCGCGGATGTAAGAGAGCTTGTTTATATTCACCTCGGTATATATAGCGGTTAGCCTGTCTGTCGGTCGAGTCCTCAAAACGGCCAGTTTCTAGAATTTCGCATGCTCTGTTCCCAGTCCGTAGCCCGCGCGTCGGTTTTTACGAATTTTGCTCTCGCCCCAGTTAAATCTCAGAAAATTTCCACACGGCACGCAACGTCTGAGAATACCTAATTAAATTTTAAACAGAAATCGCTGTTTCTACCTCTGATATTTGCATCCTATTTTCAACCAATTGTGACCCTCGTGACGTTGCTTAAATCACGCCTTTTACTATATGTGTCTCGGTCTTGTGCATATTATCTGTCTCTATCTAACCTGTTCTTATTGATGCAAATTGATATTCCTTATTATCGATTATTTCAGTCCATGTGGACTATCTGGGTTAAATAACCCCGTATCGCACCTTCTCGTGAATATTAAGCCCCGGTTTCTCCAAGATTCTTTGTAACCATTAATTATCTGCAAAATTTACGCCGAATGAGCTTTTTAAACTACGCAGGTGTTCAAACATAATATTAATTCTCAGAGCTTTATTTTATTGGGTTTTTACAAGTTTTTATAGATATTAACGGTTCAATTAACTTCAATTAAAATTAATACCCTTTAAATTTTAGTGAATCCTAACTAAATATTAATTATTATCTGTACGTTTTAATACCGGTTACTTAAAATAGGGTTAATTAATATAAATTTTGCACGTAATTTCCATTTGTTTCTTTCCTCGGAATAATTACATTACACGTAGAGCTTGTTAATACTGTTTATTTTGATATAAAGCGTCTTGCACATGATTTAAATCTCTTATTTTTACTGAAACTAATACATTTTTTATTCTCCACGGTGTTTTAATAAAGCGTATTATCTAATAAAATTCCTTATACACGGTGATTAAAATTATTTTATGTAATTCATTAATTTTCTACCCTGGTCTAAATATGAGTAATATATATATATATATATATATATATATATATATTGTAGTGGTTTTAAAGGGCTAAATCTACGTATAAACAAAGTAATTTCAAAACACCTTGTATAAAGGAAACAACCAGAATTTACGTGCGAAATTTATTCCAGTTAGTTCATTTTTAAGTAACAGGGATTAACAAAATTTTACAAATAATGAGTAAAATTTAGTTAAGTTTGTAAAGAAAAAAATGTTAGAAGCCAATGCAATTAATTTATTAATTTAATTGAGTTTAATTGAACGGTTATTTACGTATAATATGCATAAAAGCGTGTAAAAATCAATAATACCAAGGTAAAACGCGTTGCTAACAAACAAATATATCGGTGGGGTTGAAATACGCTGAAAATCCAACTCGTAGAAATGTTATTTAAAATTAAACAGCTGCAGATTTCTAAATGTCAAGTTCCATGTATTTTTGTAAATAATAAACAAGTTTCAAAGAATATCGAGTAAACGGTCGAATGTTTCCCATTAAATGCTAATGAGCGGTTATTTAAACCACGTAATTTTTGGGGTCCACATGGAGTTGTAGAACGCGGTCAGAACTATCGATTTTTACCACTCAAACAAGGTGAGAAAGAGACGTAAAATATGCATAAGCAAGAGACAGCGTTAGTATAGGCGGGATTTGTGAAACGTCAATGCATAGACTATTGGTCGATATCGTTAGTCGCACATCAGACAAGACACGGGTATATTGAATATTAATTTTCAGAAAAGATCGTAACGACGCGCTGAATTCGAGGATTTACAAATCGGTTAAACCAAAATTTTAAGAACGTGTTGTTGTAAATGAAGAAATTCGCGTGAAATGCGGCCAGAGGTGGCATCAGAAATTGTATAAATACCTTTTCAAAATATAATAAAAACCCTTAGTATTTTGAACGCTTCAGACTACGTACCAAAGCTACCACGAGCTTGTAATTATAGAAATTATTTTAAATTATATAGCATGGTGTTAGCTTCATATTTTGTACGCGAATTGTGCCAAGTTTACATTTTTTATTGAGGTATCACATACATTTTTTTTAACAATCTCGTGTAGTGACGTTAAGTAACGTGGATTAAATTAAATAATTATGAAAGAAGTACAATTAATTTGAATTTGGAAATTGGATACACCGAGGAGGCAGCGCAAGCAGCTCAACTTAAATGGGGTTTTTCTACTAATAGCTAGAAACGGCCTGCAGAAAGAAGCAAATACAAGGCATCGTTACCGGAGCAGAGATCTTCTAGAAATTCCAGGTAATGCTTTGAAATTGTGTTGTTACAAACTATGAAACTATGAATATTTGGTGACGTATGAGAGTGAATTTTAAAGGTATTGTGCATTGTTTTGCGTATTGAAAATAATAACACTTGATTACTCACTCCCGAAAAATAGCAGAGCAATTTATAATTCGCTCACGCTATACAAAGCGGCATACTTCAATGTATTTATTTATCGCTACTACTTTAGATAATTGGCACAGTAATACCCGCAAATATAACTAGACTTTATTACCTTATCTGTCTTTTCTAAGTGCACTAATGTATAATAACTTGTATTGTAGCACGTATTCTGCTTGCAGTATCGTATAACATCAAACAATAAGAGAGAAAACTGTTTAAAGTATTCAATAAAATCAAAAATCTAAGAGAGCGAAACTCCTATTAACACGGGTTTATATAATGGCCCGCTTGCACGTCGAATTTGTCCCGCAACGGGAGCAAAACTGTTTAAAGTATCGAATAAAATCAAAAATATAAGAGAGCAAAACTCCTATAAACACGGGTTTATATAATGGCCCGCTTGCACGTCGAATTTGTCCCGCAACGGACAATTTTTAGAATTTCGCATTCTCTGTTCCCTTTCGACCGTCCGGCACAGCGATTCTACTGAAATTTGCACTCGTCCTAGTTGAAAATCTAAGAATTTTCCACACGGCTCGCAACGCGTCCGCAAACAACTAATTAATTTACACACCAACTGCTATGCTTTCCCCTCTCATGTTTGCATTTTATTTCAACCGATCGCAAACCCAGTGACGTTGCTCAAATCACGCCTTCTATTATCCGTGTCTCTGCTTGCGCATTTTATCCGTCTCTTTCTACCCTGGTCTGAGTGGTACAAATCGATATTCTTTACTATCTGTTGTTTCAATCCACGTAGATTCCTATTTGAGTTAAATAACCCCTCATCTAGCCTTTCTCGTTAATTTAAGCTACGGTTTATCCGACCGTTTGCAATATACGCAGAATTTTCATGTATATCCAAACAAATTAAACAGAACGTAATATTTAAAAATACGCAGGTGTTCAATCGTAATACTTCTACGATTTGGATATTTCACGTATTTTAACCTTCTTGATATATATTTGTATGCTAGCAACGCGTCTCATATTTGGTATTATTGGGTTTTTAAAAGCTTTTATGCATATTATTTATTACTAATGGTTCAATTAACTCCAATTAAAATAATAATGAATGACATTGACTTCTACCCTTTAATTTTTAGCGAATACTAATTAAATATTAATTATTATTTGTACACTTTGTTTAATACCCGTTACTTAAAAATTGAATTAATTAATATAAATTTCGCACGTAATTTCTATTTGTTTCTTTATACAAGGCGATTAAAATTATTTGATGTCGTTAATTAATTTTCTACCCTGGTCTAAATTTGAGTATTTTATATATATATATAATATATATATATATATATATATATATATATATATATATATATATATAATAATATAATTACATGTTTGTATTATTCCGAACGTTGCAAAAATGGGATGATCAAGTTATTAGTACATGAATTATGTATATAACTAGATTCAATTTCTTTAAATGCAAGACGTAATTGAAAATCGTTAACAAGAGCCAAGCTTCAGTAGTATTAAGTATAACATCATCTAAACAATTAGGCTAGATAGCTCAATTGGTTAGAGCACTGATCCGGAAAATCAGAGGTTGCAGGTTCAAGTCCTGCTGTAGCCGTTCTTTTAGTGGTTTTCAATTACTAGTTTGATTTGAAATGGTAATTCAACTTTAAATACAAGGTTGGGTTTTCATTTCATCTTAATAACTATTATAATTACTATTACTCAAATTTAGACCAAGGTAGAAAATTAATTAACGACATCAAATAAATTTAATCACCCTGTATAAAAAAACAAATAGAAATTACGTGCGAAATTTATATTAATTAATTCAATTTTAAGTAACGTGTATTAAACAACATGAAATAAAGCTCAGAGAATTATATTAAAACGTTCATTAGGAGCACACACCTGCAAACTTTTAAATGTCAAAGTTCTAATAAATTTGAATAGATAAACATGCAGCTTCTACGTATATTGGAAACGGTCGGATGTTTTAGCAGGAAAAGCTAGATGAGGGGTTATTTTACTTACGTAAGAATCCACGTGGATTTAAATAACAGATAGTAAAGAATATCGATTTGTACCACTCAGACCAAGGTAGAAAAGGACGGATAAAAAGTGTATAGCAGAGACACTGATAATAAAGGCGTGATTTGCGAAGCTTCACTAGGGCTACGATTGGTTGAAATAAGATGCAAACATGAGAGGTGTAAACATAACAATTTCTGTATAAAATTAGTTAGTTGTTCGCAGACGCGTTGCGAGGCGTGTGGAAAATTCTTAGATTTTCAACTTGGACGTGTGCAAATTTTAGTAGAATCGCTGTGCCGGACCGTCGAAAGGGAAAAGAGAATGCGAAATTTTAAAAATTGTCCGTTGCGGGACAAATTCGACGTGCAAGCGGGCCATTATATAAACCCGTGTTTATAGGAATTTTGCTCTCTTATATTTTTGATTTTATTCGATACTTTAAACAATTTTGCTCTTTATTTTTGATTATTTAATACTTTAAGTAGAATACGTGGTGATTACGTGCTACAATAAAAGTTATTAGTACACTTAGAGAAGATAGATAAGGTAAAAAGTCTAGTAATATTTGCAGGTATTACTGTACCAAGTATCAAAATTAGTAGCGATAAATAAATACATTGAAGTATGCAGTTTTTAGTATAGCGTGAACGAATTATGAATTTCTTTGTTATTTTGTTCGGGAGTGAGTAATCAAGTGTTATTCGTAAACGCGATTGGATCTACAAAACAAGATTTAGATACATACATAGATGCGTTCCTGAGAAGCCCTGAAACTTTTTAAACGAATGGTGGTGTAGAAAAATTTTAAAAGGCGACCCGCTGGAATGGTGGGATGAGCAAGTCCGATGTACATTGAAGCCACGAGTGCAGTAACCTTCAGGTAACTTATGCATTGTTGTTCAATCTTTGATGTTTTGGTGTGTGTTGAATATCTTTATAACTTGTTTGATAAAAATGGACAGTAGTAAATTTGTATAAACAAATTTTTAATTTTAAGGTAAAATTTTCTTGTGTAAGTAGAAAGGAGTATTTTTCAGGTTTATGTTTTTGATTATGATGAGAATTTGGGTCTGTCTTTGAGCTCAATTAGACTAACCTGTTAAATTAACGTAAAGGGGTGGGAGATGCTCCCTTTTATTCAGACTCAGGTCTGCACACATTGTTAACTTAATTAGTATGCATCCTACAAAGACTCTAATTCTGGATGCAAATTAAAATGATGACAAATTTTAATTTGAAATTTTATGATGCTGAAATTTATGCTACAATTTAATTTTGAAATTTTAATGTATTATGAATATTGATGTAAATAGAGTTAACGTTGATGTTTGTGGTAGAAATGTGTTCGTTTTTTTTATGAATGAGGATAAAAGTTTTAACTAGGTGAGCAGCCGATGCGGAAAGAGTAAAGAGGCGATTATCAGAAAAGATTCACCAGGGCGAGAATCACAGCAAATCTTGGTGCCCAATTCGAGAGGCTCGAATATTTTTTTTACTCTGGTGAGGCTTTTTGTAGGAATCACAGCATCTCTTGACGCCCAAATCTGTGGGGCTCGAATGATCAGCAGAAAGTACCAGTTCCCGTGACCGAAGGAGCATTTCACAGCAATATATATATATATATAAACTAATTGACCTTTCAATGAAATGACGTTACATGTCAAAAACAGGTTTTCTACTAAAAACACATTAACTTATGATTAAGGAAACAAATTTTCCGAAACGTTAAGTTGAATAAATGTTTTAAACTAAACCACTAACTTTTATCGAACGAAATTT
This sequence comes from Platerodrilus igneus, assembly GCA_036346225.1. Classification (NCBI taxonomy): domain Eukaryota; kingdom Metazoa; phylum Arthropoda; class Insecta; order Coleoptera; family Lycidae; genus Platerodrilus; species Platerodrilus igneus. The sequence continues at coordinate 178,735 of JARFIW010001105.1, read as the reverse complement.
ATCCCAATATTAAAAAAAAAAAGGTCAATTAGTTTATAACAAATACGTTCGTTATTGAAAGGAAGATCAACTTTATATATATATATATATATATATATATATTGCACTGAAAACCTTTTACATTATGTTATTATTGTGTATGGTGATACCGTCTGCAACATTATGAAAACATTATGAAAAGGTACGCGTTATTAAATAAAAGCGTGAAGCATAAAAATTCATTCGTTTCATTAAAAATAAGAGATTTAAATCATGTACAAGACGCTTTATATCAAAAGGAAGCAGTATTAAAAAAGCTCTACGTGTAATTTAATTATTCCTAGTAAAGAAACAAATAGAAATTACGTGCAAAATTTATATTAATTAACTCAATTTTAAGTAACCGGTATTAAACAAAGTGTACACATAATAATTAATATTTAATTTGTATTCGCTAAAAATGAAAGGATAGAAGTCAATTTTAATTGGAGTTAATTAAACCATTATTAATAATAAGCATAAAAACCTGTGAAAATCCAAGATTAAAATACCATGAAATAAAGCTCTGAGAATTAATAGTACGATTGAACACCTGCGTAGTTTAAAAGTCACGTACGGCGAAAATTTTGCAGATAACAAATGGTTTCAGAGAATGTTGGAGAAACCGTCGCTTATATTAACGGGAAGGCGCGATACGGGGTTATTTAACCCAGATAGTCCACATGGACTAAAATAATCGATAATAAAGAATATCAATTTGCACGAATAAGAACAGGGTAGATAGAGACAGATAATATGCGCAAGACCGAGACACATATAGTAAAAGGCGTGAGTAGAGCAACGTCATGGGGTTGCGATTGGTTGAAAGTAAAAGGCAAAATTTGAGAGGTAAAAATAACATTTCTGTATAAAATTCAATTAGTTATTTCCAGACGTTGCGTGCCGTGTCGAAATTTCTGAGATTTAACTGGGGCGAGTGCAAAATTCGTAAAAATCGCATGCCGGGCTGCGGAATGGGAACATAGCATGCGAAATTCTTTAGAATTGTCCGTTTTGAGGACTCGACCGACAGACAGGCTAACCTCTATATATACCCAGGGGAATATGAACAAGCTCTCTTAGATCTTCGACTTGATTCAATGCGTTAAACAGTGCTTTTTAGTTTTCCGGTTTTGATTAAATAATTTAAACAGTTTGCTCGAATAGTTTTGTGATGTAAATCTTTACGTGCTACAATGAATGAACTTTAGTACACTTAGAAAAGAAGATACAAGTAGACAGTTTTGGCGTATATTGGTGAAAGAAGTATGAATTTCTTTGTTATTTTTTGGGGGTATTAATAATTAAATGGTGCATAAACGTGTCTGGATCCACAAGACAAGGTTCAGATATACACAGATGAGTTCCGGAAAAGCCCAGAAACAACTTTAAATAAATGGTGATGGAGAAAATTTTAAAACCGTTGAGAATCAGAAGCAGTAAATATAACCCAGTTGGAATGGTGTAATTAACAAAGGGACGATGTACATTGAAGCTACGAGTGCAGTAACCTTCAGGTAAATTATACTATTTTGTTCGAACTTTGATATTTTGGTGTGTGTTGAATAACTTTATAATTTGTTTATTTAAAATGGACAGTAGTGAAATTGTACTAACAATAATATTTTAATTTTAAGGTGAAATTTGCTTGTTTAAGTAGAAAGGGTATTTAGTATTGATGTTCTGGATTATGATGAAAATTTGGGTATGTCTTTGAGCTCAATTAGACGAACCTGGTTAATTAACGTAAAGGGGTGGTAGATGCTCCCTTTGTACTCAGACTTCGGTCTGCATATATTGTTATAGTAATTAGTAGGCATCCTACAAGGACTTTAATTCTGGATGCACATTAAAATGATAATGAATTTAATTTTGAAATTTTCTGATATTAAAATTTATGTTGAATTTTAATTTTGAAATTTTAATGTATTGTGAATATTGATGTAATTAGAGTTAACGTTGATGTTTGTGGTAGGAATGTGTTTGTTTTTTTTATGTATGAGGATGAAAGTTATCTAGAGGAGCAGCCGAGGCGATTAACAGAAGAAAGTCAATGGACCAACACAGTTAAGGTAATGAATAGCTTTTTGGTAGGATTCACAGCATTCTTGTCTTCCAATCAGTGGGCCACGATTCTAATACAGGGTAACACAGCATTCTTGACGCCAATTAGCAGAGGCTCGATTCAGATAATAGGGAGGTTTCACAGCAATCTTTGGCGACCCAAAAGTGAGGCTCGAGTTCCAAATAAAATTTTTGTGATTTTATTCCAGGAAACTGGCGATCTGAGAGAGAGAGTTTCTGTGTGTGTATAAATTTAAGAGTATTTTAGAGTGTGTGTGAGTGATTAGAACGTATGCAGAGAAAAGAGTGGTTAAGGAGTCAAGGAGTGGAAATTGGAAGTGACGATAGTGCATTGTGTGAGAAAAATTCTAAAATGGAAGAAGCTGGAGGCAGTAGAGATCAGTCGAGGACGGAATCAGGGGATCAAGGAAACGAGATGATAATGAGAATGCTAGAGAGGATGAGCGATGAATCCAATAGAGCAAGGGAAGAATCGAATAAGAAATTTGACCAATTAAATCAGGAATTAGGGGATAAAATAGAGCAATCGACGAAAGAATTTACAGAATTTAAAAATAGTCTTACCATGAAAATGGGGGAAGTAGAAAATAGAGTTGAAAAAAATGAGCGTGATATTACAGGTCTTCGACAGGAAATGGGACATTAAAGGTCCGAAGTACGCAGTTTTTGTGAAGAAGAGATTAATATAAAAATGACTGAAGTAACGGACTCATGTAGGGATCAGTTAGGCAGGGTAGAGCGCGAAGTTAGTAGTATCAAATACAACATGTCGAATTTAACGGGGGATGGTCCCAGATTTTCTACAGGTGGAGTATCATTGGACCAACACATGAAGTTTTATGGCGATAACAGGGTAAATCCACAAATTTTTATTAATAGTGTAAGAAATCTAGTGGGAAATTTATTTGACGAACAGACTAAACTGAATACGATAAAAACTTTATTGAAAGACAACGCGGAAGCATGGTACAATTTAGTAGGACAGGACATAGACACCTACACGGAGTTTGAAGACAGATTTTTAAAGCACTACTGGAGTGACCACAGACAAGACCAGGTACGAGACGACTTAATCACAGGAAATTTAAGGAGAATTTTCAGGAAGTAGGAGCAATATGCTATACGCAAGTATAGCATAGCAAAGCAACTGAACCCACCACTGACGGACCGACAAATTATTAAGTATTTATCACGACACTTCGAGGTAGAAGTAAGACAACACGTAGCACTACAGAACATAGTGGACAGAGAAATGTTTTTAGAATACCTGCAGAGGTACGACGACGTAAGTAGTGGACGACCTCGGGATAATAGGGAAAGACAGATCAACACAGTTAGGTTTGACAATAGACGGGACAACTATGCTAGAAGGGGAATAGTTACGGATACCAGCGACAGAATTGGGAACAGAGACGACCATACGTTAGAAGTAATAGTTTAGGAAGGGGACCTGCACCGAGACCGGAACCTACCAGAAGGAATAGTTCACCGGACATGAGGGGGGACTGCTAATACAGACACGGAACGAGTGGAAACGCCTAGGACATACGCTGAGGTGACGGCTAGACCAGGACCGAGTAGGGAAAACAGACCTGGACAAGATTTTTAGAACGCGACAGACCACTAGATTTCAGTGTAAATGTATATGAACATCCACGTGAATTTTTCAAAATTGAGGAGGAAGTAGAGCCAGAAACTGAGGAAAAATTATGTTTGCCAATTATTAATATAGGAATTTTTGAGAATAATGTAGAAGTATTACTTGATACAGGGGCAGAGGCGAGTTTAATATCGGAGGAATTCGTCAGCGAAATTAGGGATAAGGTTTGTGATAGAATTATGTCTATAAAGCGTAGCCATTTAGTAGCTCCAAATAAAAAGAAGTTTGCTGTAGTAAATAGTGTTGTGGTGCTTAGGATAGATATAGGAGGTTTAAGCTGTGAACAGGAGTTTGTAATTGTACCTGGACTGAAGTTTCAGAGCATGTTAGGTGTTGACTGTATGATGAAGTTAGGGGTTTTGATAGATATGGAACGGAAGGTAATAAGGATTAATGATAGGGTAGTGCCATGGAAGGGCAGTTATGAAGTCACAGAGGATGACTCAGGGTTGAGTATTAATGTAGTAGAGGTAGAAGATGATGAAGGTAAACAGATCAACACGATAAGATGTCCAGAGGATAGGAGAGTAGAGGTTCAAGCTTTAGTACAAAAACATGCAGAATTAGTGGGGGTAGAAGCAACAGCAGCAGATCGGGAGCAGGTGAAGGCAGAATTATTTTTGACGAGGTTAAGTGGCAAGTTTGTTTTTAATAAAGTAGATCTAAGGAATTCATTCTGGCGGATTCCATTACACAAGAATTCTAGAAGGTACATAGGATTTTCCGTATCGAGAAAAATCGAGAATTTTAAGGTAGTATCGTTTGGTTTGTCGGCAGAAAAGAAAATAATAATAAATGAGAAACAGACATGTGTAGAGACTGAAGAAGAAGCAATATTAAAGAGTCAGGATAATAGGGATGATAAGTTTATTGTATGTGAGATACTAGGGATGATAAGTATAGATATAGAAGGGGGAGAAATAGGGATGAAGAGTATTAGGTTGGTGAGAAGAAAGACTTGGAGGGTCAAGAAGAGAGTTAGATTTAAATAACTTAATGAACAAAGGATAGAGATAGGTGAATTTTAGTATAGTTATAGAAAATAAAGCTAGGTATAGGATAAATATGGGAGATAATTAGAAATAGGTTTAGGATGAGAATAAAGAGTAAATGTAGGAAGAAAATAAGATAGGTTAAGTATAGATATTTCATATAAGATTAGTGGAGAGTTAGGAATAGAGTAAGAGTAGGATAGGTATATAGGATTAGGTAGGGGGAAGTAAAGTATAGTGAAGATTAGGTAAAAGTTAAGAATAGGATAGGTATATAGGATGTATATAGGATTAGATGGATAAGTAGGATGAAGTTAGGGATAATTTCAGCTTATAAGATTAGGTGAGAGTTAGGAATAAGATAGGGATATAGGATAGATGTAAATATTTTTTTTTGATTGGATAAGGTAGGTAAGTTAGATAGATAAGGGTAGAGAGAGATAGGCATTTTTTTTTGTAAATTTTGTTTGCGGTTTAAATATTTTATATTTGAATTCAAATAAGTGGGATTATTTGTATTCAAATAGGGGGAAAATACTCATATTTAGACCAGGGTAGAAAATTAAATAATCACATCAAATAATTTTAATCACCGTGTAGAAGCTTTGGGAAAAGGTACGCGTTATTAAATAAAAGCGTGAAGCATAAAAATTCATTCGTTTCATTAAAAATAAGAGATTTAAATCATGTGCAAGACGCTTTATATCAAAAGGAAGCAGTATTAAAAAAGCTCTACGTGTAATTTAATTATTCCTAGTAAAGAAACAAATAGAAATTACGTGCAAAATTTATATTAATTAACTCAATTTTAAGTAACCGGTATTAAACAAAGTGTACACATAATAATTAATATTTAATTTGTATTCGCTAAAAATGAAAGGGTAGAAGTCAATTTTAGTTGGAGTTAATTAAACCATTATTAATAATAAGCATAAAAGCCTGTGAAAATCCAAGATTAAAATACCATGAAATAAAGCTCTGAGAATTAATAGTACGATTGAACACCTGCGTAGTTTAAAAGTCACGTACGGCGAAAATTTTGCAGATAACAAATGGTTTCAGAGAATGTTGGAGAAACCGTCGCTTATATTAACGGGAAGGCGCGATACGGGGTTATTTAACCCAGATAGTCCACATGGACTGAAATAATCGATAACAAGTCGAAAATGCAAGGCATTGTCGCAACGAACTTCCAAATGTAGACTTACTTTAGAACAATTTATGTATCGCACATTAATTTTGAACCTATTTGAAATTTTTGATAAAAATTAATTCCGGGGGTCGGGTATCCGTGGTCAGATTTTGTGGGGGTACCATATTTCGACTCAGCTATGTTAGGGGAGTCCAAATATGTATCGCACATTAATTTTGGACCTATTTGAAATTTTTGATAAAAATTAATTCCCGGGGGTCGGGTATCCGTGGTCAGATTTTGTGGGGGTACCATATTTCGACTCAGCTATGTTAGGGGAGTCCAAACATGTATCGCACATTAATTTTGGACCTATTTGAAATTTTTGATAAAAATTAATTCCCGGGGGGGGGTCGGGTATCCGTGGTCAGATTTTGTGGGGGGTACCATATTTCGACTCAGCTATGTTAGGGGAGTCCAAATATGTATCGCACATTAATTTTGGACCTATTTGAAATTTTTTTTTTCCGACGGAATATCGCGGGGGCACGGCGTCCCCGTGGCCCGATTTCAACTGACATCAAAACTTAAGCTCTGGACACCGAGCTGAATCGATTGATGTATCACACATTGATGTCCGACCATTAGAAAGGCCTCGGACGGACGGACAGACGGACGACAAATCGATTTCATAAACGAACGAAGTTCGTTGATAAAGAATATCAATTTGCACGAATAAGAACAGGGTAGATAGAGACAGATAATATGCGCAAGACCGAGACACATATAGTAAAAGGCGTGAGTAGAGCAACGTCATGGGGTTGCGATTGGTTGAAAGTAAAAGGCAAAATTTGAGAGGTAAAAATAACATTTCTGTATAAAATTCAATTAGTTATTTCCAGACGTTGCGTGCCGTGTCGAAATTTCTGAGATTTAACTGGGGCGAGTGCAAAATTCGTAAAAATCGCATGCCGGGCTGCGGAATGGGAACATAGCATGCGAAATTCTTTAGAATTGTCCGTTTTGAGGACTCGACCGACAGACAGGCTAACCTCTATATATACCCAGGGGAATATGAACAAGCTCTCTTAGATCTTCGACTTGATTCAATGCGTTAAACAGTGCTTTTTAGTTTTCCGGTTTTGATTAAATAATTTAAACAGTTTGCTCGAATAGTTTTGTGATGTAAATCTTTACGTGCTACAATGAATGAACTTTAGTACACTTAGAAAAGAAGATACAAGTAGACAGTTTTGGCGTATATTGGTGAAAGAAGTATGAATTTCTTTGTTATTTTTCGGGGGTATTAATAATTAAAAAAAAATGGACAGTAGTGAAATTGTACTAACAATAATATTTTAATTTTAAGGTGAAATTTGCTTGTTTAAGTAGAAAGGGGTATTTAGTATTGATGTTCTGGATTATGATGAAAATTTGGGTATGTCTTTGAGCTCAATTAGACGAACCTGGTTAATTAACGTAAAGGGGTGGTAGATGCTCCCTTTGTACTCAGACTCCGGTCTGCATATATTGTTATAGTAATTAGTAGGCATCCTACAAGGACTTTAATTCTGGATGCACATTAAAATGATAATAAATTTAATCTTGAAATTTTCTGATACTGAAATTTATGCTGAATTTTAATTTTGAAATTTTAATGTATTGTGAATATTGATGTAAATAGAGTTAACGTTGATGTTTGTGGTAGGAATGTGTTTGTTTTTTATGTATGAGGATGAAAGTTATCTAGAGGAGCAGCCGAGGCGATTAACAGAAGAAAGTCAATGGACCAACACAGTTAAGGTAATGAATAGCTTTTTGGTGGTTTCACAGCATTCTTGACGCCCAATTCGTGAGGCTCGATTCGAAAAGCGTAGTTCACGGATTTTGTAGGTTTCACAGCAATATATATATATATATATATATATATATATATATATATCTGGTTACAATTTAACTCTAGCTACAATAATTTCCATGTAACTTTAAAATTAATTATATTAATTATATGAAAATATTAATATATATATATATATATATATATATATATATATTGCTGTGATATTCTCCTGTGAATGCGGGAACTGGGTCCTTTCAACAAAAAAAATTCTAGTCCCACAGATTGGGCGTCATAAACTGCTGTGATCCCTCTCATTCTGCAGGTACTGGCCCTAAAAAAAAATATTCGAGCCTCACGAATTGGGCGTCAAGAATGCTGAGAATCCTACAAAAAGCTATTCATTAACATAACTGGTCCGTTGACTTTCTTCTGTTAATCGCCTCGGCTGCTCCCCTAGATAACTTTCATCCTCATTCATAAAAAAAAACAACACATTCCTACCACAAACATCAACGTTAACTCTATTTACATCAATATTCAGAATACATTAAATTTTCAAATTAAATTTCAGCATAAAATTCAGTTTTAAAAAGAATTTCAAGATTAATTTTATTATCACTTTAACGTGCATCCAGAATTAAAGTCCTTGTTAGATGCCTACTAATTAATATAACAATATAAGCAGACCGGAGTCTGAGTATAAAGGAGCATCTACCACCCTTTACGTTAATTAACCAGGTTCGTCTAATTGAGCTCAAAGACATACCCATATTTTCATCATAATTCAGAACATCAATACTAAATACCTTTCTACTTAAACAAGCAAATTTCATCTTAAAATTAAAATTTTATGGTTAGTACAATTTCACTAATGTCCATTTAAAGTAAATCAATTATAAAGTTATTCAACACACAAAATGTCAAACAAAATAGTATAATTTACCTGAAGGTTACTGTCCTCGTAGCTTCAATGTACATCGTCCCTTTAGTTAATCACACCATTCCAACAGGATTATATTTACGGCTTCTAATTCTCAACGCTTTTAAAATTTTCTCTATCACCATTTATTTAAAGTTGTTTCTGGGCTTTTCCGGAACTCATCTGTGTATATCTGACCCTTGTTTCGTGGATCGAGACACGTATTTGAACCATTTACTTATTAACACCCCGAAAAATAGCAAAGAAATTCATGCGTCTTTCACCAATATACGCCAAAACTGCCTACTTTTGTGTATACATTTGTCGTTGTAAATTTTGCTAATTGGTACAGTGATACTAAATTTTATTACCTTGTATCTAAGTGCACTGAAGTACATTCATGTTAGCACGTAAATAACAAACTATTTTGAATCACTAAAATATACGAGCAAAATTTTAAATTATTTTATTAAACTAAAATGCACTGTTTAACATCTTGAATCAAGTCGCGGATGTAAGAGCTTTTAACGCATCGAATAGTCAAAAGTCTAAGAGGCCGAAATTCATATTACCCCGGTATATATAGCAAAAGCCTGTCTGTCGGTCTGTTCCCCAAAACGGGTAATTCTAAAGAATTTCTCATTCTCTGTTCCCAGTCCGTCGCTCGCGCATCGGTTTTTACGAATTTTTCACTCGCCCCATTTAAATCTCAGAAATTCACACGGCACGCAAACATGTCCGAGAAAAACTAATTAATTTTGTACAGAAATTGTTGTTTCTACCTCTGATATTTGCATCCTATTTTCAACCAATTGTGACCCTCGTGACGTTGCTTAAATCACGCCTTTTACTATATGTGTCTTTGCTTGACGCATTTTCTCTTTCCTTTTCTAACCTGTTCGTATTGGTGCAAATTGATATTCTTTATTATCGATTATATTTTAGTCCATGTGGACTATCTGGGTTAAATAACCCCGTATCGCACATTCTCGTGAATATTAAGCCCCGGTTTCTCCAAGATTCTTTGAAACCATTTGTTATCTACACAATTTTCGCCGAATGAGCTTTTTAAATAAACCCTGTTTTGTATTTCGTGCTAAAGCATCTGACCGTTTCCAATATCCTTAGAATCGACATGTTTATCTAAACAAATTAAACTGAAATTGCCTTTTAAAATACGCAGGTGTGTTCAAACATCCTACTTCTAACTAACACTTCTAGGATTTGCATTTTATTGGGTTTTTACAAGTTTCTATAGATATTATCTGTTACTAACGATTCAATTAACTTCAATTAAAAATAATAGCCTTTAATTTTTAGTGAATCCTAACTAAATATTAGTTATTATCTGTACGTTTTGTTCAATACCGGTTACTTGAAATAGAGTTAATTAAGATAAATTTTGCATGTAATTTCTCTTTGTTTCTTTATTAGGAATAAATAAATTACACGCAGAGCTTTTTTAATACTGTTTCTTTTGATATAAAGCGTTTTGTACATGATTTAAATCTCTTATGTTTACTGAAACGACCGAATTTATTTATGCTTCATGGTTTTAATAAAGCGTACCTCTTCCCAAAGCTTCTACACGGTGATGAAAATTATTTGATGTGATTATTTAATTTTCTACCCTGGTCTAAATATGAGTAATATATATATATAGATATATTATATATATATATATCACAATTTTAAAGTTACATGGAAATTATTGTAGCTACGGTTAAATTGTAACCAGATAAGATAAAAGTAACTTTGTCACACTATAATTAAATCACCTGGATACATCCGATGATCTAAGTGAAATTCACAAACATAATGTTGCAGACGGTATCACCATACACAATAATAACATAATGTATAAGGTTTTCAGTGCAACATCTTACAGACTGCTGAAGATATAGGATAAGAATAAATATGCGATGATAATATGACCAAACAACAGGGAAATACGTATTTTCCACGGAATCAAATGTAAGCTCAATAAGAATTACCCTAATACAATGATATGTCCCTTGAAAACATAGAAATTGGGGAGGAGAATGAGAGCTAGAGAATGACGAAAAAAAGAATTAATTATTCGTGAACCGGTGAACAGAAAGTATATTGCAAGTAATCTATTTCTAGGGGTTGTCAAAGGAACAAATTTGGCTAGAAGTTAAACTAAAGTGATTCCAACGTGGTGTTGTCCGCGGCCCCCACGAACAAAAGCAGGTTGAACAATATTGTTTTCAACAATATAGTTAGAATCCTATTACATTTCACATTGCGAGCTCAAGTCTAGTTCATGAAGGTTTTTCTAAAACAACCTAAGAAAAGCTCAAAACTGTAAGTTATTATATTCAATATTTGCATATTGGAGCATTTGTGAATTGATATTGGTAGGATAGACGGCGAAGAAAGTATAAAACCTCCACCATAGTTTTAGGATATAGTGTTTACTTTATTCCATATAAAGCACTAGATTTTGAAATTTAATTTAAAAGGTTAAGAACGTGATTACGTTACTTTAGTTGGTTAGTTTAATGTTATTATAAATAGAAATTGAGTCTATTTGTGCGATTTAAAATTTTATGTGTATTCGTTTGCAGGGATAATGATATGACAAATTAAAACTGGGGTTGTTTACATAATTTAGCTTTTGTGTATACATGTTTAAAGGGATATTGTTATGACGATTGCAGTAAAATAAAAATCTGTGACATAGTGAGAAGATAGTGCTTGTTTTCTTTGTTTAGAATATAGGTTAGAATGGTTGTAAAAGGAACTCCATTCCCCCAGGAGGCTAAATTAATCAGGATCTACTAGGAAAATTCGTTTTCCAGAGTTCCGTATTCTAAACCCCATATGGTTTGTAAAAGGTTGATCTATAAATCAGTAAGGGGTCGTCCGATTTGAAAAAAACTCCAAAGGATTTGAGAACCTGAGAAAAAACACAATAATAATTGATATCTTACACGACGGAGTTATATTAAAAATACTACTAAGAGTAATTTTTTTATAAGAATTCTAAAAATGGTGTTTGTGGTTAAATACTAACAGGTAAAACCCACTACAAAACAATTATAAGCGTCACTTTTCCAGTCAAGACTTGCATATAACGCCAATTAACATAATAAGGAGCTGCGCACGCTCGACCATCGGCATAAAAGGCGAGGGAGCCATGTTCCAGTGCACTAGTCGTCAAAGTATCGTCGAGTTTGATCAAAATTACAAGTTAAAGATTGATTTCTCTTGTGTTGACGTTACAAGTGATGTGCGAGTACCACAATTAAATATCAACCAACTAGTTGGTAACACAACCTATAGGTTAGGCGAATTTCCACCAAATTCTCACCACCATATAATAGAAGTTGGTTTTGATTTATATGGTGGTCTTCAACCTGCCATCCAAGTTATTTGCTGTAGTGGTATGTGTGCAGATTCTACGATAACATTCTCATACTTCGATTGGAAGAAATTGTGTACTTTTCAAGTGGAATTTCAAATTCACCAATTTGCTCGACTCAAAACAAGTTAGATTAAATGGCTGGACTACTGGAGACGACGTTGTTGACATACAATTGGATCAAGTTTTCAAATTGCAGCTGACCACAGCCTTTAATAGAAGTATATGGCTGTTGAACAATTTTGAAGAGGAGAATTTATATAATGTGGAAATTACAAATAATCAGAATGTTATTGTGCTACCTGCGTAGGAGTGCATCAAGCTATTAAATTTGCGAAAATTAATGTTTTAAAATGGCTAAGTTGAAGTGTAGAAATTTTTCAGAATTGTATGAAAAATTTGTAGGTGATATAAAAAATGTATGTGGAAATACGACTTACAAAGAAAGCGTTCAAACGTTATTAGAGGAAGAGAGCCGTGCCAGTATTTCTCTGTCTAATGATTGCAGCAATGTAAATTACTTGACAGTGTTGGAAATTATTGAATGTTAGCCCATTCAATACTTAAAAGATGCGACTGCAAGGCAATCGCTTGCGCAGATGTTTAGAAATTTGGCTATCCCAGATTTGTCAGACTCTGGTTACCACAGTGGTTTATAGATGTTATCAATACATGTATATATATTTTATTAAAAACATAATATTTCTTGATAAAGTTTGTTTTACATATTTGTATCGCCAACATTAAGCAAAAATTATTAATAAACGTATTAAACTGTCTTGGTTTTTTTATTTTTAGGTTTAAAGTGGTGTAACCGATAACTGTATTCCTTTTAGCGTTACGAAATATGTGGTTAATAGTATGGAAAGTTGAATGGGAATTTTTTCAAAATGAGCAGTGATGCCGAAAACAATTTTTAATTCTAGTAAATACAATTACTCGTTTCCTAGGAATATTCGAGTTTCACTTCCAAATACTTTACAAAACTGACGTCGTCATGTATTTAAAACAAACTAGACACATATTTCCTGTATTTTTCAAAACATGTGGTCAATAAAATAATTAATAGAAAGTGTCGGTGATTGCTAGTGCTTTAACTACAGTGTTTGTATTTCCCTAAATACGTAGTCAAGGATTACCATTAGAAAAAAATATATACCGCTTTCTCATGTAATTCGGGCGACGATGGCGTTAAACTCAATCTTCCCATTTATATATTAAAAAGACATTACATGGGAATGTTTTACATTATTCTAAAAACAGAACATTACTATTTGAAAATGGTTTTAAATATTAAACACTTATGGCTTATAAAAGGTTCATTTCTAAAATTCCCACGGTTTTAGATTTTCAGGAATGGTTGGTTAAAGCATATGTCATAGATGAGCAAAAATTTAGAGGTTGGGAGCTTTAAAGTGTAACTTTGTAAGAAGCGGTCCTATTTAAAATCCGTTTGCATATTTAGATTCTGCGTAAAATTCTAGACTAATTTGATGTGTGGCATGGTTAAAAAATTTATGCGGACGGCCAAAAATCGCTACCAGCAAAAAGTCTTAAAATGAGGGTAGCTCCCTGGGGATGATGTTATTTAAAAAAATCCAAGAAATTTGGATAGCTGAGAAAAATCTAATACTAATTGACACCAAACAAGATAGATGTATCTCGAAGATGAGCTAAACAAGATAGATTTATCTTAAAAGAAACTAAAATAATCTATTATATGTTCGCTAAATAAACAAGCAAAAAAATTGAAAGGTTCGGGTCTTTATAGGGGTGTAACTTTGTAAGAGGTGGCCCTATATTAAATCTGTTTACAGATTTGGATTCTGAGTGAACTTTTAGACTAATTTGATGTGTCGCATGGTTAAAAAATTTATGCGGACGGCCAAAAATCGCTACCAGCAAAAAGTCTTAAAATGAGGGTAGCTCCCTGGGGATGATGTTATTTAAAAAAATCCAAGAAATTTGGATAGCTGAGAAAAATCTAATACTAATTGACACCAAACAAGATAGATGTATCTCGAAGATGAGCTAAACAAGATAGATTTATCTTAAAAGAAACTAAAATAATCTATTATATGTTCGCTAAATAAACAAGAAAAAAAATTGAAAGGTTCGGGTCTTTATAGGGGTTTTAAATTTGTAAGAGGTGGCCCTATATTAAATCTGTTTACAGATTCAGATTCTGCGTAAAATTTTAGACTAATTTGATGTGTCGCATGACTAAAAGATTTATAAGAACGGTCAGAAATCGCTAGCAGCAAAAAATCTTAAAATTGGAGTAGCTCCCCGGAAGATAATGCAATTTAAAAAATTCTTAGAAATTCGGGTAGCTGAGAAAAATCTAATATTAATTGATACCAAACAAAATAGATTTATCTTAAAAGACGAAAATGGTTAGTCGAAGAAAACTTTTTGGTCAAGATGTGTGTGGAAATGTGGATGCTGGTGGAAATGTGGCGGTCGAACTGTTACAAACTACCTACTTCCAACATCCAATTAACTAATGTTGCTTGAAAATATTTGCTCACCTCACGGACTGGTTATCTCCACAGCACAAGGTGAATTGTACTTATTTTTATAAAAAAGAATGAAGTGTATTTCGCCAATTAAAATGCTTATTATTCGTACGTTTACGACACGATACATGATGTCTTTAGAACTACGTAATTAGATGGACCAACTGAAGATGGACGAGGTTTGTATAAAGAGACGACATTTGCCTTGTGAATTAGTGTCCAATGGGTATACTTCTACAAAATGAAACACATTAATGTCGCCAGAGCTACCTAACTAGACTATTTGTATACCGTTTATACTTACACAAAAACGTTAATAGAAGTGATACCGTACATACAATGGCAAATCCAATATTTAGTACATAGAAGTCATAAGTAACATCAGCTTGAATTTTTGACGGTTTTACTACTATTGTTGGTACTATGCAACCGATAGCAGTTCCAATCTACAAATCAGTGATACGGTACGTCAAAATAGTAGGTACTTACCTGGATGCCTAGTATTCCTAAACCACACGCCAGTGCGATTTGGTTTTTTCCAAACCAAGCAACAGCAAACCGAGACGGAATGACCATTATAAATCCTTGACATGTGCAAACTACTATTTGTCCTAAAATAACGACCCAGTATCTGTCGGGTGCAACTGAACCCACCTTTATCCAAGCGGCTGCACAAGTACCAGTCATCGATATCAAAACTGATGTACGCATGTCCTGCAAGTTCATTTAATCATCACAAAAACGTATTATTGTACTTACAATTTTATTCATAATGTGCATAATTGGAAAAATGGTCGGTATATAAATCAATAAAAACAACATTGCGCTCCAATCGACTGCTTCGTATGAAACTCCATAAAAATCGACAGTTATATGGGCAATAATTGAGTACTGTAAGAAATGTATGGCCAAGCATGCGCCACACATTATTTGCAAATATAACATAAACCATCGTATATTATATACACGGAAGTGTTTGAATTTGGACTTCTTTGAATTTGGAATTAACTTGTTCAATTGTCCTAACTCATTGGATACATTTCCTAAAAATAAAAACAGTAACCAGCTTGATACTATTACAAGGTGCTTGAAGTCAGTCTGGAACAATAAGTGGGTTCTGGTGTTGGGCGGCAGTAAAACATTAGTACATTCTCCACACGTGTAGCTCCGGTAAAACAAAAATTGGACGCAAGTTCTATGTTATCTGCCCACTAGCGGCTAACTTGAGGTTTAATTCATGGAAGAGGATGAGTTTGAGCATGAGTTGAATATGGTAATTTAAAATTTCAGAAGAAAACAGGTCGCTACCGCATGTTTAAACATGAATAAAAATGAATTTAACTGATGGGAGATGCGAAAACCCTCTAACAATTAACTTATGATCTCTAACTACAAAACGGCAGTCCGATGTTTCCTAGAATCGGTATAGGTAGAACCGTAACTTGCCTTTATCAAATAATTCTAGCATGTTCATTTCAGCAGAGTAATTGTGATTAAGTTGGAAAACCAATAAAAAAAATGCATTCTGAAGCTTCTCAGATTTATAATTGTAACTACAAATATTTTCCAAAACAGAACGTATCAAAAGTTGTCAGAGTTGACTCTGAAAAGAAAGTCACATAATTAAACTTATCATTGAAGGCACTATTTATATTTCTTCAAATAATCAAAGTTATAAATTGTAAATACACTTCTTACAACAAAAAGTACAAAATGTTGCCTTTAAGTCGTTTTACTGTTACTTTTTTCATAAATAATTTTCTCCGGCATTATAAAAGTAATTCGAGCATAGTGGACGAAAATTAATATAAATTGTTGGTTATTTTGAAAAGACAAAATTCCCGTGACCAGTTTCGCTGTTATTGCAGCTCTTCAGATTGGACCATTTCTCTCAGCAAAACAACCAATAAAGGTTCGAAAATATACACAAATCATGGTATATGAATATGTACAAAATGTAACTCATACGCCCCTATACTCGAATGTAGGTAACTAATTATCGGTAACTTTTACAAGTCCCCGACGTGATAGTATAGATGGCATTGCTAGACAAAATTTTTAAAAACTAGTCAAATGACCGATATGTTTGGGATATGTTTGTATATTTGTACATCTTCTATGCGAATCTGCTGTACATGTATTGTAGTATAACTCTTAGGACCAACTTAACAATAAAACTGAAAACTTGTTTCTTGCTAAGATAGAAATGTAAAGAATACTTTAACGTGGGATACATTTATTATAACTAAATATAATTGAAAATTTAAGTAAAATACATTAGAATGAATGGGTACGAGCTGTTACGAGCTGACCCCTCAGACATCTTAAGCACGAATAAATTCTGGAATCAAAGCACGCAATAAAACATCAGCGCCTCCGCCACAGAAGTAGTTCTCGGCACAAACGCGAAGTAACTTCACTTCGTAGTAATTTTATAAATTCCCAACATGTCTCCGGCGCTGAAAGCTCTAACTTTCAATAAACTAACAATTGTTTAAATACATCAGTTTAAAAGTACAATAGACATAGTATGAACAAGTATAGAACAATAATGAAGCTTAGAACATTAAAATATATTTACATGTTGTCAGTAGGTAGCGGACAGATCCTGCAAAATGATCGACGAACTAGACCAGTATCAGTTTTAATTGACGCAACGCGATTAACACCGTCGGCACCAGTATGAACATTTACAATGCGCCCAAGACGCCACTGTAACACTGGGAGATTGACCTCCTTTATTAGCACCAATGTGCCTTCTTGAAGTTCGGAGTCATTGGAACGCCATTTTTGTCGTTGTTGGAGTTCGGATACATACTCTTTGCTCCAACGTGACCATATTTGTTGCTGAAGAAGTTGAACTCGTTAGAAGGTATTAAGTGTGGACTCTTTAAGGTAACTTAAGGAAATATCAGGAGCAGAAGTCATGGATCGACCAATAAGAAAGTGTCTTGGAGTTAAAAGGAGAAGACCGTTGGGATCAGAAGAAATAGGAGACAATGGTCTAGAATTTAGTACAGCCTCCACCTGTGCCAACTTGGTGGAAAACTCCTCATAGGTAAGAAGGGCATAGCCTAAGACTCTACGTAAGTGGTGTATACACGATTTTACACCCGCCTCCCATAGTTCCCCGAAATGAGGAGAAATGAAATACCAAGTTTTGCGCATGTCAGTTACCTTATCTGGAATAATGGTTCGTTGAGAAAGAAGGAAATTGCCCAATTCAAGAAGTTCTGAATTGGCGCCTATAAAATTTGAACCATTATCAAAGTAAACGGTACTAGGTTTACCGCTACGTGTAATTAATCTGCGAGAAGTCATTAGAAATGATTACTGGAAATATCAGGGACTAATTCTAGGTGGATAGCCTTGGTGGCGAATCAAATGAAAAAAGAAATATATGACCTGGAAGTTTTAGCACTCCGGCCTTTACGATCCTTAATATGAAATGGATCAGCGTAGTTAATGCTGACTACATAAAATGGTGGTGTTGAATTGACTCGATCAGCTGGAAGATTTCCCATAATGGGTTTAGTTAATTTAGAAAAAAATCGAAAGCAGCGGAGACGCCTATGGACAACAATCTTTGCAAGACTGCGACCAGCAGTTACCCAATATCGTTCTCGCATATGCGAAAAAAGAACTTGAACACCACCATGCAACAGGCGAGTGTGTTCACATATAAGAAGAAGCTAAGCAAATCTATGTTTTACTGAAATCAAAATTGGATGTTTTTTCTCAAAGGAGAACTGAGAATTTTGAAGACGACCTCCGACGCGTATTACACCATCAGAGTCGAGAAAAGGAGTTAAGCTTGAAACTGAGCTTGGCTTTAGAATCGGAATGCCTTTCTGTAAACATTTTATTTCTTCCTGAAAGGACTCTAGTTAAGATGTTTTAACCAAGCAAGTATGTGAAAAGGAAATCTCTTCACACGTGAGAGGACCTAGGTTCCTCCCCGAAAGGAGTTTACGACTGTTAACGCCTATATGAAATTATAGGGTTAATCCAAGAGAGGGTGAATGGACTGTATAATAGGGGTTGAAAATTGTCATATAGTGAAGACAGATAAAGGACTTAGTTACTATCACTTACTAATACAAAAGGCTTGTATGCCTGCAACTCTATTGCAAACAAAAGTTTTAAGTTGATTAGGCGGTGTTTTTAGCCACCCTAGAACGACAGTAGAATCGGACCAAAAAACAGATCGCGCAAAGTCTATGCCTAAGGTCTTTGTGGTTTGAGCAGCAAGCTTCGCCAGCAACGCGGCTGCACAAAGCTCTAAACGTGGAATAGTGACAGGCGTAACCTTAGCCTTTGCACACAGAAACCGAACAAAAACTTGATCTTGCGTGTCAACCGAACGTAGGTAGATAGATGCCCCGTAGGCATGAACTGAAGCATCTGAGAATTCATGCATCTCCACCTGTATGGGATTGCAACAGACAACATGACGTGGAATTACAAGATTGTTTAACACAACCCAATTTTGCCGAAAAAGATCCAATTAATTTGAATTGAAACAAAAATCGGATCATCCCATGAAATCCTTTCCATCCAAAGAGACTGCATGAGAATTTTAGCGGATATAAGTGATAACGTAAATGTCTTTTTTCGTGGTTTCTTCAATATTTGAATTGCAAGAAAGTAGGGTTAATTATATAGGCGTATCACGTATAGCTCAGCTTTGCCGATTATGATGATGATAACACTAATTAAAACGTAATGAATTTTAATTAAAATGCACGAACGCATAGGAATGCATACAAAACCTGCTTCACCTGATATAATAAATAATCTGTGTTGTAAAAGTTACTTTGCAAAAGTAGTTAAACTACCTAGATTACGTTTAAGGAAAAGTATTTGAAATTATTTTTCTAGGTAACTACTTTTAAGAAAGAGTAATTAGATTAAAATTACTTTAAGTATTTAAGTAATTTAAGTAAGTACCGAAAACTTTAAAAGCAATTAAATTACTTTAAAAAGCAGTTATTTGTTAAATTACTTGTATTATAAACGTTTTCCCGCGAAACGGAGAAACGTATGCAAGTCAAAGTGAGCCACTCCATGCAAAAACTTCAGAAATATCAATCAAATTGGGATAAGATTTGATAACAAAAGAAATTAATTTTGATAATAAAAAACAGCGGCACATAATTCCAGGTGGCTCCGCGGCGTAGTTGGTATGCGTGTGACTACTACGCGCAAGGTCCCGGTTTCGAATCCCGACACGGTCCGCTTGAAAAATGATAGGCGAACATTTTTCACAAAAATACGTCTTCGTTCGGATGAAAGGTAAAATGGAGGTCCCGTATATGGGTGTTGTCACCCACGAAGGCGGCTCCGTGGCGTAGTGGTATGTGTGTGACTACTACGCCCTAGGTCCCGGGTTCGAATCCCGACACGGTCCGCTTGAAAAATGTTAGGCGAGCATTTTTCGCAAAAATACACCCTCGTTCGGATGAGAGGTAAAATGGAGGTCCCGTGTGTGAGTGTTGACACGCACGTTAAAGATCTCTACCTTGCTTGAAACAGCAAGGATTCGGCAAAATTCAAAACTTTTCAGGTAAAAAAAAACTCGCTTCCTGGCCAATGTAGTACCTTCGGGTGGAGCATTGGAAAATCACATGTAATGTTGTCACCCACGTTAAAAATCTCTACCTTGCATGGAACAGCAAGGGTTCGGCAAAATTCAAAATTTTTCAGGTAGAAAAAACTTGCTTCCTGACCAATGTAGCACCTTCGGGTAGAGCATTGGAAAATCACATGTAAGGCACATAATTCCCCAATGTAGTATCTTCGGCTGGAGCATTGGAAACGTGGCCGTATGTGTAGCGGTCCTTATTCAAATTATACGGCACATAATTCCTAAGCACAAGGTCCCTGGTTTGACTCCCGACACGGACCGTCTGAAAAATGTTAGACGAGCATTTTTCTCAACAACACACTCTCTTTCGGATGAGAGGTAAAGTGTAGGTCCCGTGTGTGAGTATTGTCATCCACGCTAAAGATCCGTATCATACTTAGAGCAACAAAAGTTCGGCAAAATTCAAAATTTGCAGGAAAAAAACTCGTTTCCTAGTCAATGTTGATCGTTCGGGTGGAGCGTTGGAAAATCAAATGTAAGGCACAAAATGTGCTTCGTGGAGCAACTTTAGTTTTGGCTGCTATAAACTTGTTACGATAATCCGTGCAGACAAGAACGAAAAAGTAAAGTAAACAAAAAAGTTATATCGCAATAAAGAATGAGAAAAGGAATCCTACCAGGTAATGCCGTGTCAGCAAAAGACGTCGTAGACTGGGTGGGTTACGCAGAAGAAATGGAAACCTCAAGAAAAAATATTTATTTTCAAACCCTTAAGAAGTCAACATGTTATAAAAGTAAAGCCAACATTCATCCATTTATTCTGGAGGATTAGCATAGTAGAAAAATCTACGCGAAATAATTTATCGCAAAATTATTGTATTGTATTTCAACCTGTACATAAAACAAAAATTAAACAAAATCCAGAATCGACTGTTTTCAGTCCTGTGGTTACCACAAATTTTAAATGTTAATAAAAAAGTATTTACTTATCAATATTCGTATAATGAATGGAAATAATATCTACACTTCACAATTTCTGTAATCCTTTAAATATACCCTTTAATTAATTAATATTATTTGGATTATTCATCCAAAAATTATATATCTCTTAATTTAATTTAAAGTCACCAAAAACGACACCTTTTACAAAAAAAATCTGGAACGTTCGAGACCCTTTTTATACTTTTCACGTAAATTTCAACATATTCAATATTTTTGTTGACATCTTACAAGTTTGAGAGAAAAATAATATATTCAGTTTTTTAAATTTAAATTTGAAAGATTCCGCATACTAGTTAGTCTTGACCTGTGATATCCTGATGTGAGGCGGCTCCGTGGCGTAGTGGTAAGTGTGTGACTACTACGCACAAGGTCCCGGGTTCGAATCCCGACACGGTTCGCTTGAAAAATGTTAGGCGAGCATTTTTCACAAAAATACACCTTCGTTCGGATGAGAGATAAAATAGAGGTCCCGTGTGTGAGTGTTGTCACGCACGTTGCTTGGAACAGCAAGGGTTCGGCAAAATTCCAAATTTTCCAGGTTTAAAAGAACTTGCTTCCTGTCCAATATAGCACCTCCGAGTAGAGCATTGGAGAAGCACATGTAAGATATCCTGATGTGCTGTTGCGTGTTGTGGATCAACGCCCTCTTATTATCTTCAATCGCCATCCAATGCTCTGCCTTGTACCCCTTCACGTGCTTTGAACCAATAGTTTTGTTACTCCTTATTTCCAAAACTTTCCCTCGTGCTTTATTTTATATTACAAACTGTATTTCTGAATACTAGACTTAGATCCTTAGAATTCGCAGTTTTCTTAGATACCCTTTAGAAGTCGTAGGTAAATTAGATACACTTTCAAAGTCGTGAATTAGAATTGGGTTTCTTAGGGACACCTTGGAAGTTGTGAATTAGAATTGGGTTTTTTAGGGACACCTTGAAAGCCCTACATTATTATAAACATTTAGTTTAGATTAATTAATAATTTCTACTCACGTTTTCTGCAAAAAGGCAAAAGCTTTTTCATATATCTTCAATGTCAACTATTATTACACAGCACAATTTTTCACACTGAGTACGAGTATTACAGGTTCGAAGTGCTTCAAATTGAGACTACCCTTTCTTATCAACTCTGGGCGTTATATAGCTTTTGCTATCTACATTTGGATTGGTTTGTCCAAACAGCCTTACAAAGTGTTGTAACCAACCATGTTTGTCTTGGACATTCCTAGTGTTTTCAAGCTGATTTCTGACGAAATTATTCTGTAATTCCGTATCACGTTGGTGTTTGCTATTGTTTTACGATCTTTGACCGCCTGTTTTGTTATTATTGTTGGACATTCATTTAGCTTATGTCTGTTGTTTATGTATATAAAGCATTTAGAGAATTGAACAAAATAACTGATGTAACATGATCGATGTTTTCGTTTACGTCTCTATTTAACTTATCTTTGAAAGTGCGTTTCTTATCAAAGCGCTTTATTATTCTTTATTACAAGCGTAATTGCATGAAATTTACTAGGTTTCATCTTATCTTATATGTATCTATTTTATGAACTTATTGAACGTTTCTTGACGTATTTTAATTACATATATAATTATTTCTCCGCTAAATACGGGTTTTATTATTGGAAGATATGCTTGCTGGCATTGATTAACGTTAATTGCGGTCCTTATACAGGGTGTTAAATGTTTGCTATTTACATAATGTGCGAATTATTTATTTTCCTGCTAAATAAATGCTGTTTTCTTATTCCTATTGCTATTTACAGTTATTACGCGACCCTAACGACTCAATACACCCCTAAACAACCCCTTATCACAGCAATATATATATATATATGTATATATTGCTGTGTTAATAGGGTCATTTAGGGGTAGTAAGGATCAAGGGTATAACGCACTCCACATAAAATACATATGGGCTCAGAAAACCACACAGTTTTCTGAAGAAAACGAGAAATACGATGATTAGACTGGAAAGTAAATGACAACGCCCTGTATATAAATAATAATAGTAATTAATTTGGTAAATGAAAAATACTCCGAAGATTTATTTGAATAAAACAAATCCGCAAGTGGTTAAATTAAATAAACGCAAGCTGAAACGCGACACTTGTAAATAACGCATCAAGAATCCTAATTAATACAAGCAGATTTAATAATGCGTAAGATTAGAAAACGCCGATAATTTAATCCATACATTGTAGTTTGTCTACGTGACTGGAGAATTAAAACGACACTTGATTTATTAGAAACAAACAAAGCATGTTTATTAAAAATCAAAGTTCACCAAATTTATTTAAACAAACAACGATTTACTTATTGAAAAGTATGAAAATCCAGGCGAGTCAATGCTATTAACTTGAAATCATACGTGACAGAATGAATGCAATGATATTAATATACAAGCATAACACCATGGAATATCCGAAAACTTAGTTTATACAAACAGCGAACTTTGCGCTAGTTTGTAGATATTCGGTGCATTTAAATATGACCAGATTTGTAGACAAATCAGTTGAGAATGAAGTAACGTACAGTCGACGTCTCTAAAGACAAAAATATACACGCGAAATATGTTATTGTGAAGTGTGAAATAATTCCGCATAAAATATGAAAAATTTATGGTTTGTCGTTTTGTCCTAGAGAGAAAAACGTAAGGTAACTGAAAGTTGTTTTACTATAGATTCTAATTTTAATCTTTGTAAAAAAAACTCTAAGGACCCCCTATAGAAACTCTAAGGAACCCCTACAGAATCTCTAAGGAATCCATACAAAATCTATAAAGAAACCCCAAAGAATACTTTAAGAAGCTCCAAACAATTACCAGCGACAGATATAAATATGGAAACAAAGCTAACTCAATGTTGAAGTAATTATTAATGGTGAAGGAGTTTGATGCAGTACATTTAAGGCGCTAGATGATGGATGTACACAACGCTTGGACCAGTGACGGAATTTCAGTGGATGCAAAACAACAGGTTAGCCAATCCAAATGTTTATTATTATTTGATTATTTTATTTATGGATAATTCTTTCTAAATTTTTCTAAACTGGAAGATTTAACATTTAACTAAATATTACAAATTTCAAGTACTTTAAAATTGATTTCATGATAATTTATGTGAGTGGTCGGCAGGATTTAATTTTGGCTATACGTTGAAAAATTACGTAAAGAAATGAGGTTAAATGAACGTTCATAGGCTTCAGGTAATAATTAAGAGTACTAGGGGTTTTGCTGACTTTTTTTGGTAATAATAATAATTATATAAATTTATTGATTCAATTAGAAGAGAATTCCAGTTAAACAATTTTTAACCTTTTCGTAAGTTGTAAATATTTTTTTGAGAACATTATAATAATTTGTGCTTTACGGTGTTTCTGGTTTAAAGATTAGAACAGGAAGGAGAACAGATGGTAGGTTTAAATTTTTGTTTGTCGTATTGTCGCAAGCTCCATGTGTAATACAAAAACTGAGCTAGCCGGCGCAATCAAAATGATATAATAAAAATAAAAAATTGAAAAATTAAAAATGTATACCTTTTAATTCATAAAAAGGGCGCATAGTGATATTGCCACAGTATCACAACAATATATATAATAACTGGCTAGTAAAGGATGTAGAAGAAGAACTCGTAGATATACATTAAAAAACAAAGAATTAAAGTGGTAAAGTTACAACAACCAGCAGTAAACATAAAAAATTTGCGGGTGTGTGTTGATATGTTTCGATTCGTTGGAATAGAGAATGCAAATAAAGATGCATACTATTTGTTAGAAGGTTGTCCTAAACAATACAATTTTAATAGGTATTGACATGCCGAATGCGCACAAAATACTTCCTAAGTAGTCAAAAATGATACCAAAACCCGGATCTACGGTCTATACCCTGACCATATGCTGAAGCGTAACTCCAATTCTTTCTTATACACTAATATTTTTTGTTGCAAGATGGAAAATTATGCCTCCGAAATACGTCTATGTACTTGAAAAAGCAACAAGGACACAGCTGATTCCTGCTATTATAGCATCTGCACCAGTTAGTTAATCGACTTAGTAAGCACGTGCAGTTATACATATTTTTTTATTGTATTAAGTATAGATTTTTATAAAAATGGGATAAGTTGGTTTTTAGTAGCGGTACGAGTCAAGCCGTTAATGTATAATACCCCAATTGATTTTATTATATAATTCGAATACCTCTATAATAAAACGATTGCTATGTAGAAAATAAACACCTTTTAAAAATAAATATAGTTTCGTTAAATATATTTACGTTCAAAATATAGTAAACATCTGAGAAACAAAAAGGAGAATGTTAAAATAATTGAAATTGTAGACAGTATGGGATAAATTAATACACAAAATGGTAACTTTCTTGTTAATAAAGAAATATGTGGAGTTTTTAATAGTTATTTACGTGAAAGGTTCTCGAAAATTTGTGAGTGTAAACAGATTATTACATAGAAGGGTTGGAAAATATTAACGAGAAGTATACACATTTCATGTCTTTCCCGTCACAAAAAAAAAATTATAAACTTATAACAAAAAAACAATTAAGTAACCGACCAGATTTACTTACCGTTAAATCTAATATTATTCATAACCTTTAACCATTGAGTGTTTGACAAAGCTTATTAGGCGTTTTTGATTAAAAGTTGCCCAAGGAATACACCCTTAAGCAGTACGCATCGAGTCATGGAACATCCTGCATATTAATGCAGTATGGATAAATACTGACCCTTCTTTATACATATTATTATGCAAGAGCATTAACCTCGCATTAATAAGGGCAATATATGTGTGTATAGAACAGTTGATAACTTTTTTTTTATTTGCATAAAACACTTAAAGGACTAACCATACCTCAGAGTTTTGCTGCACAAGACACTTTTGAAGTATATAATCGTTAAAACACTAATGCAAAACAGATAATTGAAATAGTTACCAAAACTAATCAACAGTTTACTAAGATTTGTAGTGTTAAGACCAATGCCGCAATCTTGACATATAAAACGACTTATTTATAACTTGATAACTTCCTGAAAGCAATATATTTGCTAATCAACTTTAAGAGTGCTATATTTATTAAACATATCAACTAAAAACAATATTACAACTAATATAGAGTGTGTACTTCAGTCTTATACACGCGTGACCGCTTTTGGAAAGCGAATTTAAATTTATTAATTACTTTTAATATTATTATAACATCTAAATGTGGAAGCCACATGCGAAAAGACAGGTCTATTAAGCTGTCTGAGCCAAATTATCAGAACACATTCAAAATATATATATAGGAATTATTTGCTTTTTTTTGCTTATAAAACCAATTTTTTACTATATCTGTAAAAGAGTTAAAAGTGGCTAGATAGCTTAATATTAAGCTATCTAGCCAACTAAAAAAATTACTTACACAAAATAAAATAAAAAAATTAACAATATATAAATTGTTTGCTATTTTTTTTCTACCATTTGCAAAAGAAAAAAAGAGTAAAGTACATTAAGGAAATTAATTGCTGGCATGACTAAAGAATACCTACGTTTTATGAATTATTTACTCTCAAAATATGCAACTCCCAAAATTTTGCGCGCGAAATTAATATAAAAAACAACAAAATATCATATACCCACTTCGAATTTACAAGAATAAATTACATTTAAGAAATTAATTGTTGGCATAACTATATCATTCATATGTTTTATGAATTACCTGCGCTTTAGATATGCAACCCCCGAATTTTTTGCTCGCGAAGTTAAATGTTCAAACGATAATAATGGCCTTTTGTCGTATTTTTTCTATTAATTTCGTGAGCCAAAAATTCAGGATGTACATAATTTAAGGGAGGAAATAAATCAAGCTACATGATGATGTAATTATGATAGAAGCAATTAATCTTTTAAAAGCACTTTACTCTTGTAGTCTCAGGCCAACTTATATTATTATTATCGTTTGAACATCTAATTTGGCGAGCAAAAAATTCGAGAGCTGCATATCTAAAGAGCAAATAATTCATAAACAATGCAAATACTATAGTTGTGCCAGCAATTAATTTCTTTAATGTATTTTATTCTTGTAGATTCGAAGTGGCTGGATGGTCTTTTGTCGTTTTTTATATTAATTGCGCGAGCAAAAATTCAGGATTTACATAATTTAAGAGCAAATAAATCAAGCTACATGATGATGTAATTATGATAGATGCAAACTTTTTAAAAGCACTTTACTCTTGTAACCCCAGGCTAACTTATATTATTATTATCATTTGAACATGTAATTTGGCGAGCAAAAAATTCGAGAGTTGCATATCTAAAGAGCAAATAATTCATAAACAATGTACAGTAATCCCTCCGCGGGTTCGGCATCCGCGGGATTCGGTCATCCGCGAATTGTGCTGAAGCAAATTTACAGTATGCTCAGGAGCGTAGGTATAAAGCAATTCGTGGTTCTGCGCCGCTGAAACCATCTCGTCAACAGTCGACGGCCAACTGATATAACAATGGCGCGCCGCCGTACTCTCTACCACCCATCCCCCTATCACCCACCCCTACCACGCCTGCTTCTTTCCCATTCCACTCACTACCCTCGTCTGCTTTGCCTTTGCAGTCTGCACGCGCTTTCTCCCACCACGCGTCGGTCAGTTCCTTTGTGTAGTCTACGCGCGCATTCTCCCGCCATCCGCCACACCACACGTCAGTCAGTTAGTATCACTCGCTAGAGACGTGTGTGCGTTCAGCTCTTTGTGACAGTATCGTTGAGTGTTCGAGTGTAAGTTTTCTTCTGTTTTCTTCGGTTCAGTGAATTAACATGTCCAAGATTGAGAAAAGAAAACGTGTTGTGTTGTCTTTAGTTGAAAAAATAAACATTCTTGATGCACTGAAAGTTGACAAAGTTGCTTCAGTCGCTAGAAAATATGGATTGAATGAGTCCAGTGTTCGGGAAATTCGAAAAAACGAAAAGAAAATTAGAGACAGTGTGACAGAAGGTGGACTTCTCCGTGCAAAAACTGCTTCTGTTTCTCGAGACGTGAGAATTGAAAAAACTGAAAAGGCGTTGAGCATATGGATAGAGGATCAAACGAGGAAGAAAGTTCCTTTAAGCTCGCATATCATCAGAGAAAAGGCCAAGCAGCATCACAAGCATTTTTCCGAGTCGTTGGGGGAGAGCAGTGAATCTTCAGATCCGATACAGTTCTTAGCCAGTAAGAGGTGGTTTGAAAGATTTAAGCATCGTTTCAGCCTTCATAATGTGAAACTCGTAGGCGAGGCAGCCTCTGCAGACCACACAGCTGCTGCAGAATTTCCTCCAAAGCTTCAAAATGTCTTGGAAGAGGAAGGTTACTGTCCTGAACAGGTGTTCAACGCTGATGAAACGGGCTTTTTTTGGAAAAGGATGCCTTCAAGAACATTTTTATCAAAATCTGAAAAAACAGCACCTGGCTTCAAGGCCGCCAAAGATCGACTAACCGTATTGTTTTGTGTCAATGCTAGTGGGTTTATGATTAAAAGCCTGCTTGTTTATAAGTCTCAAAATCCAAGTGCCCTGAAAGGTAAAGATAAAGATCACCTGCCTGTATTTTGGAGGTCTAACAAAAAAGCTTGGGTTACTGGGGAATTGTTTCGTGATTGGTTCACCCACTGTTTTATTCCTGAGGTGAAAGCTTATCTTGAGTCCAAAAACCTGCCTTTTAAAGCATTACTGTTGGTTGACAATGCCCCTGGGCATCCTCAAATTGACCATCCAAACGTCAAACTCATGTTTCTTCCCGCCAACACCACATCAATCCTACAGCCTTTAGATCAAGGAGTGATCGCTGCTTTCAAGGCTTATTATGTGCGCAGAACATTTGAGCGTCTTTTGAAAGCAATGGATGATGCCCCTGATTCTACCGTTTCATTGATGTGGAAAACTTACAACATCGCAGATTGTTTGATTAACATTAAGGAATCCATCAATGAAGTGAAGCCACCAACGATTAATGCATGTTGGAGAAAATTGTGGCCTGAAGTCGTTCGAGTAAATGTAACAGGAAACATGGATGGAATTGGAGCACAAGTAGTGGATTCAATTTTAGAAATTGCTCACAACGTGGAGGGTGAGGGTTTCTCTCAAATCGACCACCAGGACGGTCAAGATATGACTCAAGGAGACAATCAAGAATTGACAGTGGAAGAGTTGGAGGAATTGATGATACCCCAAAATGAAGAAGCCGAACAGATCGACGATGATGATGAAGATCCTGATGATCCTAGAACGATGACGATATTTACTCCTAAATCCGTCGGTGAAATTCTCCGCATGGCAACACAGCTCGCGGACCACGTGTTGGAGACAGATCTTCTCATGGAAAGGGCTCTTCGTTTTAAAAGAGAACTCCAGAAGCTGATGCTACCGTATGAAGAAGTCCAGAAGGAACTTGAAAAGGAGAAGAAACAAGCCCCAATAACGAAGTTTTTCAAGCCAGCCTAAATTCGGCTTACTGTACCATACACATGTACAAAGACTTACTGTAATTTTTTGTTTGTGTTTATTAAAAATTCGTAGATATTAGGCCAATTTTGTATAGTAGTTATAATCTTCTTACAATTGATAAATAAATATAGTTCTGTACACTTAAAATACATTTGCCTTTGTAAATTTATTCTGGGAACCTAACCCTCATTTTACCATTCAAATAAGGTCCCGTTATCCACAGTTTCGCGATCCGCGGCAACCCGCCGGAACCGAACTGCCGCGGATACAGAGGGATTACTGTAAATGCTATAGTTGTGCGAGCAATTAATTTCTTTAATGCATTTTATTCTTGTAGATTCGAAGTGGCTGGATGGTCTTTTGTCGTTTTTTTATATTAATTTCGTGAGCAAAAAGTTTAGGATTTACATAAAGTTAATCGTCATGTTATGCTTACAAAATTCCTTCAAAATCAAAATGTTCATTATAGCTCTACAATATTTAGAAAGTCCGCCTCGATGTTTTGACTGCAAATCGATTATAGATCTACTTTCTAGCTAGAACAATGCAGAATTGGAACTTAAATAGTGATATAATAACCGTTTAATGATTTCCACAATATAACCTTGATTTAAGTACATGCATGGTATGTAGTGCGAAAATTTCCGCAATCTAGGATATTAACAAATCTTTTTTTGCGTTATATTTTTTTGTTAATTTTATTGAGTTAAATCTAAATAAAAACGCATGCGTTTGGAAAAAAAATTTAAAAATTGGGGTAGCGGCTAAAGGGATGGTCCGATTTAAAAATTTTTTAAAGATTTGATTCTCCCAGGTAATTTTACACTAATTTGGTAGGTTAGACGATCGATCTATCTCAAATTAAAGAGTAATGCTGTTTAGAAATAGATGATAAATGTATACGGTATGGCCTGCAAAGGGTTGATCTCTAAATCTGTAAGGGGTGGCCCGATTAAGAACGTTCCAAAAAATTTAACTAGCTGAGAAAATAGCAATAATAGTTGACACCTTACACGATGGACAATTGGTATTGGCAAAAAACTAAAAATAGAGGTAGGAGCTAAGGGGATGTTTAGATTTGAAATTTTTTTTAAAATTTTAGTAACTATGAAAAAATTATAGCGATTTGGTAGGCTATACTACCGGAAAATGTATACAAAGTGGGTAGAAAATGATAATAAGGAGATTAGGTGTTTAGAAATTCATACATAAGGACTCCACCCTAAAGTTTAACATATTTAAAAGTAAAACGCAGATAAATTAAAAATGAGTTTTATGTTACTACTGTAATACTGAGATATCTACACATACTTATTTCGATTGGCCCGATAGTGTAGTGACTAAGGTTCCTGCTTTGCACGCAGGCAGCATGTAACAGGCCCGTCCTTCTTGTTTAGGTACTAAGTTATGCGTAGTTAAAGATTCTTAATTTTTGGTGTGTGTTTAAAAGGGGATTTGTACCGTTACTCGGGGGTCATCTGGGACTTAAAAAGGGGTGGTGGTGCACGAGCTGAGTAGTCAGCGAGTAGTGAGAAATGGCACTTGCTTCGGTGCGGTCGCGGTGTTAGCAAGTGCCGGAGACTACGGGTTTTAGGTCGGGTTACTATTAGTGTTATTTTTAATGTAAACTGAATGATTGTCAATAATCACTGTGTATAGGATTAACTTGTTCCGACTTGGAGGATAGCTAAGTAATAGTATTAAGATTTAAGCTTATAACCGTTGGTGGTGGATGTGTGTTAATTCACAGGCGTTTTATTAAATATTTAAAGGGTGAAATCGAGTATTTATTTTTTACAAGCTTCAACAAATTAGCATCGAAGAACTAACGACCCGCTGTGTGGTGTTTAGCATTGATAATCATCCATAACTACACGGCAAAGTGCCCATTCGGGTACGTGACATCTGACGTCCAAAGTACGGCTGCTATAGTTGAAGCTGGTTTTGAGTCAGTGTATTGTAAATTCGTACTCGGTACATTGACATTGGGCTGTGTATAGATCGGTCCGAGAGATACACTAAGCTGATGCGCGGAACAAAGACGAACGAAGGTATTATTGTTGTGATGAACTTACCAGCAATCGAAGGGTTGCTTATTGTTAAATACTAAAAGTTACGTCGAACTTGCGAATAAACACAGGCAAACAAGTTTTTGACTGTACTCGTTTACAATCATAATATTTAGAGGCAAAGTGACGCTGCAATTATAAGTTTAATATTAGCGAAATAAAAGAATTGTAATTACTGAAGTATTTTAGGTAAACAGTAGTATTAAAAGAACACAAAGCGGTGCTTTTGTGTGGGAACTTCACACAGGATGTTGTAGTCGATGTCCCAGACGTATTGCACGCATAGTAATAGTAGGAAAAGTTATAAAAAGCCGAAGAAGATGAGTGATGAAGTAGCAGAGATATTAAAACAGTTAACTATGGATGTAAATGATATGAATTCAAATAATGTATGCTTGAAGGACACTACTGACCAGATGAATGTTAATATTGCGCCAAACATTAATAGGTTAGGTAACGATGTAATTAAAATTGCAGATTCTGTAAAAACTCAGAAGATAACTGATTGTAGTTCAGATAATATTGAAAAAGTAGGGAAAGCAAACCCAGCGGAAACCGACGGGGGAACTTCCGTTAACGTCTACCAACGATCGTGTTATAGAAAGATCTAGGTGGAACAGGCTTGAACTTTTCACAGGAAGGGACAATTCACCCTGTAACTTTTATAAGGAAAATAGAAAATATTTTTTCGGAAGCGGGTGTGCCGGAAACCCAAAAAATTTCTTTGGCGGTTAATAGTTTACGTATTTCGGCTCAGGGTTGAGGAGCTTTAAAAGGGGATAGCCTGGAATTCTTTGAGGAATTTTCTGTTTCTGGCTCCATACTGGGGGGTGGAGAAGTGATAAAACTATTTCAAATAGTTAAATTCGGGTCTTATGACAAAGGTTCTAGGGATGATTATTTTTTGATGTTAGTTAGGGAAGTTAAATTTTGAAATGTACGGTTAGAGGAGTAGGAAATTGTTTCGTTGTTAAAAATACTTTCCTAGCGACATCCACGGCGGGATCGTGAACTGTGTGCCGAAGACGCTAGACGCTGTAGAGAAATATTTGAGGGAAATTGAAAATACTTATTCGTAAAATACGAATAATTGTAACTCGAATTTTACTAATTGGCGTGAACACGACATACAAATGTGAATAGGGAACAAAGCGGTGGTGGTTGTCCCAATACCAGGCTGAATGTTGCTAATTTTACCCATAACAATAACAAAAATGACCGGGCGGAAAACTTGTTGAATAATACTGACGGCGTGGACAGAGGTCAAAATAGTCGTAACGTTGCTGATTCAAGTGGTAGTCAATCACCCCCGGCGAAAATAGCGACTTCCTTCAACAAAAATGCTGAGAAATTCTTATCGGAAGAGGAAGGAGATGACAAACCGTTGGTGGTAAAAGCAAGCGTTGGCAAACTCCGGCAGTCAGATGACATGCATATCCGAAATTTTTTTTGTTAAAATCCTCATATTCCGCGCCATTTACTTTGATGACGCTACAAGGGGCCATGAGAATAACAAATGTACCGTCCGGGAGCAGGTATATTTAAAATTTCGGTTAGACGAGTTTGAAATATCGTATCCCGGTATCGTTGTACCAAGATTATGTCGAGACTTTATTTTGGTATGTGATTTTCTCACTGATCATGGCATCAGGATAAATTTTGCTGAAAAAGAATGAAAGCGTTCGAATACGTTTGGCCGCGGGATTTTTAAACCAAAAAATGATCAGGGATAGGGAGATGCCTCCAAACCCATTGGAGGTGCGATACGATTTTACTGTGGGTCAGAGTCTGAGTACTCTGGACTTTACTGTCAGTTACTGGTAAATTAGTATTAAATCAGAACATCAGAAATACACGGGTTTCTTTATACGAAGGACATACATATGTTTTCAAAGTTTTGCCGTTTGGACTTAGTACGTCGGTGGGAATCTTTTTTAAGAGGTTTAAAAAAAATCCTACATTCAGGGGTCAGTTCGTACGTCATCCCGTACGTCGATAACTTTCTCGTATACTCACAGGGGGCGGAAGCACACCTTTCGCATATCCGAATATATTTCAGAAGTTTAAGGACGCGGCTCTTACTGTGAAACTAAAAAAATCGCATTTTGCTAGGGAGACGGTAGTTTTTCTAAGATATTTAATATTAAGCGAGATAGTAGCAATCGAGCCTTCTCGGATGGAAGCAATACATTCGTTTCCTGTCACACGAAACATAAAGCATCTAAGAGGATTTTTAGGCGCCGTAAACTATGATCGCTGTTTTTGTCAGGATTTTTACCGACGGTTCCTCTACTGTAACTTTTAAAAAAGCGTGCTGTCTGGCAGTGAGGTCACGAGAAGCAGGATGTCTTTGAAAGAATTAAATCTGCTTTTATCTCGACGGTTATGTTGAAACATCCTTGGTTTGACGGATGCGAGTAGTTATGGTGTGGGGGGTTGCTTGTTTCAGAACAGTCTCACCACCGTCGAAACGCAAGTTATTGCGTTTACTAGCCGGAGATTAGGTATTGCGTCACTGTTAAAGAGGCGCTCGCTGTGCTGCACTGTTTGAAACAGTGGGGTTTATTTGTGTTGGGAGGGCGTTAACAGTGATAACGGATCACAAATCGTTATCATTTTTGATGTCGTGTAGACTGCTTAACTCACGGTTAACTCGATGGGTCCTATATTTACAGGAATATTTGTTCAATGTTGAGTACTGTGCGGAGAAAGATAATGTACTTGCCGACGCATCGCCTCGGTATCCAGTAGGGAGAAAGAGGGAGCCAGATATCCCGACTAACGTTTCAGCAGGAATATATGCACTAAAGGAGTCGGAACTACTTCAATCAGTGAAGGTTAATATGAAAAATGTTGCGCGGGATTAGTTAAAAGATGAGTTTTGTGCTTGGATCATGGTTGAATTATCAAAGGCGAAAGTGCAGTTGCGGTATTCAGAATGGTTTTTGATATGGCAATAGGTTCTATTTAGGCGTAGTAACAAAAATATGCCGGGATTTCGTTTGTGCATCCTCGCGTCGCAAGTGATTTCGTTGGTGTGGCAGGAGCACAATTAGGAGTATTGACACTTTGGTGCAGAAAAATGTTTACAGAATAAAACATGTGGTTCGTAATATAGTTGCGTCATGCGACTTATGTCAAAAAAAACAAAATTTCTGCCTTATCCAGGAGTGGGTACTAAAGTGTGTTGGCCAAGGCGCCTAATAAAATTGTATTTTTGAACCTCATGGGCCCCCTACCGGTGTCTCGTGCAGAAGCGGCTTATTTGTTAGTGGTGATAGATGCTTTTAGTAAGCTGGTAGTGCTACACCCACTTAAGCGTGCTAGTACGCCTGCTATACTACGTTATTTGGAAAATAAATCTTTTTTGGAAGTTGGTAAACCGAAGGTGATTGTCTCGGATAATGGTAGTCAATTTTCAAGTAAAAGGTGGGGTGCTACATTAGAGTTGTGGGGTATACAAGCGGCGCATACGTCAATATATTACCCACAGGGGAACATGACAGAACGCGTCAATCGGGAAGTTGGTCGCCTTTTGAGATCTTTGTGCTACGTGATGCATGGTAAATGGGAGATGGTATTAGATAAAGTATCTGGTTGGTTGAACAGGGTGGTGCACGACAGTACCGGGTACAACCCAAGTGGGCTGCATTTTGGACTCCTGATAAAGAATCTTTTGATAAAGAATATTGCGTTTGCTGGTGGTCCGGGGTCAGAGGTTAGTGGAAGAGAAATGGTTGCATTGGCGTACGAGCGATTAAGATCCAAAGCCGAAAAATGTAAACTGCGTTACAATAGCACGCATAAACAGCAACTAGAGTTTAACATTGGGGATAAAGTGTTGGTGCGCACTCACAATCTTCCAGCGAGGACAAAGTAATCAAAAAGTTTTTCTTGCTTTGTTCAGGACCGACTACAATTGTTACGAGGCGGGGTCCTAATTCATATGAGGTACGGAGTGATGTCGACATTGCTCCTCTGGGTATACAAAATGTAGTCAATCTCAAGTCTTACGTTGCGCCCTGCCCAAGGGTCGCCTAGGGCTTGCCGGTTTGTTTTTTTTGTATTATATTCACCTTAGCTTATAAGTTAAATACAATAGGGGGGTGATGTGACAGGCCCGCCCTTCTTGTTTAGGTAATAAGTTATGTGTAGTTAAAAAATCTTAATTTTTAGTGTGTGTTTAAAAAGGGATTTGTATTGCTTCTCGAGTGCCAGCTGGGTCTTAAAAAGGGTGGTGATGCGCGAGCTGGGTGGTCGGCGAGTTGTGAGAGATGGGAGTTGCTTCGGTGTGGTCGCGGTGTCAGCAAGTGCCGGAAACTACGAGTATTAGGCTGGGTTATTGTTAGTGTTATTTTTAATGTAAACTGAATGATGGTCAATAATCACTGTGTATGAGATTAACTTGTTTAGGCTTGGAGGAAAGCTAAGTAATAGTATTAAGATTTAAGCTTATAATCTTTGGTGGTGGATGTGTGTTAATTCACATGCGTTTTATTAAATATTTGAAAGGGTGAAATCGAGTATTTATTTCTTACAAGTTTCAACAAATTAGCATCCAAGAACCTTCGGCACGTTGTGTGGTATTTAGCATTGATAATCATCAATAACTACACGACAAAGTGCCCATTAGGGTACGTGACAAGCGCAGAGGTTCGAATTCCGCTTGGGTAATTTTTTTTAAGAACTTGTGGTAAAATATACATACAGGATGAAGCAAAAATGGATACATACAGAGCAAGTCAAAAGTCGTGACGTATGTAAGTAATGGCGGATTGACGTAAGAAAAATGGAGGAGATCAGATGTGACGTAAATAAATATGGCGGATGACAGATGTGACGTAAAAAATGGCAGATGAAAGATCTGATGTAAGAAAAAGTGGTATCATCATTGAGTTTTCCCATTAAAAAACGATTAGTGCTAATGGAATTTCCCATTAAAAACGATTACTGCTAATGGAATTTCCCATTAAAAAACAACTAGCGTTAATGAGGTTTCCCATTACAATGTGATTAGCGTTAATGATTTTTCCCATTAAAAAACGAGTAGTGCATGGCGCTGTGGTGGTGACGCTGTCCTCGGATCAGTGTTCTCCTCTACTAAACAGTAGTGGTTGGAAAGCTTTTAATACAAAGTTGTAGTTGCTTGTGAAAAATGTTCGTCTAACATTTTTCAAGCAGACCGTGTCGGGATTCGAACCCGGGACTTTGGGCGAGTAGTCACACACATACCAACTACGCCACGGAGCCGGCTTAACATATCAAGGTCTTGGAAACGAATATAAGATTTTTGTGTCAAACAGGAGAGCCGTATCTACAAGACGACCGCCCATCCTGAGGAGACCCTGATCATCTAGAAACGGAGTAAATTACTGTAAAGAACGAGTACATAAATGATTCGTTTTCACTTGGTGAGTTTCCATGAAGTAATTGAAATGTCTGTACTTCCCTATAGTAGAGGACAAAGATAACTACTATAGTAAGCCTGCTTATCGTAAAAGGCGAATAAAAGCCGCAGCAAGGGGCAGAAGCCTTGCTGGCTAAAAGATGTTGGAGAAGAATCGGTTGGTCTCGGGCGATCTTTAATAATTTACAAGGTTGTTGAGGGTTGGCCGTGACAGATACGGCTTTTTGCTAAAATCTTTAAAAGCTACGTTGTGGAAAAATATGGGAACCTACCACAATATTTCCCAGGTATGCGTGGCCTAAAACACGAAATATGTATGATGGAGAGCTCACAAGTAAAATTCTTGTCCGGAGGTAAAAAACCGAGGGGTTTTTTATTCGGATATCCGGGAGGGGGTACTTGGGGCTCGTCATTGTTAGAATTTAAAACAATGGTTCGATTTAGTGATAGGGACTTGAAATGTAAGATCATTACTTAGGGTAGATAAGTAAACGAATTTATTAGTCGAAATGAGAAAAGGAAAGCTGAACATTTTAGGTATTAGTGAGGTGAGATGGCCAGATAGTAATGACTTTTGGAAAGATAATTATAGAATAATTAAAACTTCTTCAACTAACGGACAGGCAGGGGTAGGAATAGTGTTGGGTAAAAGATTAGAACGTAAAGTTAAAGAGTACTTACAATTTAGTGATAGTATAATTATGGTTAGATTGAGTACAAAACCCACAGACTCTGTTTTAGTACAGGTTTACATGCCAACAACTCAGTACGAGGATGAGGGAGTCGTAAAGGTATTCGAAGATATAAATAGTATAGTGAGAAAAGTAAAGGGAAATGAAAATTTAATAGTTATGGGCGACTTTTATGCGTCAGTGAGAGAAGGTAGTGAGGGAAAAATAGTAAGAATATTTGGGTATGGTAGTCAAAATGATAGAGGAGAAAGATTAGTTGAGTTTTGCCAGGCATAGGGTAACTGTAAACACCCTATTCGAAAAACATGTTAGAAGAAGATATACCTGGAAAGCACCAAGTGATATTTTAGTTAAACAAAGATTTAGAAACCCAGTTAAAAACTGTCGTAGTTATCCAGGTGCTAACATAGATAGCGATCATAACTTAGTTAAAATGAAGTGTATTTTAAAATTCAAAAAATTGAGAAAGGCTAAAAGAAAGGGATGGGATCTAGGTAACTTTAATGATAGTGAGGTAAAAAAGGAATATAAACAAATATTAGATAATAAGATCAAAGAGATAGCTACAAGAGGGAATGTAGAAAATAGATGGAGAGAAATAAAAAGGGCTGTACATGATACAGCAACACAGACTATAGGTAAGAAAAAAGTAGAAGCGAGAAAACCCTGGGTAACAAAGGAGATATTGGATTTAATAGAGACTAAAAGAAACTTAAACCTTTCAGAGAATTGGATAGTGAAAGTAAGCAAAAATACAATAGAGTTAGAAATAAGATAAGATAAGTACATGAGTGTAGATAAGCTAGAGGTAAATGGATGGAGGAGAATTGAAAGGGAATACAAGATGATTTGAGGGTAGGTAAGGCAGACAGGGCTTAGAGGGCAGTTTAAAATTTTTTTGGGGAAGATAGGAAAAAATATAATGGTATTAAAGACAAGAATAATGAGCTTCTAATAAATAATGCTGAGGTAGCAGATAGATGGAAGAGATATTTAGTAGATTTATATAAGGGAGAAAATAACGACCAAGAAGAGGATGTAGAAATAGGGTTCTCAATATTAAGAGAGGAATTTGATAGAGCTGTTGGGGATCTTAAACTAAATAAAGTGCCGGGGATAGACGATATACTCGCAGAATTAATAAAATATGCAAGTTAGAAAACTTTACATATATTATATGAACTAGTAAAAGTAATAAATGACACGGGTAAGGTCCCAATAGATTTCGAAAAAAATATTATTATCCCAATCCAAAAAAAGTCAGGAGCTGATACAGATGTGAAAATTTTAGAACGGTTAGTTTAACTTCCCACGCTTCCAAAATACTAACAATAATAATTAAAAATAGAGTAGAAGCTTTGACTGAGAATTATTTAGTTGAAGTCCAATATGGTTTTCGTAAAGACAGAGGGACTAGAGAACCGATACTAATGATTAGGGTAATTATCGAAAAAAGGTTACAAAAGAATAAAAAGACTCATTTTGCGTTTGTATATTTAGAAAAAGCATTAAATAGGGTTAATTGGATTGTTATGTTCAGGGTTTTGCGAAAAATAGGAATCTCTCATAGGGATAGAAAAATTATTTACAGTCTATATAAAAACCAAAGCGTGGTAATTAGATTTGATGAAATAGAAAAGGAAGCTAAGATTAGAAATGGTGATAGACAGGGCTGTAAACTATCTCCCTTGACTTTTAATGTTTATATTGAGGAAGCTTTAAACTTAGCTAGAGAGCGAAAAGAAATAGGTATTAGTGTGCAGGGACAGAAAATAGACATGTTACGTTTTGCAGACAAAAAAGCCATTATAGCAGAGTCTAGAAAAGAGTTAAGAGAGTTTTTAAATATTTTAGATGAGATACTACAGAGTAACTATAGTATGAGAATTAACTCAGGAAAGACAAAAATAATGACAAGTAAATAATAGCCTAGTTCTAAACCAAAATTAAAAATAGGTAATACCGAGTTCGAGGAGGTAGATGAATTTTGCTATTTAGGTAGTATTATTACAAAGGAGAGACGTAGCAGAAAAGATGTAGTAGCTAGAATAGCTCAAGCTAAAAAAATGTTTTTAAAAAACAAAGACTTGCTAATGGCTAATAGTATTATTTTAGATAATAGAAAAAGCTTCTTAAAGTCGTACGTATGGATCGTTCTATTATACGGTAGTAAGATTTGGTCAATTAAAGAGGTAGATAAGAAAAAGATAGAAGCTTTTGAAACTTGGTGTTATAGGAGAATGTTAAAGATTAGTTGTACAGATAGAGTAACAAATGAGGAAGTTTATAGAAAGATAGGTGAGGAACCCTGTAAGTGGAAACAATTAAAGTTCAAGAGAGATAGATTGATAGGGCACCAGTTACGACATGAGGGACTATTTAGTAAGGTCTTAGATTATAGACTACCAAATAAAAATAGAGTAGGAGGACCTAGACAAAGCTATATTAGTAAAATTATTAGATATTTAGGTCGTGAAGAGTATGTAGACCTTTTTAGACTAGCTCAGAATAGAAAAGAATTTAGAGCTGCGTCAAACCGACCTTAAGTGAGTTCGAAAATAAAACACAAAAGACCATTTAGTTAAATTACAATGTTTGAGCTATTAGCATTTGTAGGAAAATATCTTCAAATTGACTATTAATCAGCTTAAACGTCATTTACTAAACGAGTGTAATATTTTTTTTGTATCCGCAAATAGAGAAAAACGAGTAATGGTTTCAACTTTTACCTAATTCATTTAGAAACGCCTTAGGCGGGTAAAGTTAATCGTTATGTTGAGCTGTTAGCATTGTTTGGAAAATACCTTCACAATCATAATGTTCATTATCACTCTATAATATTTAAAAAGTACGTCTTGATGTTTTTACTGCAAATTGAATGTGCATTGAAAATCGACTATGGATCTACTTTCTAGC
Source organism: Platerodrilus igneus (assembly GCA_036346225.1). Taxonomy (NCBI): domain Eukaryota; kingdom Metazoa; phylum Arthropoda; class Insecta; order Coleoptera; family Lycidae; genus Platerodrilus; species Platerodrilus igneus. The sequence continues at coordinate 138,040 of JARFIW010001105.1, read as the reverse complement.
TAGATTAATGCAGAATTGGAACTTAAATACTGAATACAATAGTCGTTTAATGATTTCCACGGTATAACCTTAATTTAAGTACATGTATGGTATGTAATACAAAAACTTCCGCAATCTAGGGTATTAATAAATCTTTTTTTGTGTTTTATTTTTTTGTTGATTTTATTGAGTTAAAACTACATAAAAATGCATAGGTTTAGCAAAGAATCTAAAAAGTAGGGATAGCGGCTAAAAGGATAGTCCGATTTGAAAATTTTTTAAAGATTTAAATCCTTCACGAAATTTTACACTAATTTGATAAGTTAGACTATCGATTTATCGCAAATGACAGAGCAATACTGTTTAAAAATAGATTATAAATGTATACGGTATGGTCTGCAAGGGTTGATCTCTAAATCGGTAAGGGGTGGACCGATTAAAAAGTTCCAAGAGATTTGAGTGAAAAAATAGCAATATTAAGCGACACCTTACACGATGGACATATTAAAAATATCGCTAACAATTAATATTGGCAAAAAGCTAAAAATAGGGGCAGCAACTAGAGGGATGTTTGTTTAGATCTGAAAAATTCTTTCAGATGTTAGTAGCTGAGAAAAATTAATAACGATTTGGTAGGCTATATTGCCGAAAAATGTGGGTAGAAAATGCAAATAAGGAAGAATGTAAAGAAAACGGAGAGTAGGTGTTTAGAAATTAATAAATAAGAACTCCTACCCTAAAGTTTTTCATATTTAAAAGTAAAACGCAGATAAATTAAAAATGAGTTCTATGTTACTACTGCAATACTGAGCTATCCATACATACTTATGTTGATTAACCCGATAGTGAAGTAGTTGAGGTTCCTGCTTTGTATGCAGGTAGCACGGGTTCAAATTCTGTTTGAGTAGATTTTCTCTAAGAACTTGTGGTAAAGTGTATATACAGGATGGGGCAAAAATGGATATATACAGCGTAAGTCAAAAGTCGTGAAGTATGTAAGTAATGGCGGATTGACGTAAGAAAAATGGAACATAACAGGTGTGATGTAAGAAAAACGGCGCATGACAGATGTGACGTGAAAAAACTCGCAGGATGATAAATGAGATGTAAGAAAAAGTGGTATTATCGTTGAGTTTTTCCATTAAAAAACGATTAGTGCGTGGCGCTGTGGCGATGGCGCTGTCCTCGGATCAGTGTTCTCCTCTACTAAACAGTAGTGCTTGGAAAGTTTTTAATATAAAGTTGTAATTGCTTGTATGCTTACAGGACTATCAACCGAGCTGAAATTATTATTTACATTACGCAAAGTAATTACGTGCAGAAAATGAAGGATATATGTAAAATATTTCTTACGTTTAAGGTATTGAATACTTTTTAATTTTATCCTTCTATTTATAACACATTGCACTTACTCCCACTTGTTATTGCCTTAAGAGATATCACAACCTTCTGTTCGAGGTCTTGGACTTTTGCAAAATATCTTAGAAAATACCTTGTTTACGAGTAAAAATGGACAAAAGTTAATGACATTTTTATCATTATGGTACCAACATTAAGTACAAGGTTTGTTTGATTTCTATAATTTAGCAAAACCAAAGTTAATTGTTGTAATACGAGTAATATCTAAAGTTCCTTACCTTCTCTATTTGGTACGGGCCCTTCAACGTAACTAGACATGGTACAATTTTTAACGATCAATGTAGATAAGCCACAAAAAAACGTATAAGTGCATTGAGATAAATAGGCGTGTTTATTAAATGAGCAATTCAGTTTACTGATGCTTGTATTTGCATACTGGTTGGCATAACATTGAAAAAACACGTTTTAAAACACTAAATGCAGAAAACAAACTGAGATTAAGTTCTTGGATTACCTTCGAGAAATTTTATTTGTGCGCCTGAGCAACTGTCCCGACATTTGCAAGTATGCTGTTCTAAGGTATTACAACTTTGTAATTTAAAGTTTTTATAATATTTATGTCTAATCATCAAACCGATCTTCAAAACAATACATCTTTATGTTAATTAAACTATATTCTTTTTTAGGATTTCGTATAATAACGTATAAACTGGTTGCTTTTTTAAAAAGAAAAATTTAAATCATTTTTTTTATTTGGATTAAAGAGTAAAAGATTTATTTGAGTCTTTGACACACTTTTTACATGCCGCTTTTGTATTTTAATTCAAGAAACTTTTTTAATGATGAATGGCATTGATATTTCATGGTTTATAAATTGCTATCGGAAAGCATCAGATGGATAACGGTATAATTCGCCCTCATACATAAATTAAAATTACGCTCTTTGAGTTACATAAAATATTATATAAGTTTAGAATGTTTTCTGAACGTGCGTTGTAATTTTTTGTGTATTGTTTATTGTTCTAATTTTTTTGTATCGTGTTCCTGTGCGTGTGTAAATGAGAATGGGCCGGTTGAATTTTTGAAAATCTTTTTGGCTGCCAAAATAGTGTCCTTTAAGTATATTTTAAGAAACAACATTGTGACAGACAAAAGGGCATTTTAAAAAATTTAGCCTAAACATTTTCATCCACTTACACCCAAAATACGATACAAAAAAATGAGAACAAAAAATACACAAATAAAGTTGCAGCGCCAGCAAAGGAGAAAACATTATTTATAAAGCTGTTTTCTTTCGTGCGGGTGCTGTAACCTTTTTGTATATTGTTTCTTACGAAAACATAGAAGGGCCACAAAAATCGCTCTACTTATTTCAGTTAAATTTTGACTTCGATCTTGCGATCCACAACACAGAAAGATACCAACAAGAATAAACTTTTGACTGTAAATTAAAAATACAGCAAATTTCGACTTCGATCTCGAAATTTAGTTAAATTTCGACTTCCATGTCGAAATTTAGTTAAATTTCTACGTTCATCTCGAAATTTAGTTAAATTTCGACTTCCATCTCGAAAATTAATTAAATTTCAACTTTGATCTCGAAATTTAGTTAAATTTCAACATCCATCTCGGAAATTAATTAAATTTCGACTTTGATCTCAAAATATAGTTAAATTTCGACTTCCAACTCGAAATTTAATTAAATTTCTACGTGCATCTCGAAATTTAGTTAAATTTCGACTTCCATCTCGAAAATTAATTGAATTTCAACTTTAATCTCGAAATTTAGGTAAATTTCGACTTCCATCTCGAAAATTAATTAAATTTCGACTTTGATCTCGAAATTTAGTTAAATTTCGACTTCCATCTTGAAAATTAATTAAATTTCGACTTTGATTTCGAAATTTAGTTAAATTTCGACTACGATCTCAAAATTTAGTTAAATTTCGACTTCGATCTCGAAATTTAGTTTCTTTTCGACTTCAATATCGAAATTTATTACATTTCGCCTTAGATGTCGAAATTTACTTAAAACTTCGACTTTTGTCTCGAAATTTTGCTGGATTTTTAACTTACAGTCAAAGGTTTATTCTTGTTGGTTTTGTTGTGTTGTGGATCACAAAAGTAGAAATAATTTAAACTATGGCTCAACAACAACAGGTAAGTACGGTGTATTTGCTTACACTCTATGCATTCAACAGCTTTAACCGTTCAAATGGTCAAAATATCTAGTGAAAAATTAGAATAAGTTAGTGCGTAGAAAAGTGTCAGTAACATGTTTTAGGAACACGACCATATGATGTTTCCTCAGAAATTTAGTTTTCTTTTCAAAGTTAAAAATTATCACGCCTAAAAAAATTAGCATGTTAACCCTTACGAACATCCAGGTCTTAACATTCATAACCGTGTTTTTTTTTAGGAAATCAGAAGCAAGAGGCTTTTTAACTGTCTTAAATACTATCAAAATTTTGTTGTTATTCATTCAAGTGACGAAAATCAGTAGGAACAATATTTTTAAACTGCTAGTTATATTTTTGATCATTATTTCTAAATGTTAATAAATTTTGGCCTACGATTTTAGGAACACAATTAAATAGTTATTTATATAATCCTATAGTATGGTTCTTTTAGGAAGCCTTGAAAGAGGCACTTATTGCAAAATATTTTTCTTATGGGCTACAACATCAGAAAATTATACATATTTTCAGTACTTTACATGAAATAAAGATATCCAATCGAAGTCTGAAAAGAAAATTGCCTCAATTAAATTTATATATGCGCAAACACTATTCAAAAATTGAAGATGTTGTTAATTTTATTGAAAGCAAACTTCAGAAATCCGGTAAAGTACATGGGTACAGGTGGATGCACCTTAAGTTCTTGCAGAATAATTTAGTTGTAACATAAGAAGTTGTTAGAGAACTATTGTGACTTTTGGATAAAGTAGGAATGGAATGTCGGAAGGGAAAACGGTTAAGAAGTAGACAATATCATAATCAGGGTCTTAATTATCTGTGGCATATGGATTCCTATGATAAATTGAAACAATATGGAATTTGCATTAATGGTTGCATTGACGGTTTTTCAAGATACATCATTTGATTACGCGCTGGGGTTACTTCCAGTGATCCAAAGGTACAAATAAATCTGAAATTAATTGCTAGTACTTATTGACAAATATCGTGTTCATGTTTTTGTAGATCATAATATAGCATCGGATTATGTTTAATACTGAGTGATATCGCGTTTGCCTAGTAATCAGAAGGTCCCGAGTTCAAAGCCACTCTCGGTGCAGTAAATTTTTATTTGAATTTTTTTAATTACAATAAATGTTTTATTTTACGGCAAATAGATTGTAAACCATTATTTAAAAAACAGATAAAACCTAGCTGTGTAAATATTTGTTTTAGTTTTAAATTTTAATTAAATTAGCATTTGTTTATGCAGTATTTATTCAGTTTGTGTTCGTTCCTTTTTTTAGTTTTGTTTTCATTTATTATACTTTAAAGGTTTTTGTGATTTTAATTCGTATAATTTAAAATTGTATGTTGTTGTTGTTATGTGGACGATCTGCTTATCAGTTAATATTTCCTGTTACCAACCTTTTGTTATGATACAGAAATACAGCTGTTAAGTCTGTTTTTGTGATTGTATATTGAAATCTAGCTAGTTCATTACGTAAAACAAAAGAAACCTCAATATTTTGTTATTTGTAAAAATAACTCTATGTGCTATATCAGTAAAATCGACTAAACAAAAGTTATTATACAGGCCTATGGGCAACTATGCTTTCCATTTAAAAAATTTGAGGTTATGTACATATCTATGAAACTAAAAAAATTTTTTTTTCTAAACTCGTTCTTATTAAACATAAAAATATCTACAAGTTTTGTATTTACATTATTTCTCTAATGTTAATGATAAAGTCTACAGATGAATTTGAAAAATATTGCAATACTTAGTTTTTTAAAATATCTAGATATCCGTGGAATTTTTCTAAATCAGAAAAGCACATGCGGGATCAACAGATAAAATCGTACTACTTTTCCCATTTGAGTGTTTCTCTACCTTTAACAGCTTCCAAAATGCCCATAGTAAAAATAAAAAAAAACTCACCCTGTATAACATACTGTTACATGCCAAAATTGGCATTGCAAGTTTCTAAATTTGTAAGTGAATTCGCGCCAATATTTTAAAAAACTTGTGCGTGCATTTCCGTCACTTTAGATAGTTGCGTCGGCGCCCGTGAATGCGCAGACGCGGAGTGGGGAAGAAAGTGGTGATTTCCGTCACGTCATGGATGAGTGAAGTAGATTGTAGTGTTTTCTTGGGGTCTTTAGTAGAGGTGATTAGAAACAAAGTCGAAGACCATTTCACATTTAATTTAATTAACGCTTTAAAGTGCAGTACAACCGTTACATCTTGGAGTTAGACTTATAATGTTCTTATTCTATATTAGTTCTTAACTGCTAACAATAATTATGCAATTATGCTTACTTAATAATTCCAATTACACCTAGCCTAGAGTTCGTTGCACATGTACTTCCTATTGATTGTTTTCCTGTACAAATCCGCACTTTGCACTTCCTATAATAAGTCACTCACCTTTTAAAGGCATAAAACTTAATTCAATATAATAACTATAAATTATTAGGATATTCGGCTATTACACCATCACACCTCCACGGGGTGCACTAAAAAAATTTTTTGTTTTTCAAATAAAATTTTTTCTAAATTAGTAGTACATGTCTCATACTGCTCCTTGCAATTGTGTTACAATACGTTATATAATTTTGTCCTGTTCTTATGGATTTCTACTAACTTATTATCTATCTTAACTATAACATTAGGATTCTTATCTAAAACTACTTCACATGGGCCTACAAATATTGGATCTCTTTTATTAAGAGATGTATTCTTAACCAACAACTTATCTCCTAATTTATAATTGACATGCTTAGTTTTGATATCAAACTTATGCTTTCGTTTACTTTTGGATTGTAATAAATTATATCTCGCTTCATTTCCAGCGACTTGCAATCTATACTTAAGTTCTGCTGGATAATTATCAAAATTATATAGTGGGTCTACTGAGTTTACCACGTTTGACGGTATTTGATTAATTTTCCCAAACACTAATTCGTGCGGGGTACATTTAGTTTCCGTATGCACTGAATTATTGTATGCAAAACACCAATAAGGTATTCAACTGCTCCAATTATTTGAATACTGCGGACATTGGATCCTTAAATATGCCGCTAAATTTTTATGTGAGTTTTCGAGCGCACCGATAGTTTCATGATGATACGCTGTAGAATTTAACTGCTTTATATTTAATAATTTGCAAGTTTCCCTAAGAATCTCCGACATGAACTCCGAACCTTTATCCGTTAAAATTTCGCGTGGGATGCCGTAGCGTAAAATAAAATTCTCGACAAACGCTCTAGTTACACTTTCAGTCTCTTTGTTTGGTAATGGATATGCTTCTACAAATTTACTTAAATCACACTGTAGTGTCAAAATATACCTGATTCCATTTGCATCTGGTTGCAATGGTCCAACTAAGTCTAAAAAAACTTTTTCGAAAGCTTCGGAAGCTGTGGTTGTAATTATCATCGGCTGTTTGCTAATATTTGAATGTTTATGTCTTTAACATTCGTCACATTTTTTAATAAATGTTTCTACATCCTTTCGCATACTTGACCAAAAATAGTATCGCTTTATGTTATTGTATGTTTTATTGATGCCCGCGTGATCTCCCGTTGGCAATAAATGAAAATCATTAATGATTAATTTTTGCGTTTCTGAGTTTTGAAAATTAGTGACTTCCCTAATCACACTAATTCGTATGTCATTTTTTTTAGTAAATTGCGGCCGGCTTTACAGTTATTTAAAAATGACTTCGATTCTTCGTTTTTTATAATAATAAATTCCGGAATTGTAAATTCTCTACGAAAAAATTGCAGGTCTCTCAACGACGCTTCGAAGGCTGACTCTGATCGAGATCCTTGCTTCAAATAAATTATATTTTTACTCCTATCATAAATTGATACATGCATGAAAACAAAATTATTTCCTTTATTGGATTTAATGATTCCGTTAAACTCCTCCTCTGATACAAATCGTAATTCTGTTGCCTCCTTCGGATGCTTCAAAAGTTCAACAATGTTGGGGTGATCAGTCCCATCATCCTTTGATGCTTTTGATTCGACTTGAGAGTCGCCTAATTTTCTACTTTGGGCTCTTGTTGTTACATATACTTTTTCGTGAACCGCTCGTTCCATATTCTTTAAATAATCTGAATCTATAATAATTGTAGATAAAGCATCCGCTGTCACGTTTTCTGTACCCCTAATATACGTTATTGTAAAATCAAATTCTTCTAATGTTAACCTAAATTTTGTTAATCGACTAGATGGATTACTCATACCAAATAAGTATACTAACGGTCTATGATCCGTTAAAATTTGAAATTTTTTGCCTAATAAGTATGGTCTAAATTTTTTCACTGCCCATACTATAGCTAATAACTCTTTTTCTATTGTACAATAATTTATTTCGGCTTTGTTAAGTGCTCTACTTGCGTAAGCTACTGGCTTGTCGTCGCCATTTGACAAAACTGCTCCTAACGCGTAACCTGATGCGTCCGTGCGTAAGATGAACGTACTATTATCTGAAAAATCTGGGTATTGTAATATTGGTGGGTTTGTTAAAGTTGTTTTTAACAGTTCGAATGCTGCCTGACATTCATTGGTCCATTGGAAAGTGACACCTTTCCTAAACAATTTGTTTAACGGTGCTGTTATTTCAGCGAATTTTGAAATAAATTTTCTATAGTAATTGGCAAATGCTACAAACCTTTTAACGTCGTTAGCGTTTAGTGGTGTTGGATAATTTTGCATGACTGCAATTTTTTCTGGATCTGGTTGTACCCCTTGTGCCGTTATAACGTGCCCTAAATATAAAATTTCCTTCTTTAAAAATTCACACTTTTTTGGATTTAATTTTAAATTTACTTTTCTTAACCTATTGAGTACTTTTACTAAATTTGCATTGTGCTTTTCTAAACTATCTCCGAATACAATTAAATCATCCAAATATGTAAAACAATTCTCGTAATTTAATCCTGATAAGGCTACTGTCATCGTTCGTGCAAAAATACTCGGGCTTACTTTTAACCCCATCGGTAACCTAGTCATTTGAAATTGCCCTTTGTCTGTACTAAATGCCGTACACGGTCTGGACTGTTCCTGTAATCTTATCTGATAATAACTTTGATATAAATCTAAACGTGAAAAATATATCGCACCTCCTAACGAATCTATAATTGATTCGATACTTGGTAGCGGAAATTTGTCATCTTGCAATTTGGTGTTTAATTGTCTATAATCAATAACTACACGCCATTTTTTGTTTCCTAAACTATCCGGTTTTTTCGGTACTATTAGTAGTGGTGAAGACCAAGCACTTTGTGCGGGTTCTATTATCCCGTCATGTAACATTTTATCTACTTGCCTTCCTATATCACTTTTCTGTGAATATGGTAACCTATATGGTTTAACGTACGTTGCTCTAGCATCTGTTTGTAACTGAATATGCTGCTCACTTATGTTTGACACGGTTAGTAGGTCATTGTCGACATAAAATACGTCTGCAAACTTAGCAGATATCTTATGAATGATGGTTTGTTCTTCGCTATTCAAACCTTCGACGTTAATGTCTTTTAATAATTTATCAATACGTTCAATTGAGAATTTTGACTCTTTTTAATTTAATTTTTAATTTAACTATCTCGTAATCTGAAAGACGTTCGATGGTAGGTTTAAAATTTCGTAACTTAATTTCGGTGTCGATCGTATTCAATAACTTTACTGGAATAAAATTTTTAACTGGCTTTACAACTACGTTTGCTAGAAATACACCTTCGCACAGTTCTTGTGATTTTACTACGCATTCCTCCTTGTAATTTACTGTGAAATATTTGATAACCTCGCATCGTGGTGGGATTATTGTATATAAATCTTCGTTTGCTAATAATGGAATTGACGTTGATACATTATTACTAACGAAAGTAAATTTATAATTTTTATAATCGATATTTGATTTGTACTTATTAAAAAAATCTGATCCTATTACTCCATTTACTTCTGATTCGAAATCGTTCATTACAACAAAAGTATGATTAATTGAGATATTCCCTATTGTAATTGGTAGATTTACTGTTCCAATTGCTTTTGTTTTACCCGACACTCCTTGAATAAAAATTTGCTTATCTGTATCAATATTTACCTTAGTTGTTAAACTAGAAATGAAAATAACACTTACTGATGCTCCTGTATCTAAAATTAATTTAATTGTATTGTTATTGTATCCTACGTCTATGAAATTTATACTATTAATATTTAAAATGTTGTGAACATTTCCTAAATTATTCCGGGGGGTCTCGAAGAAATGTTTTCGGTTCCCTAGTTTGGTCTGATGTATTTTCTGTGGAGTTTTTCTCTGACGAGTTGATGTAAAAATTGCGATGGTTTCCCCTATTATAAAACTGATTACCTCTTGCAGTTTTACTTACATATGCATTTCCTCGACCTCTAGTGTTCATGAACGTGCATGAATTATTTCCTTGACCTTGATACCTGGTGTGTGAGGTACGTTGACTTCTATTTGTATTATGGTTATGATATTTTACGCGTCTAGTAAAATGACGACCTTTTCCGTTTGCGTAATACATTTGCTGAGGTTTATTTGCAATTTCCTCTTCTTTCGCGGCTATTATGGCGTCTTTTAATTTATCGTAATTTCGAGCTTTTATAATTGTTTTTAAATTTTCATCCCTTATTCCGTTTGTAAATGCGTTTAATGCAATTTTTTCGTTAGCAGCTGTCAAAATTTATAATGATTGTTCGTTACCCTCTGCTTGAGCTATTGTTAAATTGACCATTAATTCCTCCATCGTTTTACCAAAATTTTCAATTGATTTATTATTTTGTCTGGAGTTATGTAATTCGGCAGACAATCCTGATGCTGATTTTTTAGTTAAAAGATGATGTTTGATATCGTTCACAAGCTCTTCTACATTCTCATACTTACTGTCTAATCGCATTTTAGCATTTTGACTTAACTTAATTTTTATGACAAAATTTACTAACAATCTCTTACCTTCATCATCTAACAAGCTATCATATAGTTCAATTGCGTCGACTATTTGCTTGGTGGTATTTTCTGAACCGTCCATGGCTGGAATCATGGAGGCTGCTACTTTTAATTCAAATTTTTCACCCATGCTGTCTTGATTTTTCCTACTTAAAATACTTAACTTCCTACTTTTTAAAACTTCAGTAATATCTCCTATACACTTATCTATTATGGCTATGTGCTGCTTAACTTTATCGATAATTTCAGAACTATCAAATTTTGCGACTTTAATCTTATCTTTCTCTAACCTATACTCTTTGCATAACCTATTCAAATAATCAAATTTCTTACTAGTAACATCTAAATCGTTTCGTCTTTCTTGACCATCTTTATTTAAATTTTTAATTAAAATCTTAAATTCCTCTAAAATTTGCTTCAAGTGTTCCGTCATTAATTTTAACTCGTACTTAATTTTTATAGCTTAAAATAAAATAATCCTTACTATACAATCTGCTGGCTTCTACTGACCTCTCTCCTAATCTTCTTGTCCAACATTTTCTTGAACATTTCATAAAGTAAGAAAATAACCAACAACGCTAAAATTGTACCTGACGTAATGCCTATTACCTCAAAATTTGAATATCCATTTATCGAACCATTATTAATTTCAGTTTGTGCAATAACTACTTCTTCTTTGGAATTGCTGGTGCCCATTTCAAATTTCGGTAATATATTGTAACGTGCATTTTTATAGCTTAACTTTTTTACGCTTTTTCCCGATTAGTAAATACATTTCTGTAACTACTATTTCTATATTTTATATTTCTTAACTCTTTAGGCGAATGCATCGTATTATAATGTGTGGATATACAAGTTTAGATAATAGACGATAAGAGGTTGTAATAGAACGAGTTGAATAAACAGATGAGTAGTTGTAGTTTGTTCTTGGTTCCTATATATTAATTACGTTGAAAATACTGCTTCTTCTTTGCTTTGACAATAGTGAGAATTAATGCGGTATTAATTTTCAAATTGTCCATGAACAAGCACAGCACGATTTTAGTTGTTTTTCTTGTGAAATAAAAGTTGTATATTAACCGTAGTACGTGTAGTTCTAATTCCATTTGAAGGAAGTATGCTTTATAGGCGAACGTGTTTGATCGACGCACGTGTTTTACGGAACATTTTACGGACTTACTTTAGTGATACACGTGCTTTACTCATTGTGTTTTTTTTTGGTGCTTTGTCTTTTGATATTTAAACTGTGTGTGCGATCTAGTTTCGCGGTCCTTTTTTTATCAGAGTAGTGCATACTTTGGATTATCCAAATACAGTTGATACTGTAGTTTCTGAATTTTCTAACCCCAAAGAATCTAAAACAGATCATGGCTTGCGCAAATTTCGTTATTTGCGAAATATAACAGATTACCGGTTTACAAAGGTATTGGTTGAAGTTTCTCACTGCTTTTTGTATGTTTATGAAAATAATATACATTTGGTCCCAGTTGAAATTAAACTAGTGCTACAAAATATTTCGAAATTATTGTCTCAGGAAATAGAATTAACAAGAAATTTATCAATGCTACATAGTTCCGTCGCGTGACAAGGTCTGCTGCTAACACCAGTGAAATACGTAGGTGTGATTAGGGTGATAATGTCTGCTGCTAACACCAGTGAAATACGTAGGTGTGATTAGGGTAACGTGTGATAAGTTCCATCAACACCCTCCCAGTCAAGGGTGAAGTGCTTCGTTGGTGCAGGACATCGTGAATCCCACACTTCAATTGCCAGGAGGCGTTACTGAAGGACTTTTTTGTAAGTTGAACTATTTCCTACTTATTCTTACTTTAAATATCTATCCGTTGTTTTGCCATATCTTTGTCGTTCTGATACCTTTTACCATAGACTTGCATGCTATTTGAAAAAAAAAGAAGAATCAACAATACTGGATGACTCATATCAATTGTGCCTATCTATTTATTTTTTTTGTTAAAATTTTGTCTGATTTATGTTTAATTGATGTGTGGGGAAACGTTTCTGCTACTCCCCAATATTACCTCACTTTGTACTAAAAATTTTTGTATTGCTTTTACCGTTGTTATATTATATAGATTATCCCAAACAGTTTTTTTTTTCATTCTACAAAGTACTGAACAATCTATGCTCGTGTTGATTCCAATCCTAAACTATACAGTAACTGGCATGTGGAAAACGAATTACTATATAAACATGTGAAATCTAAACAGTCTTTGCTCCAACCTCCTCAAGACGATTGGAAGTTAGTAGTTCCCAGCGAACAACGGAATAGGGTTCTACACGAAAATCATGATCTACCTACTTCAGATCACCCTGGTGTCCACAAAACTGTCTCTAAAATTTCCATGCGTTACTATTGGCCTAAACTTAGAGCCGCTGTTGCTCGATACGTCCGTCGTTGCAAAATTTGCTCTGCACACAAAGTCGAACAAAAGAAACCTTCTGGCTTTATGTCTCCCCGTGCTACTGCCACTCGTCTTTGGCAAGTCCTATGTACTGATATTGTCGGACCTCTTCCTAGATCGTCTAAAGGTAATTCTTTCATTTTAGTTGTTGCCGATTGTTTTACAAAATATGCTTGTTTCTTTCCTCTACGTGCGTCTAGGGCCGCTGCTGTTGCTCGAACTATTGAGGAAAATATTTTCCTGCTGTATGGTACTCCTCAGTATCTAATTGCGGACAATGGTGTACAATTTCGTAGTAATATTTTCACTAAACTCTGTGATTCTTATCGAACAAAAATTCTGTTTAACGCTCGCTATCATCCTCAGGCGAATCCGGCCGAACGTATTAATAGAGTCCTGAAAACTATGATTTCTTCTTACGTTTCTGATAATCAACGTCGGTGGGACGTTAATTTAGCAAAAATTGGTTGTGCTATTCGAACGCTTAAACATGAGGTTATTGGTTACTCCCCGTATTTTGCTCTATATAGTCGTGAGCATGTTCTCTACGGCGATCATTTTGGAAAACCTCTTGATCCTGACGATGTTCTTATGGATCCCGAACTTCCTACTCCTACTACTGACTTAGTCAAATTTGAGTCACTTCGTGAAGAAATTTCGAAACGCCTTTCCTTAGCATACAAGAAAAATGCTAAACACTACGATCTTCGTCGTCGTCCCTTAACTTTATCTCCTGGCGATCACGTTTGGAAACGCAATTATGTTCTTTCGGATGCTACTCGCTACTTCAATGCTAAACTTGCTCCCAAATATGTGGGTCCCTTTACTATTAGAACTAAACTTTCTGCTTGGACCTATATCTTAGTGGATGATTCTGGTAACGATCTGGGTACTTGGTATATTAAGGACCTCAAACCCGATAAAACTTTAGACCCTCCAGACATTGATCCTGAACCTCCGGATGCTAGAGGGCTTCCTACGGCCGATTCTATTTTGACCCCTACGTGTCGCTATCCCTAATGACTTGTAATTTTTTTTGGCTTATTGGTCTTGTGTTTTCTCTGATAAGCTTGTGTCCGAAAACACTGGCGCCCATTTCGTATTCCTATTTATATTTTGTAGCTAGCCCATCCCGTGACTTTTTCTTTTGGCTAGTTCTACCATTTGTTTACTATTTGACTATTATAGTCGCTTTCTACATCCATTCCTTGAGGTAGGCTTCAAATCTATTTTCTTTTCCTTTAGGTATTTCGACTTGGTCGCTTTTGTAGGTCTGTTAGCCATACTTTGCTTGAGTAATCGTTTCATACGAATCTGTGTTACCTCAGTCGGAAGTATTCTAGATTGTGTACTAGCTTGCCTTTGTCCTTTGCTTTGTCTTGGTTCTTTCTTTGCTGCACACTTGAGGTTGACAGTTGTGTCGTCTAGTTGGTTTGCTACGAGTTCTCTCCCTCGTTTTTTTCTTCCTTTCCTCTTGGTTTCTCCGCGGGAAGCCAAAACTTTTCTTTGAGGTGGAGAACAGAAATGTCCCTTTTGGAGACATCCGTCTTTTGACGTTTTTGAAAGTAGCTAAGAGTTTTAATCTTCATTGGGTGTTTACTTGATGCTTTCTTTACCTGTTCTGTCGTTGTCGGTTACGATAAATGACTTTGTCTTCTTTTGAAAAAAAAAATGTTCCTTTTCTTATACTGGTGTTGGTCCTTCAGACCGGATAAAAAATTTTTTTTTGTTTGGTTTCTTGTCTGTCGTTTTTTTTTCTTTCACCCCGACGTCTTTATTTTGCTAGGGGGGAATCTGTAACGTGCATTTTTATAGCTTAACCTTTTTACGCTTTTTCCCGTTTAGTAAATACATTTCTGTAACTACTATTTCTATATTTTATATTTCTTAACTCTTTAGGCGAATGCATCGTATTATAATGTGTGGATAAACAAGTTTAGATAATAGACGATAAGAGGTTGTAATAGAACGAGTTGAATAATCAGATGAGTAGTTGTAGTTTGTTCTTGGTTCCTATATATTAATTACGTTGAAAATACTGCTTCTTCTTTGCTTTGACAATAGTGAGAATTAATGCGGTATTAATTTTCAAATTGTCCATGAACAAGCACAGCACGATTTTAGTTGTTTTTCTTGTGAAATAAAAGTTGTATATTAACCGTAGTAAGTGTAGTTCTAATTCCATTTGAAGGAAGTATGCTTTATAGGCGAACGTGTTTGATCGACACACGTGTTTTACAGAACATTTTACGGACTTACTTTAGTGATACACGTGCTTTACTCATTGTGGTTTTTTTGGTGCTTTGTCTTTTTGATATTTAAACTGTGTGTGCGATCTAGTTTCGCGGTCCTTTTTATCAGAGTAGTGAGATTATCCAAATACAGTTGATACTGTAGTTTCTGAATTTTCTAACCCCAAAGAATCTAAAACAGATCATGGCTTGCGCAAATTTCGTTATTTGCGAAATATAACAGATTACCGGTTTACAAAGGTATTGGTTGAAGTTTCTCACTGCTTTTTGGATGTTTATGAAAATAATACACATTTGGTCCCAGTTGAAATTAAACTAGTGCTACAAAATGTTTCGAAATTATTGTCTCAGGAAATAGAATTAACAAGAAATTTATCAATGCTACATAGTTCCGTCGCGTGATAAGGTCTGCTGCTAACACCAGTGAAATACGTAGGTGTGATTAGGGTAACGTGTGATAAGTTCCATCAACACCTTCCCAGTCAAGGGTGAAGTGCTTCTTTGGTGCAGGACATCGTGAATCCCACACTTCAATTGCCAGGAGGCGTTACTGAAGGACTTTTTTGTAAGTTGAACTATTTCCTACTTATTCTTACTTTAAATATCTATCCGTTGTTTTGCCATATCTTTGTCGTTCTGATACCTTTTACCATAGACTTGCATGCTATTTGAAAAAAAAAGAAGAATCAGCAATACTGGATGACTCATATCAATTGTGCTTACCTATTTATTTTTTTTTGTTAAAATTTTGTCTGATTTATGTTTAATTGGTGTGTGAGGAAACGTTTCTGCTACTCCCCAATATTACCTCACTTTGTACTAAAAATTTTTGTATTGCTTTTACCGTTGTTATATTATATAGATTATCCAAACATTTTTTTTACATTCTACAAAGTACTGAACAATCTATGCTCGATCAGCATGCTATGCTTTTTCTTTATTTCAGGTTTGCAGGACTAATTTTTTTTTATGGCAGGTTTGCTATTCTAATTTTTTTATTGCAGGTATTGTTACTAACTCCTTACAGCCGCGTACATTATATGTTGGTCTGCTTTCTACAATCCCCCCAATCTCCGATTGAGCCCGGTCATTTCTTTGATTTTCTTTGTGTTACGCACGGCTACAAGCCAACGTAGCATAAATTTGGCGCCCAACGTGGGTGCCTCGATAGACGTAACAATATTATTATAATTTAATCTGTAGAACTGGTAGTATTAGCCTGGACTGGCAGAATTAGCAGGACTGGCAGGGTCGCCATGTAGTGTTCTCTTGGGGTCTTTAGTAGAGGTGATTAGAAACAAAGTCGAAGACCATTTCACGTTTAATTTAATTAACGCTTTAAAGTGCAGTACAACCGTTACATCTTAGGGTTAGACTTATAATGTTCTTATTCTATATTAGTTCTTAACTGCTAACAATAATTATGCAATTATGCTTACTTAATAATTCCAATTACACCTAGCCTAGAGTTCGTTGCACATGTACTTCCTATTGATTGTCTTTCTGTACAATTCCGCACTTTACACTTCCTATAATAAGTCACTCACCTTTTAAAGGCATAAAACTTAATTTAATATAATAACTATAAATTATTAGGATATTCGGCTATTACACCATCACAAGATGTCTAACGGTGAAGTTCACCGGTGCCTTTTATCTTGTCTTCTTTTTTCAGATATGTAGGTTACTTTGTCGTGTCTCTGCCCTGTATCGTTCCTCCTACCTGTATCCTTTGTCATACCTCTACAACACGAAGAAGAAGACAAATTTAATTTAATCTGGTTTCAACGTGGGGCAAAGGACGACCCACGCCCACAACGCCCAACTGCCGCCAAAATAGCTGCAATGTCATGAAGAGCTCCACAGTTTACGTGAGTACATTTTGTCTTTTCCTATAATTGCAATAAAAATTTTTTGCATGTGATAATAATTTGAGGCGTAATAATGACGTAACCCCTTATTGCGCAATATTACGCACGTATTTATTATGTTACCAACTGTCGTAGTGGCTCTTATACATTACGCGCCGGGACTTTAACGGTATACCTTTAAGTAGACACTAGAGTATAATAATACTTGATCTCAATTTAATGTAATTTTAAACGGATTAATTAAAAAAATCAATATTATTGCTTTAAAAATTGCAATACAAAAATTATTTAATATAGGACAAAAACATGCTTGAGGTATTTATTTAATCGTTGCAGATATGTACCATTTTTTCTTTCGACTATTTTTTTACTTTTTTGTTGGTTTTAATTGGAATGTGGATAACAACAAACCGAATTAAGTATGGAAGCCATTTTCATATCGCACAATACGTGTTTTCTGTCTTAGTATAGCCAGCCGTTTGGTTATATGGGCAGGGCTGCTGAGAACCACACTCAGGGTACCGGAACAAAATTTATGTCCTTGCACCCTTTCCTCCCTCCGGTTTAGGTTGATGGTTGCATTCCATTGCAACTTTAATATGTCAAATATTAATACGTGATTATACACTAGTGCTTTGCAAAAGTAACGGACAAATTCCATAAACTAAACAAAATTATTAAAAACGATTTATAGAGATTGTCATTTATTGATGTTATTTTCATTATTTCGGTCATATTTGAGAGGGTCATGACGTCATCTATATTTTTCTTAAATAGCAACCCCTATTTTTATTATGGATTTGAGAAGACTATTTTTTTTTACTTACATTGAAGTAAATATCAATATGGACTACATAAGGAAAATTTTCAGAAAATAGACTTTTATACTATACACAAACATCTACTAAAAATTAAATACAAATACCAAATAATTACAGAAAATGTTGGAATTGGGAGCCGTTGACGGCCTGACAATGACCAAGGCGGTCTATGAACTCTTTTTAAACTTCATCAATAACGTCCACACGTATACGTCGTACTTCTTGCATAGTGTTCTCTTAACTCGTCCAAATTTATCGGTTGAGTAAAGTATACCTTGCTTTTTAAATAACCCAATAAAAAATAATCGAGCGGAGTCAATACGGTGTCGGCCCTGTATTGGGGTACAATATCGATTTATAACATTATTATCTAAGAGTGTTGACGAAAAATGCTCCAAAATTAAGGGATATCAGCTAACCGTTAGCTGTATATTCTTTTATAGAAATCACAAATCTTCTCCGTTGGGTACATAGAGCGACAACGTCATGCGGTTTTGCGTATGGCCACCAATCCCAAGGTTCCGAATTTGACTCCTGACACGGACCGCTTGAAAAATGTTACGCAAGCTACAGGGGCGCCATTTCACTATAACGTTGGAGGGGGCAAGCATTGAGAGTATGGGAATACCCCCATGCAAACGAAACGGGGGTTCGGGACCCTTACTCGGGAAAAATTTGAATGTATAAGTAACTGGGTATAACTATTAGTTTTTCTCTTTTTATATGTAGCATAGGCCTATAGCCGTATATAGGTTTGGTTCACTTGGGAAGATGAATGTTCTTTTTAATTTCCCTATTTGTAGCACTTAAACGCAATTACCATAGTATACATGTTAAATCAAAAGTTTGAAAAGTTAGATTTGTAGCTCATCATCATCATTAGGTCTTCAGTCCTAGAACTGGTTGGACGCGTACCCTCATTGTTTCCTAGTCTGAATCAACCTACACATTTCTCTGAAATTTGCACAGTTTGCATCTATCACTATCTGTGTGCGAAAGTTTGATTTCGGTCTACCTCTACCTCTCTTTTCGTATCTTTGCTTGTAGTACATCCCGTACTATTCTCCAGAAATGCCTTAAAACGTATCCTGTCCTATTTATCCTATTTTTTTCATTTTCCACAGATATCTTTATTCCTCTAATATTGCTAAAACCTATTTGTTATTAACTTTGTCTGTCCTCATACATCTGAAGCACAACATTCCAGAATGCTTCTATCTCTTTCTGTCTGCTTTTCCTACTGCCCCTATTTCATAGACGTACTGTGCTGTGCTCCACACTGTGCTTTGAACAGTTTTCTTCTTGTATCTATGTTCGTTGTCTTTGAACATATCTGCTGCTTTTTCTTGTTTGATGCAGTTCGGTCATCTTCTATTGTTTTACAGTTATATACCCTATTTCCCCGATATTCAGTGGTATCTGAAGGGGGGTAAGCAGCCTTTGGCTGCCAAGTTTCAGCACCTAAACCTTTGTCAAATTAATAGTTTTTCCAATTTATCCTTTCGCACAATCAACATTAGTTGAAAATATTTCACAACCAACACATGTAGTTGTTTATAATCTCGCCTGTCTCATATATATAGCTTATATGTTGGAAGAGACGTGCTGTTACTGACTGTCCAGCGGCTTTTAGAGTTTTTGCTTGCACCTTATCTGTGCTCAGCGCCTTATCATTTTTCAGACTCTTTAATGCTAATTCAAACTCATCTCTAAGTATAGGATATCCCAGGTCATCATTTTCAATGTCTAATTTCTGTTCTAATGCTGTTAATTCTTCTCGAGAATATAAATTCCTTATATATTCCTGCCATCTAGGTACTTTCTGTACATTTTCTATAATGACGTTTCCTCCCGCATCCCTTATATTTTTGCTATATGGTTTTATATCCCTAAAATTCATTCAAATTAGTTTGTGTGCTTCGTCTGTCTTTCCTATTTCCATCTTAGTTTGTACCTCGTTGCACTTTTCATCAATCCATTGTTCTTTAGCTTCCCTGCATTTGCGAACAATTTCCCATTATATGGCTTAGAATCTCAGCAATTTATTTGAGTTTTTTTAAATCTTTCGTGGATATCTTTATCTTTTAGCTTCTCAAAGTCAAAGTGCTTTTTTCCGTTCCTCTTTTTTAAATTTTTAAATTTAAGTGCGGTCTTTATGATTACGATGTTGTGCTCAGTGTCTATATCTGCTTCCGGGTAGCTTCTACAGTCTTTTACTTGATTTCTAAACCGTTGTCTGACAATAATGTAATCTATTTGATATCTTTCTATATCTCCCGGCATCTTCCACGTGTATCGTCTTCTAGCATGATGTTGAAATAATGTATTTGTAATGGTTAAGTTGTTCTTGTCGCAAAATTCTACTAGCCTATTTCCACTGTCATTTCTCGTGCCTAAACCAAATAAATCTACTATTGCTCCTTTCCTACCCCCACTTTTCACTGCATTAAAATCCCCCGTAATTATTAAACTTTCATGTCCTTTTACGTATCTCAGTATGTTTTCGATATCTTTGTAGATCGCCTCTACCTTTTCCCCACTGTAGCTAGAGGTGGGCATGTATACGTGTATTATTAATGTATTTACTGGTTTAGACCATGAGTACTCTTTCGTTCTTTTTTAAGTAGTTTTCTACACGTAGTTCTATCTTTTTTCGCATATCTAGCACCACACCCGAATTTCCTTCCTCTGATCCTGTATGAATTACCCTGAAGTCTCTACTCCAAAAATCCCCCGCCTCTGTGCAGCGGACTTCGCTAATTCCTACTATGTCTAGTGCTAACCTATCCATTTCGAGTTTCAGGTTCTCTATCCTATCTACTTGTTTCATACTTCTGACATTCCACCCTCCGACTCGCAGAATATTCACGGATTTTTTTCTATTCTTTCGGATCACATTCCCCGAAGCAGTCCCCTTCCGGAAATCTGAATGGGGGACTATTTTAACTCAGGAATTTTTTACTTCAGAGGATGCCATCATGTTTAACAATTTCTCTACGCAGTGTACTTGGGAGGTAATGTGGTGGTTTCTCGTTGCCTTGCACATCCAATGTAGTACCTCCGGGTGGAGCATTGGTGACGTGGCCGCAAGTATAGCGGCCGTTATTCAAATTATAATGCCTTGCACGTTTTTGACCATAAAATGGTGCAACTCGTGACAGGTCACGGGGCACTGAAGGCATATCTGAGGAGGTTTGGCCTCGGAAAAGACGACGGTTGTGAGTGCCGCGGGGATCGGAGAGCGCTATACACGTGCTCTTCGATTGCCCAATCGAAGCTTCTAATAGGGGTTAGCTGACAGAAAGTTAGCGATCGAAGACCTAAGGAGGCCTATGAACCTGGAGGAGGTCCAGGAAGTGGCTGACCAGAATGCGTTCTGGGTGGTTCTTAAGGAATTTGCAGGTAGGGTGGTTAGGCTTGAAGCAGATAATAGGGTTTAGGGAAACGGCGGGACGGATACTCGGCAATGATAAACTCGGCGCGGAGACCAACTTGGCAATTTTACTGCAGCGGACGGCAATAATAATAATAAATAATATAAAAACAGGTAGAACGGATCCCACTCAATTGCTATAAATCACACAAGTCGGAGCAATAACCAAATAAACTGATAAACAAATTAAACAAAATAATAACGAGTAGTATAGATACCCGAAGCAGAAGAAGAGAAGAAAATTCCCGATCGTATAAAGTATTTAGATATAAATTATTTAGATTAGACTAAGTGAAATATCTTAGAGCAGGCGATTAGTAATTAATTATTTTTTGCAAATCAAATGGCGTAAGACCAGGGAATTAAATTATATGTCTTAACCAGGTTAGTTATAAGTCGACCGCAAGGTCGCAACGGTAACCAGAACTGCCGCTCGCGTCATTCTCATGACGTTTCATTTCGCGTTTTGCTATTGCTCTGTAGCTTCGAGCATTTTTCTTGAATCTAAACTCAAAACTTATGGCAGCCAGCTTAATCTATATTAAATTTATCGGGCGATATCAGTCCTAGTGCTAGTAAATTGATCGCGTCTAAACCCGATGTAGTACCGTCTAGGTGGAGCATCAGGGAAATGGCCGCAAATGAAGCGGCCCCTTATTCACATTATAATGTCTTGCACATCGCAGTAGTGTGTCTTAGAATGTCATACCGACCCCTATGGTATCTGCCACTCTAAGTATCGAAAAAGCTGCTGCCCTCTTTCGGGGATTTGTAGCTAGTGCTTTAAAATGATAGGAAAATCAAAACGGTACGTCCAATTTTTCAAAGAGAAATTTTGATTATTTCTTTAAAACCTAGGACGGGGCGACGGGCTTCACCTGCCTCCTCAAATGGCGTCCCTGAGCAAGCATATTTTCACAAAAAGACATATTTCTGTTATTTTGTTCTTGCATGACTTTCAAACAAATTCTGGTACTAAGATTTATATTAATATACAATTAAAGCTTTTATGTAGATATACATACCTTTTCTTTAAGAAAATAATCAATCGTCTCTTCCGGAATTTCACGACTACCTAAAAAGTTTTTGAAGGCCATGTTTTTCTGCTATAAAAGAATAAGATGTAGTATTTATATACAGTAAATTAAGATATCAAGATATGGTAGGTATAAAGAATATAAATATAACAATCATGCTTCATCCCACCAAGAAATATAAAATTAAATCAAAGAAGAAAGGCTCTTAAGCATCTAAGTAGTTACATATTTACAAATTTTTAACACAATTATGATTGTCTGCACCTGCAACAAAATTTAACTAAATTTCGTCATTGAAGTCGAAATTTAATTAATTACGAGATCGAAGTCGAAATTTAACTAAATGTCGACATCGAAGTCGAAATTTAACTAAAATAAGTAGATTTTTTGGTGGCCCTTCTACGCCTTCGTAGTTTCTTATTCTTATACTTTTACATTCTATGCCTGGATGTATGTAGGTGAAAATGGGCGGTCTAAATTTTTGATAAATATTTTATTTTTTGTGTCTGTGTAGTTTTGCATGTTGGACAAATTTTAAGGAATATTTAAATTTGCGTGGATACTAATTTTTTTCTGTATTGTTCATTTTCTTAATTTTTTTGTATGATATTTCTGAGCGTGTGTAGATGAGAATGGACAAGCTGAATTTTTGGAAATGCCGTTGGCAGTTGTTACGTTGAATTTTCTAAATCGATTGATTTTTGCACGCTGCATATCAATATTTAATTTCCAACTACTAAAATAGAAAACTCATTATACGTTAAGGAAAAAAGTTTATTTTTAGCATTAGTCGTAAGAGCATCAACGTTAGAAAAAGGAACACAATCAGATAAAACTTCGTCAACATTAGGTAAAGGAATAGAATTAGGTGGAATTTCATCAACATTATATAAAGGAGCAGCGTCAGATAGAGCTTCATCAACATCAGCAACAGGAATTATAGGTACGGGTTCACTAACTTTAACAGGACATTCTCTGTCAGTATGATAAGCTATCGTCACTTCAGCTACGTCTATTATTGCAGACACAACAGGAATTCCTTTGGTAGAATCATTTACGGCAGTAGCAACAAACTCTTAAGTTGCTACCTGTAAGTCACTAGTTTGAAGTGTGGGCTCCAATCGTAGGGGAGTCACAGCCTGAGGTGGAAGTGAATACGTAGAATCCGTTTGATCATCATTTGAGCAGCTAAGGAGAGAAGAAATTTGGTTCTTATTAGGGGGTGTTCGATGAGTAAGAGCGTGATAGCCGTAGAAATCAAAATTATAGTTTGAAGCGTCATATGGCTGAAAAGGATATGCTGAGACGGTATTAGGAGGACCAGGAGGAGGTACAGAGAAGCATTAGAATTAAAGACTGAAAAAATTTAGTTCCTACAGCGAGGGACAGAGTATTGTTCGAAGACATATTTGCCAAAGAAGGGTATGTCTTAGTAGTATTAGAATGACAGTTGGGAAAGCTGCGTTGAGTGACTCCCTTATGTCTGCAATCAAAGCAACGGAGTACTTGAACACGACTACAATAAGCAGGTGACATATTACAACTGTTATCAGGTCGGCCATATCTCATTGTAGCCGTCTTCAAATACTCCATTACTATGGTTGCGGGCATAAGGAGTCACTCGACGCAAACTGTGCGAACTATTGTCCTACTACAATTAAGACATACTCTTCTTTGGCAAATATGTCTTCGAACAATACTCAGAATTTTGTCCCTCGCTGTAGGAACCCAATTTCTTCAGTCTCTAGTCCTACATCTTTCTCTGTACCTCCTCCTGGTCGTCCTACTACCATCATAGTATATCCTTTTCAACCATATGAGCCTTTGAATTATAATATTGATTTCTACGCTATCACGCTTCTATTCACCGAACACCCCCTAATAAGAAACAAATTTCTTTTGTCCTTAGCTGCTCGAATGATGATCAATGTATTCCACGTACTCACTTCCAACTCAGACTGTGCTTCCCCTACGATTAAAAACTATACTTCAAATTAGTGACTAACAGGTAACAACTCAAAAGTTTGTTCCTACTGCCTTAAATAATTCTACCAAGGAAATTCCTGTCGCTTTTACGACCAATGCTAAAAATAAAGGACTTCTTTTTATAACATGTAGTGTTTCCTAAACCACAACAAATACTTCCACCTCCACAATCGTAACCTCATCCTCTACTACGCGTTACAGCTACTACACCAAAAGTTGTTCCTGTTTTGCGGAAATATCCCCAATCAATACAAACCTCCTGTTCCTGTAACTCAACCCACGAAATTAGTTAACAAAGGAAACAAGAGGCAGAAAATATTTTATGTTGAATCAGAGCTCGAAGATGTAGGTCCCTGAGCTAGCTTCATTTTCCTTCTGGCGACGCAAATGTCTCAAACCCCGTTACTAGTCCTCTGCGTCCCCAATTTCTATGCTGACTAAGTCTTTCCTTAGGATTTGATTTTTGGATTTTACCTTTTTTTGTTTTCTAAATAGTTTTCTTGTTTCATTAGTTTAGCTCCTCGTACTCACCCCACCCCGCGTGGATCCAGCTTAGAATAGTCCCACAGTACGACCTGCCTGTCGTAAGAGGCGACTAAAGGGGTCCAACACACACACACACACACACACACACACCGCGCGCGCGCGCGAGTATTCAAAGTGAACGGACGTGGATTTTGTTGCTCGTGTTAAAGTATCTCTTTTCGTGGTTTTACGGAGTTTGTATTATTGTAAACTGTAGTAGTGCCGTGCAGTTTAGTGATTGACAGTTCCCGCGATAGTAATTTCTTTTGTGCAATTCCTTGTTCGCAAGGAATTCGCATAAATCGCTTTATTATATAGAGAAATATTAAGGTTTGTTGTTAATGCTAACAGAGAATTAAAATAACACCTGCACGTGATAGCTTATCACTTTCCAATTATTGTATTCCTAATATTTAAAGCATTTCTCAATGTTTATTCTCAACTGATAGTATTTTATTTAACATGAAACAGCTTTTGCTAGAACTCGGGACATCTGTACGCAGGAGCTCCGTTAGTAATACAAATGCTGCAAATGTTCATCAAACTGTAGTTCAAAGCGTATCTAATGACAGTGGTTCCGTAACAAATTCAACTTTGCAAGGTCTATTTTCTGATATAATAAAAGCATCAGCCTTTCCAAAGAAAGATCAAGCCATTGTTTTTCCTGCGATGGACGGCGTTCAAGTAAAAGAGTATGTTTTAGCTGTTGGAAAATTAATTGATCCTAAACATATGTTATTTGCCTCTAGAATGTCCAATAGCCGAATTTGTATCTATTTATCTACAAAAGAAAATGCTTGGTCATTTGTAATTTTACACGCCGGAATAAATATAGGCAGTATATTTATACCTGCGCGGAAACTGATAAGTCCATCTAAGCGCATTATACTTTCTAACGTACCTCCATGTATTCCGCATAGCATAATCGAAGATGCACTAAAACAACAGAATGTAAAACTTGTCTCCTATATCCTTTATTGGAGCAGGTGTAGGTGTACCCAATTTTAAACATATAATGAGTTTTAGACGGCAACTTTATATTGCCTATAATGAAACCGTAAATATACCTGACACCCTAATGGTATCTTTCGAAGACGAACAATATCGACTGTTCATTTCTGACGACAAACTACGTTGTTTTCTGTGCAAAGAGCTGGGTCACATATCGTCGTCGTGTCTAAAAGCAAATCCTAGCGATCAAGTGAGTAGCCTCATAACAGTACAACAATCGAATAAAACACCTCCTTCATCTACCCTCGAACCTACGGATATTACGCTACGTATTGGCGAAGAGTTCGATGTCGTAGAATCAGTCGCTTATAATGAAGGACTTGAAAATGAAATGTTACCAGTCACCAGTGATCAGCCGCAAGGAATATTACACGACAATGTTTTGGAAAACGAATTCCAAGTGGTGAAGGTCGGCCCAAAACGTACTCGGAAGAAAATGAAATTAGAAAGTGTCCCTGATGCGACAGACTCTTACGAAGTGTTGCAGAGTTTGTGGCCCAACCCAGAATATATACTGGATTTTACACAGTTCAGTGATTTTTTAAAAGACGTCAAAGGGAGCGATAGGCCTCTTACGATTGCTAGAAGATATACCGATGATATTAATAGGCTTTTGTATATAATTAAGCAAGCGGCAACCAACTGTAAAGTAAGAGCGATCAAGGAACGTTGTAAAAGGCTCATACTTTCTATCAAGAAAGGATTGTCAGATGAAGGCGTCGAAATCTCTTCTCCGACACCATCTTTAGACGGTACACAGGCGACAACATCGTTTTCGAGATACGCATCGACTGAAAGCTTAGGTAGCAGTCAAAGTTGCTATTAAATGGTTACGGACGTTTTTTTTTTCCCTTCCCTATTTGATTTGTTTCTGTATTCATTTCTTTTCATCAGTATTTTATTTAATTCATTTATGGATAAAAGTGTAATTAGAATAGCTACGCTCAATGTTAAGAGCATTAAAAGCGAACTAAAAGTGACGCAGCTTCAAGAATTTTTAAATACTATGCAAGCTGATATTGTTTTACTTCAAGAAACTAATCTAAATAACACAGATGCTATACAATGTTTAAAGAACTATGTGTTAGTGTCAAATGCAGCGCATACACCTTATTCTGGAACAATCCTTTTATTTAAAAAACATAGTCCCATAAAATTTATGGGTCAAGAAATTCTTGTAAAATCATATTTACAAAGTGTAAAATTCTCCATAGGCGGTAAAATTTGGTGCATAATAAATATTTACTGTCCACACAATATAGAGAAAGCATTTGAAATATTTAATGTTCTTGATGTACATCTTGCAAAGTTACAGTCTTCTGGTATACGCTTAATGTTAGGGGGAGATTTTAATTGCACAATTTACCCTACAACAGATCGACTAAAGTGTATAGAAGGACGACCTGCATTAGCAAGAAAGCTTAATAGAACGATTCAACTCTTTGAACTGAGTGATTGTTGGAGTTTTTTAAATCGCGATAAACGAGGATACACATTCGTAACGGCAAATTCTGCGTCTAGATTAGACCGTTTCTATCGCTCAGAAAATGTAGTTGAAATGTTGTCTTCTGCAAACGTACACAACTCTTTTTCGGACCACCTTTCACTAGTTGTCAATTTAAAGATCCATTCAACAAATGCTGGTCCCCAACAAAAGTGTTATTGGAAGTTCCCAAATTATTTGTTGGAAGAACCACAGTTTGTAGATTGTATGAGAAACTTTCTATTGAGTATTCCGATAGAATCCAATACTGCCATAGACGCACTGATAGAATGGGATAAACTGAAAATTACAATAAAAGAATCTGTTCAACTATATTGTAAGCAAAAAAAGCAGTTAAAACTTGCCGAAGTGAATGCAATAAATGACTATATTCAAGAATCGATAAACATTACCGACGTTAAGGAGTTGCACGACACAATTACGGACACCTGGATCGACAAAAAAATGCATTATCAGTTTAATTGCAAAAAAGATGGCCCTCTAACTGAATTACAGAATTGGCGCCCTATTTCTCTTTTAAACGTTGACTATAAAATTATTGCAAAATGTATCGCTACTAGAATCATGGGTGTACTGCAATATATTATCCACCCTGATCAGTGTTACTCGATTCCAGCTCGAAGTATGTATGACGTTATTCATTTACATCGAGACTTAATTGCGTACGCAGAACAAAACGAAATGCCGCTTGCAATTGTGAAAATTGATCAACAAACCGCATTTGACGTGATTAATCATAAATACCTATTTAAAGTATTAAATGTTTTTGGATTCGGTAAGCAGTTTATCGGATATATTAGAACTCTATATGCAGATGCGCAAGCTCATGTAAGGGTAGGAATCCTTCTAAACAGTGCACTAAGACAATGCAGAGGAATTCGTCAAGGCTGTCCGCTTTCCGGACCTCTGTTCGACCTTTCAATTGAACTGTTCCTGCAATTGTGCCGCAATTCCTTAGCGGGTTTTCCGCTTTCTATACATTCGAATGATAATATTGTTGTCAGTGCCTACGCAGACGACGTGTCAGTTTTTGTATATAGTGATAATGACTTTGAAAAACTGAAAGAAGTAAGTAACCTTTATCAACAACAATCTGGAACGCTTATTAATACTAATAAATCTCATGGATTTTGGACGGCAGCTTGGAAAGGTAGGTGTGACACTCCTTTAAATTTTTTATGGTCCAACGTTGGTATAAAGATACTCGGTGTACTCTTATCAGACAATATCGAACTGGATACTACACATGCTTTTAAAATTGTTTTAAGCAAAATAGAAAAAGCGATAGAAAAATGGAGACAACGGTTACCCAATCTATCCTTAATAGGACGCAAAACCATCATCAATCAGTTTATTGCTCCGAAAATCTGGCATTATATGCACGTTTTACCATTTACTTCCACCCAATTATCCATTATGCAAAGAAAAATGATTGACTTTATGTGGACAGGAAAACATTGGACAACCTCCAAGGAACTGCATCTTTCGCTATATGAAGGCGGATTGGGTCTAGTTCATTTAAAGTCAAAACAGCAATCCTTACGTTTATATTTAGGTGAACGGCTGGTTAATAGTAGTTCTGACGAAAAATGAGCTAGTGTAATAAAGCACCTTATAGCCGGTCTTAACTCGTATGATGTATCTTGGCAATGGCTTTTTTGTACGCTTTCTGCTGCCGATGTCCAGACTGCCAAAAGAAATGTTTTCCTTAGTACATTATATGATGCTTGGAAAGATTTAGATCTTATTCTAACCAATTTCCCTAGACACAGACAAGATTTAAAATTTAAAATCTATTCCTACTGGACAATCTAAATTAATTAGCACAACCATCAAACCACCACTTTTTTGCTCGAAATGGAAAGACATCGGTTTTAAAACGCTGGGTGATTTTAAAATACAAGATATTTGATTGAACAATGACCAAATTAAGGAGAAATTGACACAAATCGACATCATAACAAAATCAGACCTTATGATTCAATATCAACGCATTAAAGCCTTTTTTTAAACTTAACTTTAAAGAGTTAAATGAAGCTACTGAAACAAACTATAAAAAGCTAGATATATTTTTGAAATTAAACGGGAATTTAATTGCTATTAATAAATTAAACAGAGCGACTTTACAAAAGTGTCTTACCTCCCAATTTTTCAACAGCAGTGCTTCACTCGAAGGATATTGGTCTAACGATAAAGTTTTATGGCATACTTTTTTTGCGCCACCATCTCTTGGCCATGACGGTAGTATTGCCTGGAGATTCGCAAAAAATCGTTTAGCAAATCCACGGTTTCTTAATCAAATCGGAGTTTCAGACTCTACTGCATGTCCGTGGTGTAATGGTGAAGGTGATTCCTGGCACATTCTAATGACCTGTGCTAAAGCCGCAAACCTATGGTGCCTTGTGTCATATCTTGTTAAAAAAATCGTCAAACGAAAGGCAATTCCTGTCAAAAAGTTATATTGTGGATTACCCAGTAAAGGTCCCATAGAGTACTTAGCCAACTATTTAATAACTTTGGCTAAGAGCACTATATATTGGTCAACAATCGACTATATGAAAGAAGGAAAGGAGGCATGCTACCTTAAGAAGTACAAAAACCGTCTGAAATCTAGGATTGCATGCGAATTTGCTTGGAGTCTCAGCAAAGGTAACATTAAGCAGTTCATAAATCGATGGTGTATCAACAAAACATTGTGCTGGACTGATAACGACTCGTTTCACTATAATACAGTTCTAAATACTGATAGCACACAACCATAAAGACAAAGAAAGGTAGAAATATTTAACAACAATTTTGATGACTGTTGAAGTTGACATATAAGTATATCCGTTTATGATGCAGCATCTATAGTCTTTTTTAGTACGATTATTTTTTTTCTTATTTTATTAATATATGTATAAATGTACAAAGGTATTACCTTAACATTTTTTTGACTAATGTATTGACTTGGTCACATTGTAAATGTATACTTTTATATATACTGTTTTAAATATATAATAATAATAATAATAATAATAATAATAATAATAATAACACACACACACACCACGCACGCACGCACGCACGCACGCACGCACGCACGCACGCACGCACGCACGCACGCACGCACGCACGCACGCACGCACGCACGCACGCACGCACGCACGCACGCACGCACGCACGCACGCACGCACGCACGCACGCACGCACGCACGCACGCACGCACGCACGCACGCACACACACACACACACATTTTGATTGTTCTTTTTTTCTTTAGTTTTGTCTTCTTGCTTCTTAGAGCTCTTTTTGATTTTAGTTTTGCCTCTCCGTTCCTTTTGATCCACTTCCCTTTTCTTTTCCTTCTGTTAGTTTTTTTACTGTTAGTTCACATACTGACTTGATTAAAATTTTCAATTCATTTCCCGTGGTAGGTGCTTTTTAGACCGTTTTATTTTCTTCGAAAACCACGACTTAGTCAATTTTTCGGTATAGATAGCTATTTTTTTCTTCGGTTGTTCGTTTAAAACGATTTTTTGTTACTACAGCGTAAAGTTCCCGTGTCTTTGTATCCAGCATTTTCTTCGTTTCCTTGTATACTTCGAGGCTTGGCAATTATTCTCTCGTTTTGGCTTGCACTGTTGGTTTTCTCCTAGTTTTTTTCTTACTTTTTGGTTTTTCGCGAAAAACCAATTCATTTTCTTGGGGTTGAAAACCTTGCTAGACATATCCGTCCTCTGACGACTTTTGCAGTGTTAGACTATTTCTTGTCATCGATGATTACTACCATATACCTTTCCTTTTATTATGTTCCTTTACACTTCTTGAATTGGTCCGGTATATTGGACCATCAAGCCAGATAAAAATTCTTCTGCTGGTTTTGAGTTTTTTTGTAGTTTTCTAAGACGAATTTTCTTTTGGTCTTCGAGCCGAATAAAAATTAATTCTTTTTAATTTTTTGCTTTTCTGTAACGAAATTTCTTTTGATTCGTCTTATTAGCCTACAGTTTGCTCTATTGCTTCTGCTTCCTACCTGACGTTTTAATTTTGCTTGGGGACAATTTGTTACTTAAATTTCCGAAATCGATTGATTTCTGCATACAAAGTTCTAACTTCCCACCTAGTAAGTGATTTAACAAGCTCGACTTCCTTTCAATTGAATGCAAACTTATTTAAATGTCTTATAAAATCTTATAGTTCTTAGTACATTATTAAATACGTAGAATCTATTCTATAATAATATCCTTTGCTTTGCAAAGATTAAAAAGATGCTCGTGATTATAAATTTTATGAAATAAGTTATACCTGCATCAGATACTTTTATGGTTCCTTTTAAAAGGTTAAATAAGCCCGCGGAACAAATTCTCTAAAATAAGAAAACCACCTGCATAGTACATGAACACTTTTAATTGGTTTGTTATCTACACTTAACCGAAAAATTGGATCTAAGCCGCATTATTATCTCACTGATGTGCACGTTTACGAGCAATAAAACTGCCCTCTTGTTAGCAAATTATAGAAGTCGTTATTATCACTAATTGATCTTCGTGTGCAAGCCGTGTTTTAAGAATATTTTGCAGCTGCTATATTGAAAAGGCTGGTGTTCGGAGAAATACTTCACATATTATGAAGGGCATGGTTATTGGAAGCGAAAGCATTTTGTTTTCTATCCTTATAAATTCAGACTGAACTTTGTATGACATCTGTTTCTATACAGAGCTATTTTTCGTAATGAACTCAGTAAGTTGCGGTGCTAATTAAAATGCTTCCTTTTTAAGGGGCATTGTTTTACTTCAGTGGTTACTAAATAATTTAGTCTAGTGCAATAGTTTCATAGAATATACCGTCCGTCAAAAAGTGCATACGCACTTTCAGATCCACCACGATGGTACCAGAGGCAGTCAGCTACCCTTTATATGGTACATTTATTCTGTTTTCCTTTTCTTTATGCTTCTGTAAAATATAGACACTTCTATCGTTGGTTGATAACTACGTAAATGCTTCAGTTTTGTATTCGTGATTATGACACAATAAATTATAGACGGTGTGCTAAAAATTTACTTTCTCACCTCAGTGCACAAGTGATTATGTAATTAATTTTTTAGTCACCAGTAATATAAACTGAAGCCCAGTAATACAAACCGAAGCTCGCGATAGAGAACCTTAGACTGTTTTTAAATTAATGCTAACGTCAACATTTTGTTTACTAAATTATAAGCTAGAGTAAGTTACCACTTGGTTTATTTCAGTTAGGGTTACGTTGTTTATTTTAAGAAGTGCACTTGACAAAGTAGGTAAAAATACTGTACGCATTATGTCTAATTTTCTTCTTGTACATATTTAATGTTATATATATATATATATATATATATATATATATATATATATATATATATATATATATAGTATATAACTTTATGGGTTTTAGTTCAGCAGAACTGAAGAATTCTTTTTTTTAAGAACTCAAGCTTTCGGAAATTTATTTTTCCATTATCAAGAGTATAAAAGTAAATACAAATGAATTAGTTATGAGAACAGGATTTGACTAATAGCTAAAAATTATAGAAATAGTATTTAATACTTACTAAAGTGAGATAACAGTCAATTGGATGATTTGGTATATATATATATATATATATATATATATATATATTGCCGTGGAACGACAATAGTTAAACACCTTTATTAAGTAAAGTCATAATACATTTTACAATTAGAATATTACATTGTGACAGCATCTCGACTCGTTAGTCTAGTTGTTTTGGATGGCGGTGTATTTCACACCCAGTCGCAAGCGCGTAGAGAGGAATGACAACCCCTCCTTTGGGATCCTCCCATCGTACGAGAGCACGAGATAGGCACTCGGCCATAGGTAAAAGAGGCAGCAGCAT
Source organism: Platerodrilus igneus (assembly GCA_036346225.1). Lineage (NCBI taxonomy): Eukaryota > Metazoa > Arthropoda > Insecta > Coleoptera > Lycidae > Platerodrilus > Platerodrilus igneus. The sequence goes on along the minus strand of JARFIW010001105.1, from coordinate 104,812 downwards.
GTTTAAGAGAACAATGGCCAGTGACCTGCGGCTCGGTTTGATTAAGTGAAACATTTTCTGAATAACGGTTGGTAATGTATACTCGTTATTATAGTATGTAATTTGAAAATTTGTTTAGCGCAAACCAAGATTAGACGACGAAACACTACAACACTTAGGCGATGAGAAGTTAAACAATAATAACTTAGAACTTTGAATCAACGTTAAGAAACCACTTCAATTTAACACATGCTTTTAGAGGATGGAAAGCAGATCTAATTAACAGGAGATCGTATGTTGGTCCGAGCCAAGATACTACTTTGTTAGGATGTAGCAGTTAATTCCGCATGACGATGCAAATCCTATTTCAGCCTATGAAAGCAGTTTTGTTTGGTTCGTAGTAATTTTAAGAAATTCAATTGTGTTCCACTCAGGAAACACGCTATTTTATTTTGATACGTATAAATACGATTTTGTTATTCACTTTATCTGTTGCTAAGCTGGATTTCCCAGCGCCAAACTTAAAATTCACTGTTTATTTTGTCAGAACAACACGTTGCTTCACTTTAAAATAACATGTGTAAATTACGTCATTTGTTTGTTTGAGATATACTGCTGACACTTGTATTTATGAAAGCAGATGCTTAGTATTTTATTACTACCAACTTTGAAGACGAGAATATCTTTATGAACATTTTCATTTTAAACTGAAATTAGCACATGTAACTTAACGAGAATATTTTGTATTTTAATTTTGACAATGTAATAGACCTAATCAGATCTGAATGGGTTAATAACTATTAATGTAACAAGTTACACTCTGTTGTAATATTCTTGATCTTAAATTTCCAAACTACTACAAGTAATTATTTAATTTTGTTGCATTCAATTTTATTTAAAGTTAAAGGAATTCTTTCTAGTAAATTATTAACCTAAGTTTAAAGTTTTTATTTTGATCAAGTGTGATCAAACCTAGCAACCCAAAAAGGCAATAAGAGTTGAATTTTGATGCCATCCTTATGTAGAAAATATTCTTTTAATTTTTTTAGGCATATTTGAGGGACACAAACAGTGTTCCCATTTTCTATGTTGACTTAATTATTATTCTTTCTTACAGGAACAGCGTCTTATTCTGTTAAGACAGGTTTTTGTCACCGAAGGCGATCTTTTTTTTCTTTGGGTCTCCACGTCCGCCCTTAGAAATATGCTATGCTTTTAACATGAATCAATCTGGACTTGGTGGCGCCTATTTGTTTTAGTTTGAGTGTGACCCCCCAACAGATTTCGACTTACCCCCCCATTGCTCATAGCTCTACCCAAGGAATAGACCCCTAGTTACGTCGGAAGACTTCCTTTTACTGACACCAAATGTGGGGCTGGTGTTTTAGTAGTTCTAGTAAGTTTGTTTCACTAGCACCCACGCGTGAGGATAGCGGAGCCAATTAGAGAGAAAAAAATAGTTACAAGTTTTCAAAAAGAAATTTATTTTCAAACATATAAAAATATTACAGAACTTTCTTACCCGTATTCTGCTTCCCTGGCTAGCTCAGCTGTGCTTCTTCTTGTATATCTAAATTTACTCTCATTCTCTTTACCGTTCACACACCATACAATAAAATAACAAAATAATACAACAATCATACACTATTTATTAACCACTATTTACAAATAATAATTCAAAATTGTTTACAGTTCGGTGTTCAAGTTACACCTGAATACATGCTATCTTTGTAAAGTCCAAGTTTTAACAATGAAAATTACTAACACATTTAATGCAACAGGAGTAAATGGGCCCCAAATAATACCTGAACTTGGTTTCTTACTACACACTGGACAATGGTGAGCTTATGATAACCCAGTTTATCAATGTATGCTTTCCACTTTGCATACTATTACTACAAACTTAAAAAAACCCATGTACTCTTAACAATTAAATTTAAATTCATCAAGCAATTCAATAAGCTTTACGTACACCTTTTGTTTTATATTCAAAATACCATATTAATAGTCAGCTATACGTATCCTTTTCAATACGTAAAATAACGAAAAATAACATCAAAGTTCACTCTCACACATCACAAAAACTCCAACAGTTTATAAAAACAGCAAATTCTAATGCGTTCCATCTCCGCTGACGATGTATTATGTTCCTGAACCCCTCGGCCTAGTGGTTCTGCGTGCGTCTCCACTAGATGTTTAAAGATGAACACCATCTAAGCTGAGCTTCATGCTATCCATCCAATATAAATTTCAATATCCAAATCCATGTATATTACACTTTATCGCATTATTAATTTACGAGCTTGTTAAAGTATTCTTCGGACCTTAGTTAAATTAAAATAAACTTGACACAATTCGCGTTTCTAACTTTAAGGCCACAACAATGTAATACTGTACTATTGAATTTACAAATTTTTAATACTTACAAGCCTCGTCAGTAGATTTTGTACGTCGTAAGCGATGCAAAATAAAAGAGAAAGCTATTAATTTCCCTAGCTTATTTACATCATAAACCAGGCCCCTCTTGGCCACACTTTACTCGAAATACCTAATTGGAAAATAACATTTCTGCAAATTTTAGTGTAACCGTTCTAAACTTCTAGAAATATCCCCGCGTTAACTACGCTATTCACGACAAAACAATCACATGTTTATCTGTTCTAAAACTATCTATTTTGACCAATCATACATTTTAGTGACGTCTTAGAACCCCGCTTGTAATATATCTATTCTTATGCATATTGAATGTCGCGTTCTAACTTTGCTTGAGTGGTAGAAAATCGATATAGCTGCCCGCGTCTTATGTCGACCCCATGTGGGTTGAATCCGTGCCTACTACAATGCATGCTTCTATGCCCGTCTTATTCTGTAACATATTATTAATTGTGCATCCTTTCTGCTCTTTAAGAAGCTCTTGTTAGTGTTTATTACAAAACCACCGACGGTTACACAATATTTCCTTGAAGCTCGCTCTGTTATCTACAGAAATAACCCGAAGGTGACCTTTCCAACGTGCAGCTGTGGCTAATTAATGATCGTTTAAAATAACATTGCTAGGAGTTTACGTTTCCCAGTATTTTTATATAACCGACGTCTGTCTTTCGCCTTGGTATTATTGATTTTTCATGCTCTTATGCGTTCTCTGACGTTATAACCCCTTAAATTAAAATAAATTAAATTAACTACTATTTTCTGTTGGCTTATAAACCTGATTTTCTTTGTGAATCTATTACGTTCTAATCCCTAGTTATAAAATTATGTCAATACTTGTTAATTTAACATAAATAAATGAAATTAATTTTGCGCGTATATAAATGGTTCCTTTCTCTATACAGGGTGTTAGGAAATTGCTTTGTTGATCCCAAAATTTAACCCTTTAAATCCACTACAATATATATATATATATATATATATATATATATATACACACACACACACACACACGCCTAGATAATGTTTCCAACCTTAAACATGTACAAAAAGAAAATTAGACATAATGCGTACAGTCCTACTTTGTCAAGTGCACTTCATTTACATTTTGCATCTATATTTGCTTGAATGTATATTTCTATGTTGTGTTATATGCGAGTTGACGCTTTTGTTTACTTAGGTTGTAACGGGACTGTTAAGCAAATGTTCAATTCGGTCTCTGTAAATATACCTTTTGATATTATGTTTGTTAATTAACAGTTTGTAAATAAATCTACTTACTGAAGTTTCCAATATTTTTTTCTGCGTGACCCACCCCACTCTACGACGTTTTGAGCTGTCACATAATCTAATTCTTTTGGATTTCTAATCTACCCTTCTGTTTTGTTGCGGTGTTCGGTGTGGGCGATTTTCTTTCTTTACGTCTGCCCGGAATACCGTAACAGTCAAAATATTGCGTTTTTATTATTTTTAGGAATCCTTTCCTCTACGAGGAACAGTATTGTGGATGCTAAAGGGCCACTTTTAAAAATTTAGCCTGTCAATTTTTATTCACATACGTAAGTATGATACAAAAAAATTAGAACAAAACACAAATAAGGTTACAGCGCGCGCAAAGAAGAAAATATTTTTATAAAACTGATTGCTTCTGTACCGGTGCTGTACCCTTTTTTGTATATTGTTCCTTGTACTTATACTTTTTACACGGTGTTCCTGGGTGTGTGCAGATGAAAATTGGCATGCTAGAGTTTTTAAAAATATTTTATTTATGTATCTGTGTGTATTTCTGCATGTAGGATATCTTTTTGAGGAAAATTTTCTTCCTTGATAACTTAACAAAAAGCATACAAAAGTCTTTTCTCTTCAATTCCTTTGACAGACAGCTAGTAGTAACTCATCATTTGATCTAGGATATTAATTATACATGTTACATAGTGATGGGTTGAATTAGTTGAAAGTAAATTGGCACCAATTGCAGTACGTAATTTAGTTGCTAGAAAAACTCTATATCTTAAAGAAACAACTTTGTACAAACTAATTTCAGAACCCCATGTTAGAAATTTATTAGCTGTAGAGCCCACTTGATTATCTTAGCGACTTGAACGTACTACTTCTGTCTTATCACGAAATTCGTGTTAAATCTATCAGTAAATTTTCATAGGAATATTTCATACTTTGGACAGTTATGTCATTATATAGATCTAAAATAAAATTTTGACAACGAATCAACTCGAATGTGCCACATAGAAAACTCAAACCAACAACTACTGATAATCTGAAACTCATTTGATAATTTCCAATCTATTACAATGTATGTTACTTTTCAAGAAACATCCATATATATAAAGAAACCGGCAAATTCGAATCAATTCGCACTCGGTAATCACACATATAGACAACACATTTTACAAAACACGTAGCTAAATGATTGCAATATTTCCAAGAACAAAATATTTTAACAATCGAAAACCACGGTTTTAAAGTTATTATAATATTTCCGAAGTAAATGCTTTGATAATTTAATTACTAGATTTAAGGTTATATTCAAAATAAGATAGATTTAATATATTCAAATTTATAACTAATTATTTAATAAAAATATCACAGAATGTTAGATAAACATCATTAACATTGAAAAGAAGTTTCACTTGATAATAAACATGCAGAATGACCGTGAATACAATAAAAGATATGAAAAATAATTACATAAAACGAAAATATTTACCTACCCGGACGACGTAATACCAATTTCATTCACACACACCCAAGTATACGAAAAACAAAACACAAATAGTTACAGCTCCTGCAAAGGAGAAAGCATTCTTTATAAAACTGATTTATTTTGTGTGGGCACTATAACTTTTTTATATATTGCTCTTTGTTTTGATACTGTTTGCATTGTATTTTTGGGTGTACGTAGATGAAAATGGACAGCTAAGTTATTGAAAAATGTTTTATTTTGGTGTTTGTGTGTATTTTTGCATGTTGGATAAACTTTGAGGAATATTTTCGCAAGTGCGGACGCTGTATTTCTTTTTCTATATTGTTTATTTTTCTAGTTATTTGTTCGGTGTTTTTAAGCGTGTGTAAGCGAGAGTGTACAAGCTTAATTTTTAATAATGTCGTTGGTAGTCAAAATATTGTCTTTTTAATATTTTTTAAAAATTCTTTCTTTTATGAACAACCGTATTGTAGCCGCCAAATGGCTACTTTCAAAAAATTAGCCCGTCCATTTTTATCCACGTATACCCTAGAATACGATACAAAAAGAATTATAACAAAAAACAAAACACAAACAAGTTGAAAATGCAAGGCATTGTCGCAACGAACTTCCAAATGTAGACTTACTTTAAAACAATTTAAAGAAATTAAAATTATTATGTTGTAATAATTATAAGTATTCAGATAAAATACAAAAATTTATAAACAACAAAAGAGACATTTTAATATGTTTTATTTTATTGAATAAATATTTCAAAAGCTATATATTAGTTCTCATCAATAAGATAAGATTTTTTTTTTATATGAATCTAATTATTTTCGGCAATCAAAATTTAAGTTTAAACAATGTCTATAATATTGGAATAATTGGCATGAAATGCCATAAATTGTTCAAATATGTGTCGCATATTGATTTTAAACTTATTAAAAATTTTAATTATCCCTGTGGATTTTCCCGGGGGCTCGGCGTCCCCGTGGCCCGATTTTAACTGACATCAAAACTTAAGCTCTGGACACCGAGCTGAATCGATTGATGTATCACACATTGATGTCCGACCATTAGAAAGGCCTCGGACGGACAGACGGACGACAAATCGATTTCATAAACGAACGAAGTTCGTTGATAAAGTTACAGCACCCGCAAAGAAGAAAGTATTCTGTTAGTCACTGCTAACGATAAATAACACGAGCGTCTCACGGTAGTAATAACGTGGCTGCAATGACAGTTGTAGACAGATTGAGGTTACCTACTTTTTTTTTTGTTTACACAAATTGGATGAGGTCTGTGTTAATGTTAAATTGATTGTTTATCTCCTTATTTATATAGGAGAAGTAAAAAATGAATATTTGCCAAGATTGTGGTTCTGAATGTACGTAAAATAAAACTTTGTATGGCCACTTAAGAAAATTTCATGATTTGAATATAAGAGACCAGTTTCTATAAGCAACCAACTTTGGATAAAAAAGAAGTTAAATTTAGTGCAATGAAGGAAATTAACTTTACACGAATGTTATCTATATATGTTAGCTCTTGTATGTAAACAACTTGGTATTTTGTACTAAATTGTTGCTATTCTAGGTATCTTTCGTACTTGTGGCAATATGCAGTTGAAAGGTAGTTTGCTGGTATTTCTTTAATTTGATTTGTAAATTATTAATTACTTGAGTGAAATGTGTTTAATAATAGTAATAGAGGCTTGAGGGTTTCAAAAATTGTATTTTTATTTTTTAAAAAGTGAACACGTTATGTACCCATATACATTCTCAATAAATACCTAAATTAATTAAGAAGAAACTAATTTTATTTTGTCGAGAATTTTGTTTGTACCGTCAGTCGACTAAAATATGTAAAAAACAAGGTAGAAAATTAAGATTATTTTGGTACTCCGACTAAAAGTAAAACTATAAAATACTGCACTGTTAATTTAAGAACACTCAATCCGACAGAATTGACGAAATTACAATAACTTACCAGCGCTTGTAACACTGATAAAACAAAGTGAGAACTGAGGATTAAATTAGATTAGTTGTGTACTTGTAGTTTTCCCATCAAAATCGCTGGGATTGTAATGATTTCCAGTAATTTATACATGTATTTCTGCGAGTCGTTTCCCCATCGGATTTTATTCCCAAACAAGAGAAAGCAGAACGACATCCAACCTTATAAGCTTTAGCGCTAATTAAACCTACTTTCTACTGAAATAATACACTGTCTTAATTAACATAAAATCAGGTGATATATGATCAGATCCTGTATCAACATTAACATTAATGTTTGAGTTATTAACCAAACCATCCCTAATAAAAATTTGTTCTGTTACGGTAGGCTTTTTAAGATCATTATTCCTTGTTAATTTTTTCTTTGTTGAAAAAAGCCGCACCTGATGTTCAACTTTTTTATTAATATTAATCTCCTCTGTAGTTTTTAGATCAATAGATTTTTCTTTATTTAATGTGTCAATGATTTTATCAAATTGCCTTATTATACCCAGATGTTCATCGCCAGTTAACGAAGCATTCTCACATAGGTCTATTATTAGCTCAGCTTTTTTTTAATAATATCATTTTTTGAAGATTTTGCTTCATGTAAAATATTACTGCTGAAAAGTTCATTAATGTTACTAATATGCAAAGGTGTGGCAATATCAAGATTCGATTTGTAAAACTGTATCGCAGAAGCATGCATGTGTTTTCAAATGTTAAGCTTTATGCAATACAGGTGCATTGAAATGTATGAATACATATGCTGCACTTTGCACAACTTAGGCATGAACCTTCACAGGCCTCATCTACTCTGGTAACTTGATACTGTTGAAAAGCACAAGCGGATGACGTAACTAAAAATTCCTTATCATTTTCAAGACGTCTAATAAAATCTGATGTAATTGTTAGACTTGCTTTATGACTTTGTTTAATTCTATTAATTTTGTCATTGGAAGTATTCTTTGCAAGTTTAATTATACGTTTAAACAAGCTATCTCGAGCAATTTTCATTACTGCATTAATGCTTTTGTGCAAACATTTTACTTTCCTAGCTTCCAAATACACATACTTCAAAACTTTGTGCATCGATTCAAGATACATGTTAGTGTTTATTTCTAAACCCAATCGATAGCAATATGCCCAAGATGTTGGACGATTTGCATAATTATTATGAAAATATTCAGCAAATGATTGTGTATCAACATCGGCATAAAGATCTTCTACTACCTGATTTAAAATGTCATTAAATTCATCAATAAATACACACTGTTATAAAACACGAAGGGATTTATATACTACTACTTTCTCTTCAATCCCTCCATTGATTTTTGACAAATTCTTGCGCCAATTACGATCCACATGCCAGGTACATAGCAACTGGTGAGGTACCTTGGCCATAACATAAGACCATGCATTATAAAATGCTGGAGCATTATCAGACATAAAAACAGTAGTTGATATAATACCCACTCTTGATTTAATTTTTCCCAAACAACTTGAAAATCATTTCGTCAGCACGATTTGAAATACAAAATGGCATTGGGCACCCTGAACCAAATTCATCCACTGTCATTAGTGTGTAGAGCTGAAAATCGTAACTATTTGTACCGTGTGTACCATCAACGCACACTTTGTTGTTCCCAAATTTAAGCAACTGTTCACGTTGAAAAGAAGTCATTATGACTAATGCAAAATCTTGAACATCTAAAATTATTTCTGAGTCATTTGGGTTTCCTTCTACACCTTGGCTTTTATAATATAACACTGGGCAGTCGCTTCCTAAGTTCATCATCTCCTCTACCCAGAGCCGTACGCTAATTGCATCATTTAGGTGACGTTTCACACCATACTCAATATTGAAAATCCTAACAATATTGTACATATCTTTTGTTTCTAACAACAAAATTCTCTGTGAATTTTCTTGTTTTAAAGCAGAATCACGAACATCATCCAATATATGTTGAAATGTAACACCTTCCTTTAATTTTCCTGAAACACATCAATTGTAAAATTTCAAACTAGAACTTTATGTTCGAAAATACCTGCAATTTCTGCTTTACTCTCTTTACTTAAAAAAACTCGACCAATATCGTTGGTATGTCCAACATGAGTTGTCCAGAAGTCTACTGCAACAGACCCATCGTTCTTTATCGTCGCTTCCATTCTTGAGGGACAAACACTTCCAATTTTATTAATGCCTGTGCTTTTTAAGCTTCTAAAACCCTTGCCTTTTGGAATGTAGTTGTACGATCGATGGCAATTATAGTACTCTTTTTTGGTGCCATCAGACAATAATTTAGCTGAAGTGTGAAGTATATACATTGTCAAACATTTTTCCTGTTCTTGGTTTTTCCAGTTTTTCAACTCTGTTAAACAGAATAAAATTAGCATATATTAACACTTTGCATAATAATCTTCAAACCTAATTGTGAATTAAAATGTACTTGGTCAAGTTTAGTTTCAATTTGATGTTCATTTGCCAAATGTTCTCGAAGTTTTTTATATCCCTTTAGATGTGTAGTAGAATTTTCATAAAAGCACTTGATTCTTGACGAGTTGAGAATTATTGGAATACTTTTATGAACAGTTCTGCAATGACGACTTAAAGTTGATTTACTGGTAAAGGATTTGCCACATGTATCACACAAAAATTTACTAGTTAAAGTAACTGGTTTCTTATATTCAAAATCATGAATCTTTCTTAAATGGGCATACAAATTCTTTTTTTGTGTAAACTGAAAAACACAATCTTGGCAAGTATTCATTTTTTACTCCTCGTTTACAAATAACACGATAAACAAAATTAATAGGTAATTTCTATAGATCTCATTCACTATATGTAAACAAAAAAATTACGTAACCTCAATCTGTTTACAACTCTCATTGCAGCCGCGTTATTACTACCGCGAGACGCTCGTTAAATAACTGCTTTTGGTTCAATAAGTATATTCAGTATAATAATATAAAATTAGGGCACCCTAAAAGTATGTGACAATTCAAAATCAACATTAAACATAATTTTTGACATGCCCAATAAACTTTTATTTCTATACTATACACAATATTTAATAAATAGTTATTGCAAGCAGTTAGCCCCAACATTCTCCCACCTTGAAATTCAACTATAAAAATCTGTAAATATAAAGTAACACTTGAACCATAATAACCAAACAACTACCAACTAACATGAGTATCGTGATTATTTTGTTCGCATCAACTCCGTGCCAAACACAAAACAGGCAAAGAGTAATCCAATCAATTGCACTAACACCCCATTAAATATCACATCTTTTAGGGCGCTTTACTTTTCTTCCATACGAAGTTGTCATAGGCGCGGTTACTGCTTTCGGTATTTGAGTAATATCCCTGCCTTTCTATTCGCTCTCCTTTAAAGTTGCGGATAGAACCTGTCTCGACTGTTTATACTAACCTGTTATGCCAACTCCTTCAATGGAAGTTATCTCCAATGCGTAAATCTTTTGTACTGGCCTAATTAACTTTCCAAATGCTGTTTCTACTCGAACTACTCTTGTTATGTCGTCTTTCCCTAGGTATACGTTAACTGTTTTTCCCAACAACCAATTAATCCGTTTAACTTGTTCTGATCCAATCAATACAATATTCCCTACTTTTACATTATCGTTAACTAATTTTTTGTTTCTATACATGGCCATCTCGTCTAAATATCCTGTTTTAAACTTTTCCTCAAATTTTCTCTAAGAATCTGTAAATACCTTACTCTCTTGACCAGCGATATTTCAATCTTATCTAAATCATCCGTTTACGTACTCCTAATGTCTTGAATGAACATTATCGGTGTTATGGACCTTGACAATAGCTTCACAATCGCACAATATGGTGCGCATTTCCTGATAATTTATGATGATGCCGTCAGACGAGAACGAGACGAGAAATACTTACTTCTCAGTAGGGTGTTTAGTGACGTTCTGGCGTCTCATTTTCCTCCAGCATCCTCATTTTCCTCACACATTTACATGTAAATTCCCATAAGAAAAAAATGAGGCGGGATCCCTCATTTCCTCACATCTGGACCAAATAGCTTTCTTCGACTAGCCATTTTTCACCTTTCGAGATAAATATATCTTGCATTTTCATCTTAGCATCCTCATTTCCACACTCATCTGAACCAAATAGTTTTCTTCGACTAACCATTTTTCATCTTTCGAGATAAACCTATCTTGTTTGGTATCAATTAATATTAGATTTTCTCAGCTACCCAAATCTTTTTAAAATTTTTAGATTGCATCATCCCCCAGAGAGCTACCCATATTTTTTTCTGGTAGCGATTTCTGACCGTCCTTATATATTTATTAACCATGCGACACATCAAATTAGTCTAGAATTTTATGCAGAATCCGAATCCGCAAACAGATTTAAAATCGAACCACCCCCTGCAAAGTTACACTTTTAAAGTCCTAAACCTCTAAATTTTGCTCTTTGCTCTATAAGCAAACCTAACAAATAGTTTTCTCCGACTAGCCATTGCATCTTTCGAAACCATTTTAGTCTTTTACGATAAATCTATCTTGTTTGGTATCAATTATTATTAGAATTTTCTCAGCTACCCAAATCTCTAGGAATTTTTTAGATTGCATCATCCCCCCAGAAAGCTACCCTCATTTAAAAATTTTTTATCGGTAGCGATTTCTGACCATCCTTATAAATTTTTTAGACATACGACACATCAAACTAACTTAGAATTTTATGCAGAATTTAAATCTGCAAACAGATTTAAAATCAGACTACCCCTTACAAAGTTACACTTTTAAAAGTCTTAAACCTCAAAATTTTTGCATGCTTCAAACAACCATTTCCTGAAAAATCTAAAACTGCGGGGATTTTAGAAATAAGTTCTTTATAAGCCATAAGTGTTTAATATTTAAAACCATTTTCAAACAGTAATGTACAGTTTTTAGAATATTAAAAACTGCGGCTTTTTAAAATTTTAAACAGTTATCAATTTCTGGTTTAACATTTTCCTAATTACTAAGTACGCCACAAATAATTATATGCTCAATGCTAAATATGTACTTTGGAAAATACATTTCTCTTCCAAAACTAATTGCTTTACAATTTTGTGAAGTAAAAGTGAAAGTAGCGTAGATCTTTCTCTTTATTATTGACTATATGTTAGAGAAATATATTTCAATGTTGTGCATTAGAAAATTTACGTATAATTGCTGGGGATTCACACAATATACTCTCTAGTACGTCATTGACTAGGGAAATGCAAACTTCATTTTGTAATATAGATCGATTAACGACTAATTAGTTCAAACCGTATATAACGCGGTCTGATTAGTAAAGTCTATTAGTTCCGCACGCTTTGTGTAAGTTGATCGAAATTTTAAACAAATCGTTTCGTGTAGTTATTTTTCCTCATATTGAAAATTTAAGGTAAGTCTACTTTTTATTAAAATAGAACTGAATTTATTTGCAAACACCAATTAGTACACAACAAAATCCGCACTATAGGACTTTGGTTAAACTTGTAAGCGAACTAACTTATAAACTAAAAAGTTTGCTCTAGCGTACCTGCTTTATGTACCCTATAGAATGCAAACCGAAGGTTTTCGAAGACAGCCGAACGAAGTTGAGGATTCAGCGGGGAACTAAATGACGTCATCTATTACCAATCCTTACTGCCCGTCCAGTACATTTAGCACCAATGCATGCATCTGGTTCGCATCGTCCATGCTGCGAATGCAGTTAGTAAAAACATCGGACACGTCTTCCATGTTATACGAATCAATAATCGCATCGCGTGCATATTAAAAATTCAAAAAGGTGGTAGCACACGCACACAAATTGGTTGCAAGTCGTACGGTAGAAGATGCAGCGCTACTACAAACAAAAACTTAATAAAACACTTTAAACCTTTACTTAGGGAATACGAAACTTGTTGTCTACAGGATACTTTTTAATAAAGCAATTTAATTTTAAATAACTTCTACGTCATATTTTAGGAAATGGTAAGTTTGAATATTTTCTTTGGAAATAATCGAGGATTGCCGAATACACTCAAAAAGTGCATAAGCGCGATCACTAAACCAATTAGCATTAATACCAAGTATTCCGTACTTTCGTAGGTTACTCCAAATTTTCCGCATAGCGCTCGGTAGCACGTAATTATTTCTAGAATCGGTAAGTACTCGATATCGAAATAAAGAATTAGATGCTCAATGTCTGTTAACTTCCGATTCCCTCGTAAAAGGTAGAAAAAACTCGGGCAATCATCCATCTGACTTATACTTCGACCCGCCCCCGTTCTGATAATTTCCAAACATTTTTCAAACGACAATGGTCTCAGAATTTTTAAATCTCCAAGGGATCTATAAGTCATGATCAATTACACATCCGAGCTACCCGTAAACTAACAGTGCGCTGTATAATACATGCATACCTCTTCTCTGCGCTACAGCTATTCTTGTAGTTGCTTGAAAAAGTCAGTCGCCCTTTTTACTGCTAGGACCGCTGCAAAGCACCATTCTATACTTTCTTTATAAAAATAGCACATCGCACACTTTTTTGTCTGATAATTAATTTTTGCGCATGTAGGCTTTTACACTTTCGATCAAACAATTTCGATTATTCTAACGGGAACCAGCATACATACCGCCGCACCGGTCTTTTTGAATCCAACGATCTGATGAGCTTCCACACACTAACACCTAACGTATCTTTCCTACTATTTGTTAAACAAAAACTACCGGTACCGCCATATCCGTATGTGGACATAAGCAGAGTTTGTGGATGTGTACGAGAATATGTAACCATATACATTAATCGGTCTAAGCTATTTCATTTAGTCCAAGAAGACTACTATTTTTCTAAACCTCAATTAATAATGGCCTTTATAGGTTCGCGTTATATACGGTTTGAAATAATTAGCCGTTAATCGATCTATATTACAAAATGAAGTTTGCATTTCCCTAGTCAAGGACGTACTAGAAAGTACATTCTGTGAATCCCCAGCAATTATACGTGGATTTTCTAATGCACGACATTGAAATATATTTCTCAAACATATAGTCAATAATGAAGAGAAAGGTCTACGCTACTTTCACTTCTACTTCACATAATTGCAAAGCAATTAGTTTTGGAAAAGAAATGTATTTTCCAAAGTTCATATTTAGCATTGAGCATATAATTATTTGTGACGTACTTAGTAATTAGGAAAATGTTAAACCAGAAATTGATAACTGTTTAAAATTGTAAAAAGTCGCGGTTTTGAATATTCTAAAAACTGTACATTACTGTTTGAAAATGGTTTTAAATATTAAACACTTATGGCTTATAAAGAACTTATTTCTAAAATCCCCGCAGTTTTCGATTTCTCAGGAAATGGTTGTTTAAAGCATGCAAAAATTTTCGGGTTTGAGACTTTTAAAAATGTAACTTTGTAAGGGGTGGTCTGATTTTAAATCTGTTTGCAGATTTAAATTCTGCATAAAATTCTAGGTTACATTGAAGTGTCGTATGTCTAAAAATTTATAAAGATGGTCAGAAATCGCTACCAATAAAAAATCTTAAAATGAAGGTAGCTCTCTGGGCGATGATGCAATCTAAAAAATTCCTAGAGATTTGGGTAGCTGAGAAAATTCTAATATTATTTGATACCAAACAAGGTAGGTTTATGTAGAAAGATGCAGTGGCTAGTCGGAGATAACTATTTGTTAGGTTTGCTTATAGAGCAAAGAGCAAAATTTAGAGGTTTAGGACTTTAAAAGTGTAACTTTGTAAGGGGTGGTCTGATTTTAAATCTGTTTGCAGATTCGGATTCTGCATAAAATTCTAGACTAATTTGATGTATTGCATAACTAAAAAATTTATAAGGACGTAGCAAAAATCGCTGCCTGCAAAAAATCTTAAAATGAGGGTAGCTCTCTGGGGGATGATGCAATCTAAAAAATTCGTAGAGATTCGGGTAGCTCAGATAAATTTAATATTAATTGATACCAAACAAGATAGATTTATCTTGAAAGATGCAATGGCTAGTCGAAGAAAACTATTTGTTAGGTTTGCTTATAGAACAAAGAGCAAAATTTTGAGGTTTAGAACTTTAAAAGTGTAACTTTGCAGGGGAACGTCCGATTTTAAATCTGTTTGCGGATTCGGATTCTGCATAAAATTCTAGATTAATTTGATGTGTCGCATGATTAAAAAATTTATAAGGACGGTCAGAAATTCCTACCAGCAAAAAAATCTTAAAATGAGGGCAGCTCTCTGGGGGATGATGCAATCTAAAAGTTTTAAAGAGATTTGGGTAGCTAAGAAAATTCTAATATTAATTGATGCCAAACAAGATAGGTTTATCTCGAAAGATGAAAAATGGCTAGTCGAAGAAAACTATTTGGTTCAAATGTGGGAGCAAATGAGGATGCTAAGATGAAAATGCAAGATACATTTATCTCGAAAGATGAAAAATGGCTGGTCGAAGAAAACTATTTGGTCCAGATGTGAGGAAATGAGGGATCCCTTCTCATTTTCTCCTTATGAGAATTTACATGTAAATGTGTGAGGAAAATGAGGATGCTGGAGGAAAATGAGGCGCCAGAACGTCACTAAACACTCCACTCTTCTCGTTCTTGTCTCAAAGTTCGAGACGAGAACTTGGTTGAGCTCTTGTTCTCGAAGGATGTTTCTAGTCTCGTTCTCGATCTCGAGTCGAGATTTCTCGAATTCTTGACTTCTCGACTTCTAAAATGCTCTACAAGTTCCAACAATGTTCTTGAACCACCAATTGCTATGTAAGCAATACATTCAGATAGTACCTATATGCGGTTTTAAATATTGAAACTGGAATAAATTAAAGTGCTTCTGTTGTGAGTGGCTAGTAACTGTAGCCCAAAAGTTCGGAAGCAACCAAGTGAAAATTACCTTAATATATTTGTATTTGAACGCTATGGAAAATAAAAGTAAACTCTAAAAAATAAATTATGCAATCAGTTTATTATCTGTAAGTACTAAAAATTGATTGCATCAATCAACTGATAATATAAATTTAATACAGGTTGTGTTTTAGTTGATCACTATCTCAGATATTTTCTTTAAATTGTTCTTAATGTTTCGAACTGAAAATCTTTCATCTGAAAGTAATAAATTAATAAGAATGCCCTTTAATTTCAACATTCTGCTTATAACAATAAATGCAAATTAAACTCATTCAAACCAAAAGATTGTATACTATACTAAAAAAACCATGTAATATTATGGCTAAGTGGCGGACAAGTCAGGGTTTAAAATGTTTTACCATAGGTTTGTAACGTATTTTTTTACGCAGTTACACTTCGCTTATTAATCTATAATAATACCGCAATAAAATAAAAATATAATTTATAAATTTTCGATCACTAAAAATAATTCATAAAATTTACAATAGCATATGCGCTCCTTTGCTCTTGAGGTCTAAGTTCCTACAACAAACTTTGTCGAGTTGTCATTTCGTGTCACTTTTCTATCAGCGTCTGAACAGGTAAGCTGCTATCAGCGGCATAGAAAGGTCAAGATGGTGGTATCCAGGCACGTGGCCTGTAATACGGTCCGCAAGAAAATTTAACTGATTGAATATTCGTGTCTGAATGTGGTTCCTAGCGGCTTTAGCGTGATGGTTTTATTTTGTGTTTCACCTAGAGCAGTTCAGTTGATTCCTGCAGGCCAAAGAAGATAGAAGCTCCCCCTCATCATTAAAACAGTTGGTATAATTAATTAAATAAATTTTACTAATGTTTTCCTCATAGTGCAATATCTTAGATCTAGAAAATATGAAGGAAGTAAGTAATATCATATAATTATATCACGGATTTCGTTAATATCGTAATTGTCGTATTTAATGCTGAAAAGAAAATTTAGTTTGAGATTTGAAATACAAGAATTTATAGGATGTACTTTAGGAGGAATTGGTTTGTTTAAATAATGTTTTGTTCAGAAGATTTCTCATAGTTCCAGCCATAAATTCGTTCGTTATCATGTGCTTCCTGTTTGTGCATCGCAGAACACAGATGTTTATGGAATATCCCATATCTGATGTCATAGTTCCATTTCTTTTGGTCGTACTGAACTTCAACACGTGAGTGATATCTAGTATTTAATCACATTTATAATTATCTAAACGTAATACGAAAGGTAGAAGGTTGAAGATTTACCTTGATTAAAGTAACTTAAAATTTATTTAGTAAAAGAAAGATTCCGTGATAAATTTGTAACCTTGCATAATTTTTAAAGATGGCTATGCAGTTTGCTTATCATAATTATTTCACAAACAGATAGCGTTAGCTAAACTGAACAAGTTGTTAGTGACATATGATGTCAAAAAATATTCAGCTGTCCAATTTAAATATCACATGTTATTTTACGCTAATTTAAAAATATATTTAATAATTTTGAGGTCATGTACTTTGATTCTTAAACAACGTGATGAATTCTTTTTATACATATTAAGTAAAACTAACTCTATGTTAAAACATGCTATTTTATGAGAACTTAAATAATTAAATTTTATTGTGAAGTCAACGTAGTACTACTCAAAAAATTAAAATATGTAATATGAATTATTAAGAGAGTTCTAACTTTTTAGAAAATTTAATAATAATAATAATAATAATGTCTTTATTGCACAACATAGACAAATTAATAACATTTACATTTCTGTGTACATATAATTTTTGTGCAAAGGGCGAAGTTCAGTTGAGTTACAATGAACTCTCTGTTCTTACACTTAACCCTAAATCATAAATAAATACGTGTTATTTTGTACAGTTGGTTGGCAAAGTTTGACTTAATTAGCAATGAGATGAAAACAAAAATGAAAAAATAATAAGAAAAAAATAATCTACTTAAAACCTTGTTGCAACAAATGATTTTTTAATTTGATTTTAAAGCGTAAGGGTAACATGATTTTAAATTCCAGAGGTATTGAATTATAAATATGTACTGCAGTATATGAGAAAGAACGTTTGAATATCTGAGTCTTATGTGACGGGATTGTCAGCATACCCTTTCGCCTTATATTTATATTATGTACATCCGTCCTGTATCTTATCTTATTATATAGGTATGGCGGTGTTTTACTAAATAAAATGTTGTGACAAAAACAAGCTAGATGTAGTAAACGACGCTTTTCCATATTTAACCAATTTACAACTTTTAGCTTATGAGAAATATGTTCAAATTTACGGATTCCAAAAATCAAACGCAGACAAGAGTTTTGAACCTTTTGAACCCTCCTGGAGTATTCCTTATCAAGACAAGGCCCATAAATAACATCCCCAAAATTATTACATTTATGATGAAATATTCAATTTAGAGATCTTTATGTTTTTTGAATACAAAAGCTTATTAATTTTCTGTTCTATAAAAATTTTTAGTTGAAAAAGATTATGTTAAAACAAATGAAAGAATTTAATCAAATAGAATCCATTTTTGCCTATCTCTTTTATTACTAAAAATTCAAGTAAAAACTTATAGGTCATTCATGAGCAAACATTGTGTCTAATGATAACAAATACCTTGGGTGTATATTATTGGAACTTAAATTCTATTATATTATTTTTGGTAAATATTTTTAAGGACACAAACGGTGTCTATGTTGTGAATTTGTTTCTTCACAGGTTAAGTCTAGACATTTGTAAGACATCTGGTAATTGAGATTTTGGTAAGTGCTTTACAAAGGTGAAATTCAGGTTTTGTGGCTATATTAGTGGTGTAGATATAAGGTTTCCGCATTCCCCTAATACAAGCACGGATAATTTTTGTAGGTTGTTGTATTGAAAAATACGGTGGCGCTCATTTTCTATATTTTTGGTCATCTGACAACCCATGACCCAAGCTCATGATCTACCCAGAGTTAACATTCTACTAGCCGTTTATGTCTAAAGAGTTTTTTTTTCAAGCCGTTTTCAATCCAACTTTACCTTGGACTTTCATTGTTAATAAGAAATTCTCGACCTGGTGATATCAGGTAAGGGTTTATAATATATAGTGGTGCAATTTGTTATCTGATACTCACGAAGGATTTTTTTTGCTTTCAGTTTTGCAAAATCTATTCAATTTCAAATCACTTTAGTCTTGGTTAAAATTACAATTTATAACTAGGTATGTACTTGGTTTATCTATCACATGATACAATAAGTTGTCAGCTATAAATGCAGCTTGTTAACAATATCGTCTTGGGAAAATGTTTTCTTTTGTTTCAACCAAAAATAGTTCATTGAACGTCTCCCAATATTCGCTAGCACATTTCAAAATCGTTAAATATTGCATGAATCTTTAAAATACCCAACAAATTAAGTTTACGATTATACATCAACCGACGGCGATACAACAAAATTTGGGATTACATTTTTAGCTAAAGATAAGTATTTCCTAAGGAACGTATAGAAGATGCATAAAATATTGTTTCAAATATTTGTTATCTTTTTAGGGTCCAAATATTTTATATCCCATACATCACTTCTTACCTTTTAACAAGAATAACCTTCCTTGACATAAGAAGCTAAGCAGCAACCTTTACATACTGTTTCTTTGAGGGATTATGGTGACTTTGTATAAACCGTACTCAGTATTTTTGGCTTTTCTAATTTATGATTCATATTTATTTTGCAAAACCTGTAAACTTTGTTAAACAATGTACCTGTTTAAGAAACCATGTGACTTGTGTACCTAAAATTGGACACCGAACTTTGCTTTCTAGCAGAGTACGAAAAGCATAAAATCCTTTGTTTTCTTATCTACCTTTTATAAGTTTGTATAATATTATTTTTCTCAAATCCATTGTTATAACTACAACGTCTTCTCTAAAGAATTAAGATTATTAAAAAAAGGTTTGACATTTGAATGTATGTCTGAAGAATAACAATTTTTTCTAGAACAAATACCTGTCATCTTTGAAGCACAAACTATAAATATACCGAAAACTAAAAGCTTTTGTTACGTTATTAGGGGCAGTCACGTTGGGCGCCAAAAATGTTACGTTACGTAATACAAAGACAATCAAAGAAATGACAAAGAAAATCAAAGAAATGACCAGGCTTAATCGGAGAGTGGGGGGGGGGTTGTAGAAAGCAGACCAACATACCATGTACGCGGATGTAAGGAGTTACTGATAATACCTGCAAGAAAAATAGTTAAGCAAACCTGAAAAAAAAAGAATAACCATAGCAGCAATGATAAGTCTAAATTATTCAGTACTTTGTAGAATGTAAGAAAAGAACTGTTTGGATAATCTATATAATATAATCACGATAAAAGCATTATAAAAATTTTTATTACAAAGTGAGGTAATATTGGGGAGTAGCAGAAACGTTTCCTCACACACCAATTAAACATAAATCAGATAAAATGTTAACAAAAGATAAATAGATAAGACACCATTGGTATGAGTAATTCAGTAGTATTGATTGTTCGTTCTTTTTCTTTTCTTTTCATATGTTTTAAAATATCAGGCAAGTCTTTTGTAAAAGGTATCAGAACGACAAAGATATGGTAAAGCAACGGATAGATATTTAAAGTAATAACAAGTAGAAAATAGTTCAACTTACAAAAGTCCTTCAGCAACGCTTCCTTGCAACGGAAGTGTGAGATTCACGATGTCCTACGCTAACGAAGCACTTCACCCTGGACTGTGAGAGTGTTGATGGAATTTCTTACACTTTACACTAATCACACCTATGTATTTCACTGGCGTTAGCAGCAGACATTATCATGCTGATGGAACTATGTAGCATTGATAAATTCTTGTTAACTCTATTTCCTGAGACAATAATTTCGAAATCTTTTGTAACACAAATCGTAAAAAAAAATGGTAATAAAAATTCAGAATCACGGGCTTTCAAGGCACGATGTAATGCATTAAACTAACAGTAACGCGAGGTGTTTTATTTGCTACCTATGGTAACAAAGAAAAATCTAATGCTTTTGAATAACGAAAATTTGCTCAAACAACGATCTATTTTAGATTCGTTGGGGTTAGAAAATTTAGAAACTACGGTATCAACTGTCTTAACAAGTGAATGAGATACTTGTTTATAAGAAGCAACCTTTTTCTACTAAACCTGCTACAACTGTATCATCATTTGTTTTTGGAAGCACTCCAGCTTAAAAAACTGTATTTGGATAATCCAAAGTATGTACTACTCTGATAACAAAAGGACCACGAAAACTAGATCGCACACACAGTTCAAATATAAAAAGACAAGTCCACTAAAAAAACACAATTAGTAAAGCAACGCGTATCACTAAGTCAAATCCGTAAAAACGCACGTCAAGTTCTATCACTTTTATTTACAACAGAAAAGCAACAAAAAAACACAGTTGGTAGAGCAACGCGCATCACTAAAACCGTCCGTCAATGACCTTAAAAACACACGTGCGTCGACCAAACACGTTAATATACAACTTTTATTTCATACGAAAACAACTAAAATCGTGCCGTGTTTGTTCATGAATAATTTGAGAATTGATCCCGCATTAATTCTCAACATTGTCAAAGCAAAAAGCAGCAGAGTTTTTAACGTAATTAATATATAGGAACCAAGAACAAACTACAACTGCCCTCTAATCTGTTTATTTAAACTCGTTGTTACCATGAGCTCTGGTCGACTACTCTCACGACTTCGTTCCTAACATAAGGCACATACAAAACGTGAATGCACCATCATATCTAATAACTAATTACCGTTGTTTATCATTTTCGATAAGCCGGAAAGCAATTTACGAATAATCCAATTTAAAACTTCGTTGCAATTTATTTATTAATAATACGATGCACTCTCCTAAGGAGTTAATAAATATAAAATATAGAAATCGTAGTTACAGAAAGGTATTTGTTAATTGAGTAATAGCGTAAAATGTTAAACTATAAAAATGCCCGTTACACTTTCACTTCAATATTTTTTTGTTTTGCTGCATATATAAACTCTCCGACCTCTGAGTTTACTTATTTATTCATATTGGATTATTGGGGATGAATGAGTTGATAGGATATGCTAATTATAGGGAAGGACCAATTGCTTTTGTAGCAATAACGATAATGGTGGAGCGGTTATGTAATAACTAAAAACAACTACAAACTACTTAAGGAAGGGTATAAATACCTTAAGTCCTGTGCCGCTGTGGGCAATAAACGTTCACAACACAAAAGCTTTCGCGGACCACCAATAACACGCACGTTTTGGGTGTCGGTGTCGCTTTCAAAAGCTCTCACACAACCGTCTTCTGCAAGGGTTCGAATGCGACTCACTGTCTTCACTTCCACTGTCGGTATATAATGTTTCACTCAAACTGCCGGACACCCGCACAAATAGTATTCGTTGCCATCAATACCCAATTTGTTCGATGATGACGTAACATACCGCCCACCAAATTCATAGAATTTTGAAAAGGAGGGAAGTAGGTTGGATGAAGGAAATCACATGGGATTTGACCTTGCTAGGAAAACAGGTAACGAAAGATAGGGTGGTACACTACAGCGAGCGATATTACCAACTATGCAAAAATAAAAATATATATGTAAATAAGCAAATATGTAAAAATAATATACTACTATACATGTAAGAAATGTGTATATACATCTAAACATAAAATAAAATTAAAATACCGGTAGCGGTGTTAGTTTGATCAAAGGTCGTTTTAATGTGCCATGTGCAGTTTTGATCTGGGTAATACACGCTGCCGGCAGGTCTCCCATAGGAGGAGTTACCAGGACCGGTTTGGTACGAAAACATCTATGACATGATGATAAATAATTTCGGATTGAATTTTTAATAGAAAGGATCCAGAAATTCTGTTGGATAAGATACGCTGTGGTATTAACACCGGGATGGCAATACCTTTCATGAGTTGACCGAATGATAAGTTCGGTTAATCGGTGCCGCTGAGGCAATAACGCAGGAAACTTTTCGAAATAGGAAAGCGAAGAATGTGTCAAGCGCCCACCTACTCTTAAGATATTTTGTGGATCAACAAATCGCAAGCTTTTAGGTAATTTACGGTTTGCCTTGATCGAAGCTATTTCCTTTGAAAATGTAACATTTTGTACATGCCGAACGATAATCATGAGAGCATTGTGTAATTCAATGTCTGTTAAGGGACCCGTATGACGTTGAGCCATGGGTTTAGAAAATCTATAAATGTAAGCCACGATGCCTTGGATTTTATATAACGATGAGAAGCGACTTAGTAAAATGTCAATGACGTGTGGATCTGTTTGAGCGACAAATGTTAGGATCTTCTTTTCCGTAGTTACCTCAGCAATTGAGGTTGACAATGTTGGTTGAGGCGGCCACGAGTCACTAGGGTAGTGAAGCCATTCAGGCCCCGCCCACCATAGCGAACATGAAATAACTGCGCTTGGCATTAATCCCCGAGAAGCAGGATCAGCCGGATTATGCGAAGATTTAATATAAAACCATCGGCTAGGTGCAATGATTTCTTGAATGTGGCTAACACGGTTTGCCACAAAAGTTTTCCAACGAAAAGGTGGAGAACGTATCCAAGTGAGAGCGACCGTAGAATCACTCCACGCTAAGACATCGGAGATTTCAATCAAGCCTTGATAAGCCCGAATGGTAAAAGAAAGTAAATCGGTTAATAAAACGGCGGCACATAA
Organism: Platerodrilus igneus; assembly: GCA_036346225.1. Classification (NCBI taxonomy): domain Eukaryota; kingdom Metazoa; phylum Arthropoda; class Insecta; order Coleoptera; family Lycidae; genus Platerodrilus; species Platerodrilus igneus. The sequence goes on along the minus strand of JARFIW010001105.1, from coordinate 81,072 downwards.
TTCCAAACGTGGAATTGAAATGCGCTTAATTGGAGCTACTTTTGTTTTAGCGGTTACAAATTGTACAGTTATTTCTCCAGTAGTTTGATTTATGAACTGGAAATACACTACCGCTGCATACCCTACCTCGCTAGCATCGCAAAACCCATGCAAATGACAAGTAAAAGGATCCGAAGGAGGTAAACAACGTGGTAACTTTAATGACGATAATAACGGCAACTCTTCTTGGTATTGCTGCCATTGAGACGAAATGTCTGCTGGTGGGATGTCATCCCAATTTAAACCTAACATCCATAGGTGCTGGATTAGGCGTTTTGCAAAAAGTGTTAGTGGGGCTAAAAACCCTAATGGATCATATATTCTGGCAACTTGTGAAAGTATGTTGCGCTTTGTACATATTGGGTTTAATGGTTTAACCCGAAATGAGAAAATATCTTCTGTAGGTGACCATTGAAGACCTAATATTTTTATTGATTCGTCAGAATCGAAATCGAGAGAAGTATATTGGCAAAAATCTGACGGAATGCCTTCCAAAATAGAAACTGAATTAGCACTCCATTTTCGAAGTTCAAACCCAGCCGAATGTAAAAGTCGGATAAGTTGATCTTTAATTTCGCGGGCCGATTGTATAGAAACTCCACCCGCCACGAAATCGTCAATATATAGATTTGACCGTATAGCCTCAGCGGCTAACGGAAACCTTTTGTCTTCGTCAATGGCTAATTGCTGAAGAGTCTTTAATGCTAGATAAGGCGATGACTTAATACCATAGGTCACTGTATTAAGCTGATAAGTCTGAATGGGTTCTTCTGCGGAGAACCGCAAACAATTAATTGAAACTTTCGATGTTCTTCGGTAACCAAAATTTGTCGATACATTTGGCGAACATCACAAGTAAAGACGAAACGATGAGAGCGAAATTTAAGTAAGATTGACGAAATGTCGTTTTGGAGACTAGCTCCAGCCAATTGAGTGTCATTAAGTGACACGTTGTTTTTAGCCTTTGCAGAGGCGTCAAAAACCACACGAATTTTAGAAGTATGACCTTCTTCTTTCAACACAGGGTGATGGGGTAAAAAATAATTATCGTTCCCAACGGGCGGAGAATCGAGTAATGCCATATGACCCGCATCAAGATAGTCCTGCATGAAATTGTTGTATTGGACGCGTAGCTCCGGTTGAGCATGCAATTTGCGCTCCAACGAAAATAGTCTTTTTTTAGCCATGTCAAAGCAATTATCAAAAACGGGCAAAGTATCGTTGAACGGTAACGCAACAATAAAACGACCGCTAGGGTCACGAGAAAACGTGTTTTCAAAAATCAAATCTGCCTTTTCTTCTTCTTGAGAAGTATAAGGCTTGGATGGCAACTCTTCTATCTCCCAAAACCGCCTTAGGTTCTGGTCGATAGGATCTTCTACAGAAGTAAAAAATGCTTGGACAGTATCAGACTGCAAGCTTTTTGTGGGACCAATAATAGTCCAACCAAAAATTGTATTTATGGCGGCAGGCTGAAGAAATTTGCCATGTATAACACCGCCATTGACGATGAACGGATAAACATCTGCTCCAAGGAGCATGTCAATGGTTCCTGGGGAGTTCCAGGTCGGGTCTGCAAAGTGCAGGCCGCATAAGTGTTCCCAATTATTAGGAACTTCAACGCTAGGTAATTTGCCAGATATTGACGAAAGCACAGAAGTTGTGACTTCTAGAGATTTTTCAGAGTCTAAAATAAAGCGAATGGTGCTGCTAACGGCACCTCTATTGACCGCTGAAGTTGTCTGCCCAAGTCCATAAATCGGAACTTGAGAACGTATGCGTGGAAGCCAAAGTTTGCTCACGCAATCGTCTCGAATAAAGCTAGCTTGAGAGCCAGGGTCTAAGAGTACCCTGATCGGTTTGTATCTACCAGACCGGTCTTGAACTTCCACAACAGACAGTAACCCCAAGATTTGAATTCGTCTGTGAAGACAAAACATTTGCCGGAATAGGAGAGGCTGACTGCGTCCTATTGGCATTTTTATGCATAGGTGTAGCGATCGGTTCAGCTGAACGGCTAGAAGCAGGTTGCGGTTCAAAATGTAGCAAGGTATGATGCGGCTTGGCGCAAGTTCGACAGGAATTATAAAATTTGCATTGCATGGACGCATGGTCTGTTCGTAAGCAATTTAAACAAAGGCGTAAGCGTTTGACAATGTCGAAACGTTCTGTCGGAGTTTTCTTTAGAAACGATTGACATCTGTAAATTAAGTGATTGCCTTTGCAAAAAGGACAATGGTGCGAAAATGAATTCTTTGAGTCACTGGAGCTACTTGGTGTATCCAGTGAAACTACGTTAGAAGAAACTTTTGGTTTAAATTGAAACGCTGAGGATTTTTTAGGCACTGATGTGTGAGATGTATGGACAGTCGTCGAATAAGAAACAGGTGCGGTTGAAGAAAAGGTTTCCAACGCTGCACATTGTTGAGTTAAAAAATATCTCAAATCCTCGAAATTGGGTATTTGCTTCGGATCCGATTGGAGTTCGAAGCGTTTTCTAGTGAACGGATCGAGTTTTTCTAAAAGACAATCGACCAGAATAAAGTTTCAATGTTCAGTGGGAAACTTTAAGTTAGTTAGAACAGCAAGGTTCTCTGAAAAACAATCAATAAGTGCCCTAAGTTTCTTAGGGTCTTCTGATTTTAAAGGTGGAAAGTCTTTCATAGCTTTCCAATGCAAAGTTGCCAATAAACGCGGGTTGCTAAATCGCTCACGCAAGGCGTTATAGGAAATAATAAAATTATTCCCCGAAACAGGTACAGATTGAACGATTTTCAAAGACTCCCCGCTACAACAATTAATAAGGTAATTTAATTTTTCGATATTGGACAGCGACGCGTTATTATAGACCAGACTGTCAAATAAATCGATAAAGGATGAAAATTCCGTTACCTCACTATTAAAATTTGGGAGCTTTAACGGTACCAATTTTGATCCCGTGCTGCTTGGAGCATTTTCCGTAATTTGTGGTGCTTTCATTTCTTGAATCGTTTCGAGATGCAGCAGTATGCAATAATACGCGGAATCTACTTCCTTCCGTAACGCATTGTAATTTAATAATTCTGCCTCGTCACAGGAGGCTAAGACAGCAACTAAAATTGTATTGAAATTTCTGTAAAGGTCATTTACTCCCCTTGTTTGAATAAGGAACAACGTTTTTAAAGTTGGATCACTTTGTATAGCACTACTAAGTTCCAACATCTCCATAATGCGTACCTTCAGTAATCCGAGTTTGGTTACCTGTATTTTTTTGGGAGCCATTCTGAAAGTTATTCTGAAAGGCCTACACTATAAAAATGCTGTAAAGCGGTAACGCTAAGATGTGCGCTGAGAGATATTAAATATTATGGGTTGTTGTTCAAGCCACGAAAAATGTCAAATAGCGTATAAACCAATAAATCACGTTTTATGACTATTAGCCTGCAATGTGGTCTTTAATGCCAGACGTCGAAAACCTAACGGTTTGTCAAACAAAGTGTTTAGATAAGATGTACCGCTTACAGCCCCGTCGGCTTTACATCAAAGCTCAGAGGAAACATGAGGCTTAACGTGTTGCAAGAAGGTGTTCAGCTTTACAACTTTATTACCCTTTGCAGATGTATCGAATATTTTACGTTGTAAACCGACTGAAAAGGTTTGTATGTGATACTAAAAACGTGCAATAGCTTTTAATGCAAAATACCAAATTTTATATTAAGGATTTGTTTGTAATTAAAACGCTTGCTGGTTTTAATTACGGCGAAATCACTTAATTTAGTCTAGAGACAGTATAAATAATATTTACACATTTTAACCCGCTAAATATGGGCTTTAAGCACAAATTTAAAAGCTAAAATAATTACTTAAAAACTCGCTGAAATGCAAAATGATATTTAATTTAGGACGTGCGTATACCATAGAACTAGTTAATTCGGATCGACTTATAGGACCAAATGGATTATTGGGGATAAATGAGTTGATAGGATATGCTAATTATAGGGAAGGACCAATTGCTTTTGTAGCAATATCGATAATGGTGGAGCGGTTATGTAATAACTAAAAACAACTACAAACTACTTAAGGAAGGGTATAAATACCTTAAGTCCTGTGCCGCTGTGGGCAATAAACGTTCACAACACAAAAGCTTTCGCGGACCACCAATAACACGTACGTTTTGGGTGTCGGTGTCGCTTTCAAAAGCTCTCACACAACCGTCTTCTGCAAGGGTTCGAATGCGACTCACTGTCTTCACTTCCACTGTTGGTATATAATGTTTCACTCAAACTGCCGGACACCCGCACAAATAGTATTCGTTGCCATCAATACCAAATTGTTCGATGATGACTTAACACATATTAACTCGACGTTGTAACTTCTGTTAAAATTTTAAAGTAAAAGATGATGCGATCAAAAGTAGTCTTTTCATATAAACAGCAAGATGAAAATGAAGGCGTCGATAAATCTGAACCATAATAGCAGCGATGACAGCTTTTCTGATCGAACGTATGTTCCTGTTTTCTCAAGTTGTAGTGCGAATATTACCAACTTAGATGAGGATAATCAGTACGATTACGATTGCGATATGACTTTCCTTTCCATAACCAAATCATGGTCATCAACATCATCAAATGTACAGGAAGAAGCTTTTATATCCAGTGCAAAAATAGCGAAAATATAAAAAATAAAAGTGAGCGACTGTACCACATGAATGTGGAAGACAGGAATAATAATACTGAAACCTGCAAACTGTGCTTAAAAAAGAAAATCAGTACGGTTATAAAAATGAAGAGCTCTAATACTAGGGGCTTAAAAAAACATCTAATGTTTAAACACGCTGCAGTCTATAAGAGTATTTTTTGTGAACCAGGAACGTCCACGCCAAAACAAAAATCAAATCCCATTTTGAAGATGATTAACAAAAATAGAAGTAACTCATTTAAGGTAAGTTATAAAAAGGGTATAATTATAATTGTTACTGAATTAAGTGACACTAGCTATTTGCAATTTTTAAATTTACCTGGCAGTTTTCTAAATCGCTTTCATTTCTTGCCCTTGTAGCCCTTTTTACATATATCTTTTGTTTTAGACTTTAGACTTTTGTAAGTAGAACATATAAGTAACGTAGTATTTTAAAACCTCAAAAGTATCATGATTAATTGGTTATTCATGTTCTAAAACTTATTTTTCTTATTTCAGTCAATTGGCAAGGATCAGGAATGGGATGAAATGTTGGTTGGATGGATAACAACCAAATATTTACCCTATAGTTTTTTTGAAGACGATGCGACACAAAGATTGTTTCGTGTGTTAAATAACACCGTAGTACTGCCTAAGCGAACGACGATGAAAGAGAAGGTGCTGAAACAGTTTGCTATAATGCAAGAAAAAATTAAGTGTCCTTGCGAAAAACATTTCTAACTTTTCACTTACCGTTGATGGTTGGACTTTAGTAACCAATAAAGCTTATTATGGTATTACTATTCATTTTATTGACAATGAATGGATTTTACAATCGCTGGTATTAGATGTTGTTCCTGCAAATGGATCTCATACTGGTAAAGATATTGCCGTAACTGTTTAGCATTCACTTAAAAAGTATAACATACAGCATAAAATTCAAGGGATAACAGTAGACAATGCAGCAGCAAACACATTATTTATGTCGGAATTAGCAATACTTATAGACAACAAACCAAAACAACAAAGAACCGACCGTATTTGCTTTAACAGGGAAGATTCGCATTTCAGATGCTTTGCACACATTTTAAATCTTGAAGCTCAAGACTTGATGAAATTGCTTAAAGCAGAAGAAGAACCAGAGTTTGAAGAAGTAGAAGAAGAAGACGAAGAGTGTTGTGAAAAAGAAACTGATGCAGATGCAGGTACGGACAAAGCTTTCAACGAAAATCTTTTGTCGGTAACGAAGCTGCGACAATTGTTTTTAAAAATAAAAAGTCTGAAAAATGGCAACAAAAATTAACAAGTTGTTGTGATGCAGCAAATTTAAAGTACTTGTCTACAAATATTGATGTTTCATCGCGTTGGAACTCGACGAACGACATGATATTAGTCGCACTTAACATGCAGAACGCATTAAATGCATTGTGTAGAAACAACAAAAAATTAGGTGGTTTCAAAATTACTAAAACTCAATGGGAACTTGAATAAAAAATTCAGAGTTTATTAAAGCATTTTAAAAGTCTTTCTACTTTACTTGGTGGTGAAAATTATGTCACTTTACCGCATATAGTAGTAGGCCTTAATATGTTGCTTGACAAAATAGAACATTTTAACATCTCATATATAGGCAATAATTGTTTTATGAATTTATAAGCAATTATTAAACTCCTATATGTTCGAAGGATTGCCGTGATTCAGACGCGAAAATGTAGTCGACCCGTTTATCAATCCGTGCTGTCATGCGCGTGAGCTTGAAAGCAGCTGCCTGACGTACTTGATCGAGCATTATTGTAGCAGATGTAGTCCGCCTAACATAATTTAAAAGTGGTAGAAAGTTCCCTACCAAGATGAAGAATCCAAAGTTGGATTCGTGGCAGAAGCATGTCGCCTGGAGTATGGAAAACAGGGAAGTTGAATGAATTGAAGACAATCCGCAACATGAAGGTCGAAGTAAAAGCAAGTAGTTCCGCATGTAGTCCTACATGTATTTCCAGCTATAAACTTCATCTTTAATTCGTATGGAAATCAATAAACTTTCGACATGATGTATTCCTTTGTATGGTGGTTGAGTTGTACGTGCCTGTAATCTGCAGGGGTAGTAAGTGTTTGAACTCTTTCCTTGGTGAGTACATTATAATTTGTTATATCAAACACTGACCCGAACAAGAATTAAGCTTATGAGGAGGATAGATAATTCTCTAAATGATTTGTTTTAAGAAAATTCAATAAATTTCTAAATTTTAAATGTATAAAAGTTTCCTGAGAGACGATCTTAAAGTTGTAGTATAGTTTCATACCCAAACGTGTAAAAGCTTTTCTATTAATACAAATTATGTGCCACAGAAAATAAGTAAAACAATTGGCTTGACGATTTCTGAATAGTTTTAGTGTTTTGAATACAAGAATAAAAGTTTTGGTAAAAATAAAATCACTTTATTTAAAATATGTTAAATAGTTTGGCTAAATTTTTTGTATTATTTGTTAAATTTATATAGAGTCAATTAAGGCACATGTTGGTTTAACATCTGTCAGGTAAACATCTGGACTTGCATGTTTACTTAAACAAGTACATGTATGTAGCACAAATGAGTTGTATGATAAGCTAATCTTTAACTTATTCTTGTGAGCCGAGAACAAAGATCTTTGCTTGAAGTATTTGTGTAATGTTATGAAATATTAATTTTATGATGGGCTTCACCCACTAGTAACTGCCTTTTTTCTAAATCGATACTACCTTTTTACTTCATGTCTGGTAATTTTGATTGTCTTTGATTTATTTGATTAATTTATTTGATTAATTTATTTGATGAATTTGTTTGATTAATTTATTTAAATAATTTTTTGTATATACAAGAGCTTGAAATAACGCTATTACATATCTGCAAACAAGGTAATAGTTTTATTTCTGAAAATTCTAGCTACAAGGTTTAAGTGCATAAGAAACACTGTTGTTCAGTATCTATCTTCAGGTATAAGTTGATTCCCTTAAGGTTTATCTACGTCTTTCCTTAAGAAGATTATTTTTGGTGTTTATGTCTGTGACGTAGTGGCGCCATAAAATTGTATAAAGACGAGATAATTAATAACCCCCCCCCATCTCGCGCCTCCGCAGGAATAAACCCTGAGACTAGTCCGCGTGCTTATATGATTCTTTTTGGTAACACTGTTTGGCTCTATGTCACCTTAACTGAAGCCACCCTCTGCATAATTAACAAAAAAGTAGAAATTCTATAACAACATGCTATTCAGGGTTTAAGAAGAAATTCATTGAGATCTGAACTCGAACAATATTTGTTTTTAACCTATCAAGCTGCACATACTAAAATGTTAAAACATTATTGTAAAACAAATTGGATCTACTGTGCCGTTTTATTTTAGATTCACAACATAAAACGCAAACATTCAATTTGACCACGTGGAGGCAAGAAATGAAAGAAACGTCAATAAAAAAAATTCAAGATATATATAAAGAAAAGTACTACGTACCGTCGGAGCCCCAACCAACTCTTTTAGTCGGAAATTCTGATATGAATGTTAGTGACGATGGTGAATTAGATGTGTATTGCATTTTTGAAAAAAATCAAATCGTGAATAACCATTGGTGTCAAGAAATTGACAGTAGGTGTTTTTTGTCGGTCCTGCCGCCTCATTTCCCCCAGAATCCCTCATTTCCTCACACATCTGGACCAAATTTACATGTAAAACCCCACTATAAAGTCTTATTTTAAGGAATCTCCGCCTTGATCGGACACCCCACAATCATTTTGATTACATCACACCCGCATTCTTTCCACCCGCGAGATAAATCTTTCTCCACATTTCCACCCACGAGATAAATCTATATTGTTTGGTATCAATTAATATTAGATTTTTCTCAGCTATCCGAATTTATAGGAACTTCTTAGATAGCACCCCCCTCCCCCCGAAAGTTACCCCTTTAAAGTCCTGAACCTCATAACAAATATTACCAATATCTGTCACCAGATTATTGTTGCACTTATTTTCTGCCAACAGCCATAATCGAAATCGCTCATTTGTCGGTTTCACTTTATTCCCAAGAAGTTGAAAAACGTTAATCACCTTGGAGACGCTTATGTTTCCCGTTCTAGCTACTGTTGAATACTAAATTAATACGAAAAAATTGTTTTCTTATGTATCCTACAGAGTGGGGGCGTATATTGCTGAAGATAGTCGAATATGTCGGACACCATCATATCGCTTACATTCTCTGGTTTAGGAACTGTTTTGTTATCCGACCTAGGCCGGCAGGGATGCGCATCGACATATAGCCGGATATATGTAGGATGTTAGGTTAGGGTGAAATTGCCCCAGAGGGTGAAATTACCTCATAGGGTGAAATTGCCCCATAGGGTGAAATTACCCCATAGGGTGAAATTGCCCTTTCGGATCATTTAAAACCGAGGGTCTTACATCTTATAACAACCATATATTCCCAAAAGTGGTGAACATGCAACTACGCAACAGTGTGTGGGAGAATAAAGATTTCCTCCAATACTGACAAGAAGAAGTCGATCAAGCTAACAAGATACGTATGCAGGATATAGTGGGAAAGCTGCGATTAAAAGATTGTCACAAGCTGCAAGAATTACACGAAGGAATGCATCTGGTTGTCGGTAGAATCAAAGACTTTAAATATAAAGGCAAACTTTGGTACATTCTACAATTCGAAAACCTAGACGGTCTCTATGTATCAAACTATTGGCTAGAAAAGGAGATAGAGGACTTGGGTGTCGATTTAAATTTTAAGCTGCGAATAAAATTAGATAAAATTAAAACCGCTCCAAACAAACATAAAGAAAGAACTGTCTTCTGTGTATAACTTTGTATTAAAATTAAGTTTAAATGGATCCATGCTTGGCATTAAATATTTTAAAATTTTGTTATGTATGTCAGAATAAACATCTTAGAATAGTATTACATTGCTCTTTATTTACAAAAGGCTGTGACGTTACCACGAAATAGCAGTCGCACAGAGAGGGGTGCGCATAGGTAGGGCGCGCACAGGCTGGGATGTGTTTGGGCGTACACGAGGGATGCAGAAGTTAACAGTCACCAAGCATCTAATTCTTTATTTGGTGTGGAGTACTTGCCGGTGTATGTATCCAGAGTAAAAAACACGATTTGTACACGCAGATAATTAATAAAATTAGTTTATCGAGCGAAGATGACAAAAGGTATATCATTCCTAATAGTACAACAATCTACGCATGGAGGCATAAAGATATAAGATAGTTGTTTATATTTGTATGGATTTTGTAAATCGATTGTATATATTAGTTTTAAGATTCCATAATTTTTAAGTTCCTCGCCCACATTTTAAATCCTTCCTGCATCTATCCTGGTTAACAGAGTATGCGCGTTATCTCCACGTGGTGTTCGCGGGACACAGCGGTTTTAGATTTCTAGGGAACGGGTTGGTTAAAGCATATGTCTTGGGTAGCAAAAAAAGGGTTTTAAAGATGGAGTTAAATAAAGATAGGCAAAAATTAAAGATTTGGGTCTTTAAAAGGCGTGACTTTGTAAGGAGTGGTTCTATTTAAAATCTATTTGCAGATTTGGGTTCCCTAGAAAAATCTAATATTAGTTGATACTAAACAAAATATAGTTATCTTAAAAGAGTGTTACACCGCGGATAATAAATACAATATACCGCGTGTCAACAAAAAAGTTGTAGGGAAATTCAAAGACGAATTTAATGGGGGCCCAGTATTATAATTTGTTGGTAGTAGGGCTAAGTCCTACTGTACTGTAAGCGAGAAAGACACGATTAAAAGATTAAAGGGGTCTCACGAAGTGTAGTTAAATAAAACCGCGTGTACTACAACCTATAACGAGCATATATCCCCAAAAGGGGTTGGCATGCAACAACGCAACAGTGCGTGGGAAAATAAGGATTCTCTCCAATAAGAAATTAAAGTTTCCATGTACGTAGCACCAGTCATTGGTAAATGGTAGAAATGTGGAACCTATAAAGGCCATTATTAATTGTGGTTTATAAAAATATTAGTTTTCTTGGACTAAATAAAATAGCTTAGACTGATTAATGTATATAGTTACATATTTTCGTATACATCCACAAACATCTGCTTACGTCCGTATACGGACATGGCGATGCCGGTAGTTTTGTTTAACAAATAGTAGGAAAGATACGTTAGGTATTAGTGTGTGGAAGTTCATCGGATCGTTGTATTCAAAAAGACCGGTGCGGCGGAATGTATGGTGGTTCCCGTTAGAATAATCGAAAGTGGTTAATCGAGTGTATTAGATGTTTAAATATGCGAAAGTGTAAAAGCCTACATGAGCAAAATTTAATTATCAGACAAAAAAGTGCGCGATGTGCTATACTTTTAAAGAAAGTATAGAATGATGCTTTACAGCGGTCCTAACAGTAAAAAAGGCTACTGACTTTTTCTAGCAACTACAAAAATAGCAATAGCGCGGAGAAGGGGTATGCATGTATTATACAGCGCACTGTCACTATGAAATATGTTAGTTTACGGGAAGCTCGAACGTGAACAAATTAAATTTTAATTTATAATTAACCGCGGTCGTAAAAATGGGGAATTAATGGATAATTTTAATGCCGCTAACCATATACTTTCGCTTGGTGATTCATTTAGAAAATATTCAAGCCTACCATTTCCGAAAATATGATGTAGAAGTTATTTAAAATTAAATTGTTTTATTAGTAAGTATTCTGTAGATAACAAGTTTGGTATTCCCTTAGTAAAGGTTTAAAGTGTTTTATTAAGTTTTTGTTTATAGTAGCACTGCATCTTCTACCACACGACTTGCGCCCAATTTGTGTGCGTGTACTACCACCCTTTTGGATTTTTAATATGCACGCGATGCGATTGTTGATCCGTATAACATGGAAGACGTTTCCGATGTTTCTACTAACTGCATTTGCAGCATGGACGAAGCGCAACCGGGCGCATGCATTGGTGCTAAATGTATTGGATAAGCAGCAAGGATGGGTAAAAGATGGCGTCATTTAGTTCCCCGCTGAATCCTCAACTTTGTTCGGGTGTCTTCGGAAACCTTCCTATAGAGTACATAAGGCAGGTACGCAAGAGTATACCTTTTAGTTATAAGTTAGTTCGCTTACAAGTTTAACCAAAGTTCTATAGTGCAGATTTTGTTTTGTACTAAAATGGACAGCTTACAGCGACACAAGGAAAAACAGCACGGTATGTCATTAAGCCGTAAACGTTCAGCTCCACCAGCTGTTAAAGTTAAAGTATGCGACATGGAAGTGTTAAAGTCTGCATACCCTGGTCATCTACGGAGCAACAAACATAAAAATGCATCAGTTACCGCTACTAGCGTCGATGGTGTAAAAATGGTTAGCACAGCGTTTAACAACCGTATGGCTAGCTATCGCATAAAGAACGCCAGTGTCGACGATGGAGTGTCCGAGTTTCTTTGGAAGCAGAAAGAGAATACAACATACAGCAATAAAAGTCTATTGCGAACTCTATGGCGTTTACACCAAAATGGGAGAAGAGACTACCGATGTGAAATCCTTTAACACAAAAATGTGGTTATAACGTTTTCTAGTAATCTGGAAAATATGTACGAGGTTTTAAGCGAAACAATGGGAACAAAATCAGAGGAATTTGAAACATGTGGGTCCGGTTGGTCTTTGGAAAAGGTGCTCTATTTAGAAATAAATATTAATAAGTATAAGCCGATTTGAGGAGTTCTAGGTTAAGAATAAAAAGTTGTGAATATGTATTTAGAAATGTGGTTTACAAAATTTAAACAAAGTTTAAACTGTTTGTCTGTAATAAAAAGTTTTAAGAATGGTTTTTAGATTTTCTTTTAGGTATGAGCCGCAGGAAACTTATAATTTAGAGGGTGTGTGTAAAATGGTAAGGGGTGGTTCAATTTTAAATGTATTTACAGATTCTGATTCTGCATAAAATTCTAGACTAATTTGGTGTATTGCATGACTAAAAAAAATTTATAAGGACGGTGAGAAATCGCTACTGGCAAAAAATCTTAAAATTGGGGTAGCTCCCTGGGGGATGGCGCTATCTAAAAAATTTCTAGAGATTCGGGTAGCTGAGAAAATTCTTATATTAATTGATACCAAACAAGATAGGTTTATCTCAAAAGATGCATTGGTTAGACGAAGAAAACTATTTGGTTCAGAATGTTAGCGGTAAAAAAATCTTAAAATGAGAGTAGCTCCCTGGGGGATGATGCTATCTGAAAAATTAAAAGAGATTCGGGTAGGTGAAAAAAATCTAATATTAAATAATACCAAACAAGATATATTTATCTCGAAAGATGAAAATGGCTAGTCGAAGAAAACTTTTTGGTCCAGATGTGTGGGGAAATGAGGGATTCTGGGGGAAGTGAGGCGGCAGGACCGACAAAAAACACCTACTATTATCAACATTTTCTACATGCATGTCCTTCTGTTCCGCAAATTTCTATAAATCTGCAGCCCCTATTTGTTTTAGAAATTGTAGTCCATTATTGGAGAAAAGTGTGATTGACTTTCAGTATTATGTAATGAATGTTTTGCTAAGTATTCTTTATGGCGTCTGAATTATCTACATAATCGCTATGCCTCATAAACTGAAAGTACAATCGCCAAAACACATTTTTCGACAACTATGCCAAGAAACGATTAAGACTTTTGAAAACGGAATGGTTCTACTGAGAAAGCGTATTATTTTAAACATAACCTCCATGTCTACATCGCTTAAGCTTTGTCCTAATATCATAAAATCATAAATGTAAAATTAACACAAATATTTAGTTCTTACAGCTTACCTTCTAATAAAGATTCAACAACGGTCTTTAAACGGAGTAAAATTGATCATGTATAATTTGTTTGTTCTAATTAACACTGCGTCTTTGTTAAAAATAACTTTCAAAGTGATATGTTTAAGTTCATAAATCACAAATCATTTTATAATTGCTAAGTATAACAAACGATTGTATCTTAATGTAAAGTTGAAACTGCAAATAGTAAAACTATGTACTTTTGTCTTATGTATTAGTAGCTTCTAGGTGGGAGAGCTGGCCATTGTTATTGTCTGTGGATATAGTAAGTAATTAGATAATATCCTTGCGATTTTATACTCACATTTATACCGCCGTATAAATGTAATTAATTAGTTCTTTGCCGTGCCAATACAGAATGTTATTAATTACATATGCGACAAAATTAAGAGGGTATATAGTGGAATAGTTATTTTATTTACAAAACAATTCTTAGATACAATTTTATTTAATATTAGTACGTGAGAAGTGAAGAATTCAGATGTTCAACTTAAAACCAGCAACTTAATATTATTTTATCATTTACATTAATGAAGGTTACTTATTAAAGTTATATTTTGTGTTTTTGTGTTTAATTATCATTTAAGGTACTGGTGTTCGAAGAATGGTGAATTGGGTCGTGTATGCTGTTGTTTCATTCTTTATAGTCCCCGCTCCCAATCTCAGACTGTGTTAGGGCGGCATTCATTTTCATTCCTTCTGCTTCTTTTGTTACCGTAATTAAGGCGTGTATTTATTTTCTGATTTCGTTATTTTCTAACTGGCTCACTCGCCTTAATGGTAGCAAGTAATGCTTTCCAAGTAATACTTCCAACAGTGCGCGTACAAATCCAAAATTCCAACGGCAGTTCTTTAAGATAGAAGTCTGTTAGATTGGGGTGATCAATCGCATTCCATTACTTCGGATATTTGTAAGAGCTTAAAACTTTCTAAAAAACTAGTTGATGTCACTACTTCCGGTTTGAGCAAGGCAACCACAAAATTCGTTTACCTCGTGATATCACGCTTTACTCTTCGTATCATTAGCGGTTCAAATTGACGATTTCATCTCTTGTTATTGCCAATGTCATAATCAATTTACGAAATTGCCATGTAGATATTACTGAACTTCATATTCCTGATAATATTCAATTAACGAATCAATCTTTTCACGAGCTTGGAGAAGTCTATATCCTCTTAGGATCACCAGTCTTTTTTATTTTATATGTTCTGGACAACTCCATATGTGTCCAAATCTTTCTACTCATCAAAAACCCTAATTTGGGTATATTGTTGCTGGTACGTTGAACTTTGTTACGCAGTTTCGAATACAATCTCTTCATTCAGTTTTCGATTCAGCTCAAGATACTACTGAAAGAACCCCTGATGGGCGTTTTACAATCAAATTCAGAATTAAACAGATTATATATTTCTTTTGTGCAAGAATACCACAATCTTGGACATATATCACCTTTCGACCTAATTATACAGGTCAAGATTTTTATCTTCCTCACCATGGTATTCAAGGAAGAAGTACCAAACTTTGCTTTGTGTTTGGCGGTTTTTCCAAGACATCAAGTGGTTTTCGTTAAACGGTATTCAGATGATTGAACCTACAATCCAACAGGAACGTTTTTCAATTTTATTGTGTTTTCGGAAGTAGAGGCACATTTTGTGTGCTGATGTTGAGACATTGTATAGACAGGTTTTGACCAATCTAAGCAAAAACTTCGTTACAGAATATTTTGGCGATCGTTTAATTTTGATTCGTTTTCTAGTTTTGATTTAAATACCGTTACTTATAGTACAGTGGTGGCTCAAGTAGGTACTTCAGTTAAAAAACACATCCTCGGTACTCCTAGATAATCCATGCAGACTTTTACTTAGATGACTTTATAGATTGCGAGTTCTAGACCCGTTGGCATCTGCCAGGCACCTTTAAGATTTCTTTCAGTAAATAGTTTTAAACTTAGAAAGTGGATTTCAAATAATACGCAAGCTTTTTCCAGTATAGATTGTTATGCTTCTCTCCCCTTCTCTTCAATAACCTCGTAACTTCTTACGTTCTAAAAAACGCGAATTCTTACAATTTAAAGTCGTAAATACATCGCGCAAGCGCGGAAAGAGCGACGCCACGGGCGGTTGGTAACGCTAATCTTTTTACAGATTTTGGGCGCGCCCATCTGTCAATGACGTCACCAATAACAAATTAAATACACCATTTGCGAAAAAATATAAATTAAATTAGCGAACAAATTAAGCATATAAAGTACTTACATAAGAAATCCGACGTCCTGTAGGGTTGAGTTAAAGTTGGCTTCTGTTGACGTCCATCAGGCTACTGATGGCCCCTTTTAAGGCAATTAACGGAGGGTACGCCTACCAAACGGCTAGAGCCCCCTTAAGATAGTTAAAGATGGTGACGGCTCCGGTTAGCTGTTAGCGGAGCATGGATATCCGGCTCGTTCTAGGGTCGTGGATTACTCCAAGGTCGTATCTAATTCCTATATGTAGCGGAACGATAAGGAATAGGTTAATTAGGTAAAGACAAAACAAAGATAAGCAAAAGGAAATCTACATAATAAAAATGAAGATACGATACCAAATACGACCGCCCTTCTCGATGTTCAAAGGCAAAACGGCCACATTACAGAGCCTCACGGAAACACTTCTCCCACTTTTGTTCTTTCACGCGTCGGCGCGAAATTATTCGTCCAACCCACTTTTGACGTGACGGAAATACGCGCACCGAGCCTTTTGAATTTATGGCGCGAAACTTCCGCACATCAAAATTAAACTAAAACAATGTTTAGTGCCACTTTGGCACGTAACAATCGCGACAAAACCACAAAAGAAAAAACTTAAAAAAAGAAAAAGTTTGTTAGCACAGTAACAGCTTAAGATCTAAGTCCTAACTACCCTACATAAGACCTAACTTAAAACCTACAAAATGTTTATATAAGGCGCCACCTGGTTTTTTCGACCGATAGCACGTCTACCGAAGTACCAGGAAACGGAAAATGTAGCCCCATTGTTTTTGACTATACTAATAATCGACAGCACAAATTTGTCGGGGAGCATGAAACACTACTTAAATTAAAACGGATGCGACAAGTCGTCTAACCTATCTAAACTAAAGCTAACATTAAAGTTTTTACGTGCAAACACACATGAGCGTTGCATCAAAACTGTTCTTTGTTGGCAAAAAGTGCCCAAATTTAAAAATGTTCATGAGAGTGCGTTAGTCTACACATTTTTGTTACTGGTACTTTGGTTTTCTAACGATGCACATCAAAACTTGTCCATGACAATGTTTGTGAATCAACAAATTTACCAAAAGTACCACCCTACTAAATCCTTACATGGCTAACCTAACAAATTACATTTCTATATCAGGTTAGCTTTTTCACTTAAATTTCAAGAAAAATAATTCCCACGTCTGGTCATAAATACCAAACGTTAGGAAGATAAATAGATAAAACAAGATCTCAAATTGTTGTTAAAGATAATAGATAAGATAACGATATTAAGCTTAAATTGTTATCATCAAAGGTAATAGATAAGATAACGGTATTAAGCTTTAGTTATTGTTTGAGATACCAGGTAAGATAACGCGATATTAAGCTAAAGTTATTATTAGAGATAGTAGGTAAAGTAACGCGAAATTAAACAAAAGTTATTACTAAATATAATAGGTAAGATAACGCGAAATTAACTAAAGTTATTACTAACGGTAGTCGGTAAGATAACGATATTAAACTAAAGTTATTATTATTGGTAATCGGTAAGATAACGATATTAGAACTAAGGTTATTATCAAAGATAATAAATAAGATAAAGATATTAACTTAGTCATTATCGAAAACAATAGAAAAGGTAACAATAGAATGACTCCGTGGAGCCGTTATATAGGTAAGATAAGACATATAAATTAAAAAAAATTTCTAGGCTCTAACGAGTAGATCCACTACGATAAGAAAATCAGACAAAAGTTGATACAACAACTTAAAAGTATCAATACGGATACATTCCCACAAAAACAAACTGTTTTAACGTAGTTTTTTAAAATGGTAGCACACTAAACACACAACGATGCCTAATTATAAGCAGTTAAATACAGGTACACTGTCCCAATATGCTAAAACAACCGGGAATTTAATAAGATATCAATAAGAAGCAATAGCGTCTCACCACGAAGTTCAACAAAAAACAATGAAAAAAAAAAGTTTATAAGTTATGGTGATTTAGTAGAAAAAAAAGAAATAGTGATATAATATAATGTGGGCGACTGTAATAATTCAGAGGAAAAACACATGGAATAGACAATCCTAGTTTTTTGCAACTGCAAATATGAACTATTTCTTTCAATGGCATAGGCTGCGCATGTCCTATGTGAGCCCAAGGAAGAAAAACATCTACTCTAACATCAGCTAAAACCAATCATAAAAATTCAATGAGTTATTACAACCAAAGTTACGACAATTACCACACAAAATTAAATGACGTAAGATAAACACTAAAAACCAAAAAATATGCTGTAGGAAAAGTTCGAAGGTTAATTAAATGAAAGAACAGAGTTATATTGGGGGGTGTAGAGAATGAAGTGATATATAAGTAACGGTATGGTCAAGGAAAAGTCAACCAAAAGAAAAAGATAGCTAATTTAAGGTAAGTAAAGTTAAACGTGTGGGGAGTATACACGGTACAAGAGAGGAAATAAGCGATTAAAGTTAATAGTTGATGGTGAGAACAGAAAATATTAGGTAAATCGTAAGGGTTTAATCATATTAAGTTACCAGGTATCCGGAATTAAATTTGGAATGTTAAGACAGACAAAATCACGAGATAAGGCATCAGGTACGATATTTAATTTGCCAGGCCTATGCCTAACGTCAAAAGTGAATTGAAAGATACGCAAGTTCTATCTTGCCAAACGACCTGCGGGTTGTTTTAAGTTATTAAGCCAAGTGAAAGCTAAGAACATTAGGTACATTGTCAAAGAAGTAAACGTGAAAAGCTCTTAGATATACGTAGGATTAAACGATTTTAAAGATAATTTTAAGGCATTTAATGAGGTTTAAATCGATATGTGAAGAGATAAGAGTAATTAAAACTCGATTCACTAATAAAATTGTTGAGAAATAAAAAGTTATTTTATAAAGCATATATTTACTGGGATGGAAAGCTCTCATTTGAGTTCCTCCCAAACCAATAAAGAAAAATTTCAACATCATTATTAAAAAAAATGATTACAAATTCTAAAACGACAAACTTAACAACCAAATTCTCATCTAGACTTATGATGCTTAACGAACGGCCCTTCTATGGGTCTCGCTCTAGACTTATAAACAGCTAGACGACCAAATCCGACAGTAAATTCCGCTTAATGAATGTTAAAGTACGTTGAAATATCGATATCTAAAAAAAATGCAATCAAGACAAAATCATACTCGCTACACAAAAGAAAAATTCCACGATACATGTATAAAAAGACGGTATTCCAAATTATTGGAGTGTTCTTTCGATATTGCGGGAGTTATCAACAACTATCGTAAATGAGTTTAAATACTAAAACGTCAACGGCAATTCCTTTATTATACTGTTTAAAACATTTAAGGGGAACAACTTTTAAAACTATATCAAAGCAAGATAATATCTAAGAAAAAAAAATACATCACGTCTAAGTCAAAATAATGCTTTAAAAGACACTAAAAACTCAGGTAAGTAGGAAATCTATATTTGGACAAACAATTTTGTTATATATATATAATTGTGAATTATACTAAATGATTTCGGTTATAGAAAACACTCCAAATTGTAGAAAGATAGATTATATGTTATTAAACAGATGCAACAAGATCCCGTTAATCTAGCATTTTCAAAAGATATTCTAAAGCTAAAATCGTTACGTTATATGGTTTTAACCACAAAGTTTCTTGTAAAGGTAATTAAAATATCATTAATTAAACAGATAAATCACTAAGACACTTTCTAAAATGTAAACACACAACAGTGTATTCACGGTTTCATAAACGGTCTTTTAAAGTCGAAAAACAAACAAGGGTTATATTTTAATTTAATATAACGTAGGTAATTTTATAGTAAACCGTGTTTAAGGCATAAAAATATTTGAATGCTTATTTATTTATATACTCACGTGTAAAAAGTAAGGTTAAGGAATTGATGTTTCCTAAAAGCTTATGTATGCATCCAAAAACAAACTAATCATTCAACAATATAACCGAAGTTAACAAACACATCCCGCATTCCAAATTAAACTAACATTATATTTAAAAAATATTTTATAAGAACAGCTAAATTTTAATTTCAAAATGGCGGTACACTCTAATTGCCACAACAACCATTTTTGACATCAATGGAATGTGATGTATTCCAAAACACGAATATAAGATTCTAAGGTCAACAGATATTAGATAATTGATTTTTTAGTGAAAAAGCTATAAACAACATTGGGAATACATTGTATAGTCATAAAAACAAAAGAAAGACTCGTAATTGCCATATTCACACGTTGAGGGCGCCAAATTCTTACGTTTTAAAAACGCGAATTCTTATAATTTAAAGTCCTAAATACATCGCGCAAGCGCGGAAAGAGCAACGCCACGGGCGGTTGGTAACGCTAATCTTTTTACAGATTTTGGGCGCGCCCATCTGTCAATGGCGTCACCAATGCACAAATTTAATACGCCATTAGCGGAAAAATATAAATTAAATTATCGGACAAATTAAGCAGATAAAGTACTTACATAAGAAATCCGACGTCCTGCGGGGTTGAGTTAAAGTTGGCTTCTGTTGACGTCCATCAGGCTACTGATGGCCCCTTTTAAGGCAATTAACGGAGAGTACGCCTACCAAACGGCTAGAGCCCCCCTTAAGATAGTTAAAGATGGTGACGGCTCCGGTTAGCTGTTAGCGGAGCATGGATATCCGGCTCGTTCTAGGGTCGTGGATTACTCCAAGGTCGTATCTAATTCCTATATGTAGCGGAACGATAAGGAATAGGTTAATTAGGTAAAGACAAAACGAAGATAAGCAAAAGGAAATCTACATAATAAAAATGAAGATACGATACCAAACACGACCGCCCTTCTCGATGTTCAAAGGCAAAACGGCCACATTACAGAGCCTCACGGAAACACTTCTCCCACTTTTGTTCTTTCACGCGTCGGCGCGAAATTATTCGTTCAACCCACTTTTGACGTGACGGAAATACGCGCACCGAGTCTTTTGAATGTATGGCGCGAAACTTCCGCACATCAAAATTAAACTAAAACAATGTTTAGTGCCACTTTGGCACGTAACAAACTTTTTAATTTAAATTTATTTTTTCTTTTTTTATTAATAATAAGAATTTAATTAAAGATAGAAAGATATGCCACGACTATATTTAAAATGAAACTTTTTCTCTCAGGGTCAACTGTGGGTATCACCTAGTTTGAAATCTTAATCCTTTATAGATATAACTAGTACACCTACACACGTATTTATAAGAAAACTCAAAAATCAATTTTAATTATAATATACTGAAATAAAAATTAATAATGCAACAAAAGCAAATATTCAATATACCAAAAACTTAACCTAAAATTAGTGTACCACGATATGGTTTAATCTTAAAATAGATCAGTAGTTTTTTTAATTAGCGCAATTTTAAAAGTTTAATGTATTGTGGAATGAGCTCACTAACCTGTTACTGGTGACTTCATGTAACAACCATGACGATTGGTGCACTGTCGATCTTTTCCACTGTGATAGTATTTACATCAAAGTTATATTTTAATCACGACAGCTAGCTGCACTCTACCGTGCATCATTACTCATTTGCATGCGGTGCATTCAACTTTATGTGGGGTTAGTGGAGTCACTTCCAATTTTCACCCGCACACGTCGACTTGTACTACCCGTCTGCCTGAAAAATTGTTACTCCCCACTATTATTCACTGCACTAACGGGACTTTTCCGCCCCTCGATGACACATACACAGCGCGGCATTCTACATTCTAACATTTTCAAACGCTAATACAATATTTTACAAATGTACATCCTCATATAAAAGCATTAGGAATATTTATAGTCAAAATTTTATCAAGGACTTACAACTATTATAATTAAGTGCCATTACAAGATCCGTCTGAAGTTCATCCAGGCATTTTGGAGTTGGAGTCCTATGAAAACATCAAAACACTTGGTATTACATGATCCTTTCAAACTGATTATGTGCGATATTCGGTTTTAGACCCTTCAGATGGCATTCCTATAAAACGGATTATGTGGTCCGAAATTTCACAGATTTTAACCCTTTGGGCTTTCTTGATCGTTGTGTCATATTCGCAAAGATTTTCATGCATACTCTTTGGACGGAAAAGATCACATGGCAAATCCGATTCCTGTTTCTATTCAAAACAATTAGATACTTTTTTAACGAAACGGGGTGCTATTAAACGATCTCGCCATTTCACGTCATGTGATTACCGTGCAGATAGAGATGCATAGATTCTCAGCTTCTTCAGTTCATGATTATGGGGCATCTGTCTATTTACGTTGGGTTGACCCGCAAGATCAGGCTTTCCTTTGGCTTCTTTGTGAAAAGGCAAAGTTTGTGTCTCAGAAGCCCCTTACTATAACACTCGTAGAGTTATGCGCAGCCGCGCTGTTGGCTAATATAAAATAAAATAAAATAGAGATGCTGAAACTTTTATTTAAAAACGCATAACGCAAATGCTCTATGCCGAAATCGTAACTTAAACACTGCGAATTCCAGAAAGTCACTGGACTAATGGAAACTCTTATTCTACTATCTATCATTTGTACTGTAAAGCGGGATAATTATGAATTCGCTAACGAGCAACTACAAATTGAAGGTTATGTGTTATTTGGATCACTTCAAACGGTTATTTCAGTATTGCTTTTAAAATACTAAATTTAAACAAGTAAATTTCTGTACTGGCATTTTAGCACATAAAATATTTAGCTGTGTTTTGTTCCAAATTTTTTCTGGAAAACCAGGATTATCTCGCTTAAACTCAAAAGTCACCACTGTGTTGGAACTACTAGTGTGCAGCTGGTTTAAGGTTACTTAAAGGGTGGTAATATTTCTTGATTGTTAACCTACGCCGATAAACACAAACAAAACTTCTGTATTAGATTAATCATTTCTAAAGTGTTCGCCTTAATTTTATTCATAAAGGAAAAAGGTTGCGATTTTCCTAGGTAAAAATGCTGGATGAAAGTGTAAAGGTTCATCCTGACTAACTAAGAGTATTGTAGCGGGATACTGCTAACGCGTTTTACCAATTTAAAACAAGTAATAGCAAGATGATTTTAAAAACTATGAGTGATTTACTTCCCAAACAAAATTAAGAAAAATTAATGTTCTTCACAAGCACTAATATTTTCTTAAACTAAATTCTTAACCATAAGGATTCTCAACAACACTAAACACTACTATAATTTATTTATTACACTTTTGTCTATTTATGTATTCTTAAAGCTAGCGGTACAATATACACGTTCACATAACACAAATTTATATTTACTCTTGGACTTTCAAAATCGTAACTAATTAACTTTACACAATATAATTTATATTCGACATTTAGATATAGATTAACTCTGTACTTCATCCGCGGTCTTATATATACCCTAAATTAAATAGATGATTCAACCTTTCGTATATGCTGGAAAATTCGAGATTTCTGTGGAATATACACCGATTGACGGATTGCCTAATAGTAGTTTGTAACAGTATGTTGGTATTCACCACACTAATTTTACCGTACTAACAATCATGACTACATCTTTCATGAGGACTATGTAATGGATAGATTTTACCCTGTTGAAACTTTAATAGCATTTATATCGAATCACTGGGAATACTGCACTAATACTATGCGAGGTAATTGGTAATTGGTAATTGGTAATTGGTAATTGGTTCCCTATAGTGGGAGATAAAGAATACTACTATAGTAAGCCTGCTTATCGTAAAAGGCGATTAAAAGGCGCAGCAAGGGGCAGCAGCCTTGCTGGCTAAAAGATATTGGAGGAGGGTCGGTTGGTCTCGGGCGATCCTCAATAATTTACAAGCTTGTTGGGGGTTGGCCGTGACGGATACGGCTTTTGCTAAAATCTTTAAAACTGCGTTGTGGAAAGATATGGGAGCCTACCACAATATTTCCCAGGTGTGCGTGGCCTAAAACACGAAATATATATGATGGAGAGCTCACAAGTAAAATTCTTGTCCGGAGGTAAAATACTCCCTCATTCGGATCTCCGGGAGGGTACTTGGGGCTCGTCATCGTAAGAATATAAAGCAACAGTTCGATTTAGTGATAGGGACTTGGAATGTAAGGTCATTACTCAGAGTAGATAAGTTAACGAATTTATTAGTCGAAATGAGAAAGGGAAAGCTGGACATTTTAGGTATTAGTGAGGTGAGATGGCCATATAGTAATGACTTTTGGAAAGATAATTATAGAATAATTACAACTTCTTCAACTAATGGACAGGCAGGGGTAGGAATAGTGTTAGGTAAAAGATTAGGACATAAAGTTAAAGAGTACTTACAATTTAGTGATAGAATAATTATGGTTAGATTGAGTACAAAACCCACAGACACTGTTTTAGTACAGGTTTACATGCCAACAACTCATTACGAGGATGAGGAAGTAGAAAAGGTATACGCGGATATAAATAGTATAGTGAGAAAAGTAAAAGGAGATGAGAATTTAATAGTTATGGGCGATTTTAACGCGTCAGTGGGAGAAGGTAGTGAAGGAAAATGGTAGGAACATTTGGGTATGGCAGACGAAATGATAGAGGAGAAAGATTAGTTGAGTTTTGCCAGGAACATAGATTAGTAACTGTAAACACCCTATTTGAACAACATGTTAGGAGAAGATATACCTGGAAAGCCCCAGGTGATAGGGCTAGGTACCAAATAGATTATATTTTAGTTAAACAAAGATTTAGAAACCAGGTTAAAACTGTCGTAGTTATCCAGGGGCTGACATAGATAGCGATCATAACTTAGTTAAAATGAAGTGTAAACTAAAATTTAAAAAATTGAGAAAGGTTAAAAGAGAGGATGGGATCTAGGTAAGCTTAATGATAGTAGGGTAAAAAGGAATATAAACAAGTATTAGATAATAAGAGCAAAGAGATAGCTGTAGGAGGGAGCGTAGAAAATAGATGGAAAGAAATAAAACTGACTGTACATGATACAGCAACACAGACTATAGGTAAGAAAAATAGAAGCGAGAAAACCCTGGGTAACAAAGGAGATATTAGATTTAATAGAGAATAGAAGAAAGTTTAAACCTTTCAGAGAAGTGGATAGTGAAAATAAGCAAAATATAATACAGTTAGAAATAAGATAGTACATGAGTGTAGAAAAGCTAGAAATAAATGGATGGAGGAGAATTGTAAGGAATACAAGATGATTTGAGAGTAGGTAAGACAGACAGGGCTTACAGAGCAGTTAAAAAGTTTTTGGGAAGATAGGAAAAATATAATGGTATTAGAGACGAGAATAATAAGCTTCTAATAAATAAAGTTGAGGTAGCTGATAGATGGAAAAGATATTTAGAAGATTTATATAAGGGAGATGATATGGATGAGTTAGAGAACGACCAAGAAGAGGATGTAAAAATAGGGTTCTCAATATTAAGAGAGGAATTTGATAGAGCTGTTCGGAATCTTAAATTAAATAAAGCGCCAGGGATAGACGATATTCCCGCAGAATTAATAAAATATGCAAGTCAGAAAACTTTAGACAGATTATATGAACTAATAAATGTAATATATGACACAGGTGAGGTTCCAATAGATTTCGAAAAAAATATTATTATCCCAATCCCAAAAAAGTCAGGAGCTGATAGGTGTGAGAATTTTAGAACAGTTAGTTTAACTTCTCATGCTTCCAAAATACTAGCAATAATAATTAAAAATAGAGTAGAAGCTTTGACTGAGAATTATTTAGGCGAAGACCTATATGGTTTTCGTAAAGACAGAGGACTAGAGAACCGATACTAATGATTAGGGTGATTATCGAAAAAGGTTACAAAAAATAAAAGACTCATTTCGCGTTTGTAGATTTAGAAAAAGCATTTGATAGGGTTAATTGGATGGTTATGTTCAGGGTTTTGCAAAAATAGGAATCTCTCATAGGGATAGAAAAATTATTTACAGTCTATATAAAACCAAAGCGTAGTAATTAGATTTGATGAAATAGAAAAGGAAGCTAAGATTAGAAATGGTGTTAGACAGGGTTGTATACTGTCTCCCTTGATTTTTAATGTTTATATTGAGGAAGCTTTAAACTTAGCCAGAGAGAAAAGAGATAGGTATTAGTGTACAGGGACAGAAAATAGACATGTTACGTTTTGCAGATGATATAGCCATTATAGCAGAGTCTAGAAAAGAGTTAGGAGAGTTTTAAATATTTTAGATGAGATACTACGGAGTAACTATAGTATGAGAATTAACTCAGTAAAGACAAAGATAATGACAAGTGAGTTACAGCCTAGTTCTAAACCAAAATTAAAAATAGGAAATACCGAGTTAGAGGAGGTAGATGAATTTTGCTATTTAGGTAGTATAATTACAAAGGATGGACGTAGCAGAAGGGATATAGTAGCTAAAATAGCTCAAGCTAGAAAAATGTTTTTAAAAAAGAAAGACTTACTAATAGCTAATAGTATTAGTTTAGATAATAGAAAAGTTTCTTAAAGTCGTACGTATGGAGCGTTCTACTATACGGTAGTGAGGCTTGGACAATTAAAGAAGTAGATAAGAAAAAGATAGAAGCTTTTGAAACTTGGTATTATAGGAGAATGTTAAAGATTAGTTGGACAGATAGAGTAACAAACGAGGAAGTTTATAGAAGGATAGGTGAGGATCCCTGTATGTGGAAACAATTAAAGGTCAGGAGAGATAGAATGATAGGGCACCAGTTAAGACATGAGGGACTATTTAGTAAAGTCTTAGATTATAGACTACCAAATAAAAATAGAGTAGGAAGGCCTAGACAAAGCTATATTAGTCAAATTATTAGAGATTTAGGTTGTGAAGGGTATGTAGACCTTTTTAGACTAGCTCAGAATAGAAAAGAATTTAGAGCTGCATCAAACCGACTTTAAGTAAGTTCGAAAACAAAACAAAAAAAATAAAAATCAGTTAACTAAATGTCACCAGGACATAACTCACAATTAGTTAGCGGTCTGGCATGTTGGTAGCGTTTCGTTGCTTAAGCCTTACCATAACATATATTTTAACACTTTTCCTTTTTGAAGGTTATATTTCATTTCTTTATAAATGGTAAACATGTAAACATGTTAGAGTTCTTTAACAACCATCATGTTGCTAATATCTATGTAAAGTCAGGTGGATAGGAAAAAGATAAAAGGATATAGGAAGACCTAGACCAAACTATATTAGTCAAATTATTAGAAATTTAGGTTGTGAAGGGTATGTAGAACTTTTTAGATTAGCACAGATTAGAAAAGAAGTTAGAGCTGCGTCAAACCGACCTTAAGTAAGGTCGAAAACAATATGATGATGATGATTATTTTTTAGATTAGTTAAAAAATCTATGATCAGAAGCATGTGCATATTTCTAATATTCAACAAAAGGTTACCCAAAGGCAATTGGTTTTGCGTGACATTAAAAAGGGCACATTTTAAAATACAACATTCATCTTTAATGTATAAAATTGGTACAATATAAAAACATCAATAAAATAATAATAGACACTACTGCTGAGAGATAGAGTAGAATCATCATCGGAAAGCGAGTGATGTAATATTCGCAATAGGTTTAAATAAACTTGAAACATCAAGATTTAGTACGCTACAGTACGACCTACAACATCATGCTAGCATTATAGTTTTAGTACGTCGTCACGAATACTCCATTTATTGCCTAAAATAAAATATTGTATAGAAGGTCCCTGTTTAAAGTGACAGTTATAAAAATGTATAAATTTACGAAATAAATCCAGACCATCATATGCTACCCGAACTTTTATTAGCTTTCAGTGACAAATAATTATAGGTTTAGTTTTTTGTTCGACAACAAATTTGACGTGGCAGCAGTGTGCATTTTCAGGTAATTCCAGTAGTATAAGTAACTATCATTGTTATTCTCGCTTTACTCTTTTATTTCACGCATGCAGAAAGTAATTCTAATAAACGCATTAATAATGCAGTTATATAGATTGGAAAGCAAGGGTCAAAGAGAAACTTCAGAAAATTTGTTTTGTGCATTATTGTTTATTATTAGATGTTCAGATAAAACCTTTTGTAAAGGAAAGAAGTAATTATATAAAGCTGTGTTCATTCAGAAGGTGTAACATCTAACAGTGAGCTTATATTATTTTTATAGAGGAGCGAAAAAGGCAACAAAGAATTATTAACAAAAATATCCAGTGGCTGGTCGGAATTTTTTGCTCTGGAGCCACTGGTTTTGCAAGCAGTCGATGTTTTCTAGTTTTATTTTCTATTTCTATTATGTATATAGCCTCGCATTGCGCAGGTTTGTTCAAGTTACCCGCCTTCCGATAGTAAAATACTATAAAACACAGTACTAATTTTACAAAGTTGTCTTGACCTCCAAAAATAACAATTTCCATAAGCATGCGTATTTTGTATAAACATATCAATTAAAAAACTATTATTTTATTTAAACAACAAAAGTACAATATAAATATGGAGACAATGGAATCTCGTATCCTACTAGTAGCTTAATTGAAAGTGAATATTCGTCTCTTCCTTTACATGTTCCAACTCTTCAGCAGCTCGCCGTTTGTAATCAAATTGTATAATTATAATCAAGACCATACATATAAAAAGCTCAATGCAGGTTATAATGTTGGCCCAAACTGCACCAAACCTATATAGAATAAAAGAATACAAATATATGAATCCTATGCCAAATGCTTGTCCCGATGCTAATAGATATCCAGATGATGTAGTTTCTGGAATTGGATAAGTCATTTCTGCGGCTACATGCATAAATATTGTAAATGCTCCTGTCATGAAGAATCTGAAAAACGTAAAAGTATTAAGATATTGTACTGTGACCATGCATGAGATAGTCTACATATTAAGGGAACGCCCAGAAACCTATCATTTTTTACCCTGCAGTGTCTTTATACACAAAGATGATTGGCATTTTCAAGAGAGCGCATTTAAGTCATTACAAGCTTATAAAAGGAACGCTCAGGTAGTTGATTTGAATAATTCGAGGGGCTTCTGATTTGTATTAAGAATTTTATATAATAATTTTATTAAGTATATAGAGGAGCGCACCGTGGATATTAAGTCGTGAATTGAAATAAATAAATGTAAAATAATGTTAAAATAAATACCTCTAATGATGTGAATTATTGGGAGTTAGTGATTAATATAAATTAACACTTAGCAATAAATAAATTAATAGTGCTTTAATTGTTAAATACAAGTGCATCCAGCAGTAACTCATCGTCATTAGGTCTTCAGTCCTGGAAATGGTTAGACGCGTACCCTCATTGCTTCCTATTCTGAGCTAACCTACACATTTTCATGAAATTTGCACAGTCTGCATCTATCAGTATCTGCGTGCAATAGTCTGATATAGGTTTACCTTACCTCATTTTTTCCTATCTCTGCATGTAATATATTGCGCACTATTCTACAAAAATGCCTTATAACGTACCCTGCCCCACTATTTCTCCTATTATTTTTGTATTCTACAGATACGTTTATTCCCCTACTATTCCTATAACCTCTGTTATTAGCTTTGTCTGCCCATGCTATCACCATCATACATCTGAAGCACAACATTCTGAAAGGTTTTTCCTTTTCTTGTCTGCTTTTCGTACTGTCCCTATTTTATAGGCGTACAGAGCTGTAGTCTACTCATATGCTTTCAACATTATTGTCCTTGTTTATATGTTTGTTGTCTTCGGACATAGAAACGAAATAGGGAAATAGGCGGGCTATTTTAGTTCGGTCGGTTATAATAAAGAAAACAATAGAAAAAGGAGAAAGCATGTATATATGGTTTGTAGAACTTGAAAAAGCATTCGACAATGTAAAATGAAGAAAGAAATGTTCAAAATACTCGAAAAGATTTGAGTTATAGGGATAGACGGATAGTGCATGGGTTATACAAAGAGTAAACTTCTGTGATAGAATAAGAGCAGACGTAGAAAAGTATTTTTAAGAAAGGGGAAAGACCGGAATATGTCCTATTCCCATTAATTTTTAACTGGTGTATCGAAGAGGCAATGAATACTGTTAAGTGAAAAAAGACATTTGGAATTACTATGCAGAGACAAACGATAGCTATGCTTAAAGTATTAGCATCTAGCAAGGAAGAGTTAGTAGCGGCTCTAACTAAAAAAAAATCATTTAACGAAAAAAAAAACAAAAAACAAAAGAAAATACTCTAAAAGCAAAAGAACAAATTCTCATCCGGCTCCAAGTACCAGTATGCTGGACTAAATCAAGAAGTTTAGAGAACATAGAAAAAAAAAAGGTAGATGGTAGCAATCATCGAGGACAAAGATGAAATGGCGACAACACTGTCAAAGTCGTCAAAGGACGGAAGTTTATTCAGAAGAAACCGTAAAGTCTTTAACCTTAAGAGAAAAAATTGATTTCTCGCAACAAACGAAGAACCAAAGAAAAAATAGTTAACTACACCTAAAGTCGACTAAGTCGTGGTTTCAGAAGAAAGAAAGAAATGGACTAAAAAGCACCTACCACAGGAGCGGATGGAGAAACACAATCGGCATAGGAACCGACAGCAAAGAAGCCCAGCAAAAGGATAGGGAGAAGAATGTGGAATGAAAGGAACGAAAAAAAGAAAAAAAAAACAAAAAGAATAACACCAACAAGTATAAGTACCAGAACCAACAAAAAAAACCTAAGAATCGTACAAAAGAAAATAAAACAGAATCCCAGTGTAGTTATGTGTGTGTGTTGTTGATGTACGAGAAGGTAAGTGTATGTGTGTGTGTGCGCGTGTGTATGAACTGTGTGTGTATGTTGTGTGCGTGTATATAGTGTGCGTGTGTGTATGTGTTGGACGTATGTGTATGTATGTATTGTGTGTGTGTGTGTGTGTGTGTGTGTGTGTGTGTGTGTGTTAGCCCGCTGTAGTTGCCTCTTACGACAGGCAGGTTGTACCATAGGGCTATTCTATTCCCGGACCCACACGGGTAAAAGAAAAAGAAAAAAAAAGAAACCCCAGCAAAACAGGGAAGTAAAATAAAAAAAAAACTTAAACTCCAGAAATAAAAACCTAAGGAGAGCAAAATCGTCATAAGAATCTGGGGCACGAGGACTAGATCTTGGGCTTAAGGCGTTTACGCCGCCAGAAGGAAAATGAAACAAGATCAAGTACATTAGAACTTTGCCGACATACGTCTTCCGGTTCGGATGGAGCATAGACTAATGTCTGCCTTTTGTGGATAGTTTTCTGCCAAACAGGAATAGCAAGGGGTGTAGTAGTTGTAGTACGAGGTTGAGAAAGTAGTGGCGGTGGTAGTTTAGGAGACGTACAACGCGTTATGGAAGAAAGTGGTTTGTTCTTAGAATTGGTTGTTAAAATATCATCGGTAGAAAGAGAAAAAGTATTAGCTGTACGAGAATCAACCTCATGAAAAGAAACACAAGCAGAGCACACTTCAGTTACGTGAGGGGCAGAAATAGATAAAATTTCAACGACGTTATATAAGGGACTAGAAAGTATCACAGTTATTAAAGAAAACAGCATTGGCGGTAGGAGTATCCACCTTAGGAAAAGAAGCAGAATCCGATAACACTTCAACCATATTACATAAAGGAACAGAATCAGGTAGAAGTTTATCAACGTTACCAAAACAAACATTATCAAATAGAACTTCGCCAATGTTAGCTAAATGAGTCAAATGAAGTTTATCAACATGAAAGTAAGGAGCAGCACCAGTAGAATTTCATCAACCTTACAAGAACAAACAGCAACATATATCACAGGTACGAGTTTCTAACTTCAAGAGGATCTTCTCTATCCGTATTAGAAATTATCTTCACTTCAGCTATGGCTGTGATTGCCGGCGCGATAAAAATTCCTTGAGTAGAAGCATTTAAGAAAGCAGTAACATGTAAAATTTTGACAGCAATAGAAACAGACATGAAAGATACAGGTTCATGAACTTCGACAAGACCTTCGCAGACTGAATTAGAAGTTATCGTCACTTACAGACACGAAAGAAATTTCTTGGGCAGAATCACTAAAGAATGCGGGAACAAACTCTTGAGAAGCTAGCTGCAAGTCACTAGTTCGAATTATGGGTTGCACTGGTGTTGGAGGCTCAGTTTGGGGTGGATGTGAAAACGTAGGGTCCATTTGAGCATCTTTTGATTCGCAAAGGACAAAAAAAAATTGGTTCTTGTTAGTAGAAGCTAGGTAAGTAGGGATGTTATAACCGTAAAAATCAATATTACAATTCAAAGCCTCATATTGCTGAAAAGGGTACGAGGTGATGGCACTAGGGCGAGCAGAAGGAGGCGTAGAAAAGGATGTAGAACCAGAGACGACGGAAGAAATGTTGTTCGAAGCTGTATTCGCCGATGAAGAGTATGTGTTGATAGTAGTAGCAGGATGAACTGGATGAGATACAGAAAAGAACGTAGAGTTAAAAGCATAAGAAATTAGGCATCTAGAGGTGAGGGCAGAATTTGAAGGACTATTCAAAGACCTATAGTAGTAGGATGACAGTCTGGACAGTTGCGGCGAGAAACTCCTTTATGTCCGCAATGGAGTATTTGAGGACAAGTACAACGTGTCGAAACATGACAAGTAGTAGAAGTAGTAGAAGCAGAACTAGGAATAAGAGCAGTAGGAATATGGAGGAAGTATCGGATTTACCCGTAGGCGTAGGAGGAATCTTAACAACTAAGTCATGTGAAGTAAAAGTATTTTATTCAATAGCAGCGGACTTATAAGCAAAATCCAGGGGTAGGAATTCTGAGTTTAATAAAGTAACCACGTCTTCCCAACGTTTGAGGGAGCGCCAATGTGCTCGGAAGAGAAGTAAAGCCTTTCCGTTAAGTAATTTCGGAGTAAAACGAAAATGTTGCTGAGCAGAAATATTACGCGAAACACTGAATTCCTTAATACGAAACAAGAATTCCGGTAGAAAACTTTCACCTGAAAAAGAGACATTCAATTTAGCGAGCGGGTATCCTTTAGTAGGGGTCATAGTATTGGCAGTAGTAAAAGTATCCAATTCTTCCTCGAAATCAGAAGAAAGATAAGGAACTTCATCGGTAACGGTGGTAGCTACATTGAGAGTTTGAGGACTTGAAGAAGGCTGTTGACTAAAATCAGCAAAAGTAACACGCTTGAATTTTCTAACAGTCGCTTCAACATCCGAACGAATGGTCTGTAAAGTAAATAATAATTTATTTTTCATAAGGGCTTCCTCCTCAGAGCCAGCCAACATCAATTTACAACGTCGCTGAATGTGTACCCATAAGGAGCGTAAACGGGCAAACTTATTATCAGTAACATCCCTCGACTTTAATATCAGAGTCAAATCCTCGCGAAGATAACTCATGGCGTTAGGGTTTTAACAGCCTATTTACATCTAACCCCCACTTTACCATTGTGACAAAAGAAATACACACTGTATATCAGAGTAATGCAAAATTCAACCTCAACCGAATAAACTATAAAATATCAAAAGTGAATCGCAATAAAACGATTTTATTCAATACGGAAGTAACAAACGAATTAAATTTAAAAAAAAGAGTATTAAACGTAAGAGAATAAAGTCATTACAATCAGAAATAGGACACCAGAGTTTTCAACGGATTAGAATTATCGGCGAAAACACAATTCTGATAATCTGAAATTAACCAACCAATAATACTGAGCGATTAGGAAAGAAAACAAAACTAAAATTTAAGAAGATCAAACCCACACAAGAAATAAAGAAAAGAAATAAATACAAGTTCGAGCGTAAGGGAAGAAAACATAAGTAGTATCAGGCCAAAAGAACCGGATAACGTAGTTACTTGAGCAGTAGCAAAAAATCAGGCCAGAAGCAAAACAAAAATTGGGGCAGAAATTAAGCGAAACCAAATCAGAGCATACATTACCCAAGACAAAATCGGGGCCAAAGTTATACGAAACAAAATCGGAGCAAAAATTAATAAAAAAAAATTGGAGCCCCACGCCAGGGCGTCAAAATTTATGCTACTTACATTTACGTAGTCTAAAAGACAGGCGGCTCCGTGGTGTAGTTGGTATGCGTGTGACTACTATGCCCAAGGTCCCGGATTCAAATCCCGACATTATCCGCTTGGAAAATGTTAGGCGAGCATTTTTCACAAAAATACGCCCTCGTTCGGATGAGAGGTAAAATAGAGGTCCCGTGTGTGAGTGTTGTCACGCACGTTAAAGATCCCTACCTTGCTTGAAACAGCAAGGTACTCGGCAAAATTCAAAATTTC
The DNA here is from genome assembly GCA_036346225.1 of Platerodrilus igneus. Taxonomy (NCBI): domain Eukaryota; kingdom Metazoa; phylum Arthropoda; class Insecta; order Coleoptera; family Lycidae; genus Platerodrilus; species Platerodrilus igneus. The sequence goes on along the minus strand of JARFIW010001105.1, from coordinate 47,073 downwards.
CAGGTAAAAAAACTCTCTTCCTGGCCAATGTAGTACCTTCGGGTGGAGCATTGGAAAACCAAATGTAAAGTCTAAAAGACGACGAAGAAGAAAGAAAGAGAAATTGACCGGGCTCAGTCAGTGAGTGGGCGGAGTATAATACCTACAAAAATTGAATAAGGCTTCCAATAAAAATAAATTATTAACTGCTCCGTACTACCTGTAGGAGAAATTCCCGCATGCAGTTATACCCAAATAAAAAAAAACAACAAAGGAAATAACACATTAGCCAAAGAACTCTAATTACATAAAAAAAAGAAACATTAAAATGGGCATTAACCCGGTTTAAGTAAGTGAGAATATACGATTTATATTAGTATTTGCTAGCTGGTGTATTTGTATGCCAGATTTCACAATTTCGTTTAGTAGTCATAATAGTATGATACCTCACATAGGCTCTGATAATGCTAAAATATAACCTATAATTACAAATACACTGACAATAACTTCTTCCAATGTGCCAGCAAGTTTTTAACCCACCCACGCATTAATAGGTAGTAATTAAAGTTACGCGTAATATAGTAATCCCCTGGCAATAAACCACAGCATCACAAATCACCTCCGTACAGACAATTAATTCGGGACCTGTATGAGCCCCAAACAGTAAAGTCTAAGTGGGCATGGTCTCGACACAAGCAGGAAAGAAACACATCTACGGCCTACTGTGTTGGATCTCTCGTTCTCTCCAAGGACCGGAACGGGTCAGATTGACCTGAGATCACCTGATGGATGCAGCCTTCTATACCCCAAAAAGCTGCAATTCAGGGAACTATCGTGTCCCCCGGAGGAAGGTAGAATGATTACAAAAAATATTAATTTATTTACGCCGAGAAGTACAGGTTAATAAAACCATCAATACCTACTATGCTATAAGGCGTGCGCGAAATTTTCAAAAAAAAAACGGAACGAAGAATCTAGCAATTTCGACGAGTGCTTTTTAACATTTTTAAAAGAAAGTGAACATAAATTCGTTTAATTAAACAACCTGAGCTCCAAGTCATATTGTGGTAGTCAAGGCGCAATTAGGAAAACACGCTTCTATTGGATAGGTATTGACTTATTTAAATTTTATCATAAACTTCTCGTTTCCAAGGAAATAGATTTGAGTTAAAAATTATTGTAAAGCGGACTTATGATGAACAGGTAAAATATACAGAATGTTGATGAAGGATTTAAGAATAGCAACATAGTCGATTTAACTGAAAAACAAATTAAGGGAAAAATGGGTAATTAATTTATCCCGACAATAAGCGTAACAAAGTACTAGTATGTAAAGAAGGGAAAAATACATCAAAAATCGAACCCAAACAAGAAACGAAAAGGTTAAGAATTTCTGCAACGTGTGAAACCAAATAACGCAAGATGGGGATAGTGCAAAAGATGTAAGACAAAGATTAGTACAAGAACGTGCTGCATTTAACAAGAAAATGCAACTATTATGTTCAAGGACAACAAACAGAAACAAGAAGGTTGCTGAAAGCATATGTGTGGAGTACAGCGCTGAATGCTGTGAAACTTGGACAGTAAGCGAAGCGGACAAGAAAACGATACAAGCTTTTGAAATGCGGTGCTACAGACTTATACTGAAGATATTATGGACAGATTTAGTTAAGAACAAAGTGGTTCTAGAAATGGTAGAAGAAAAAAATGTGTAGGAAACAGTAAAAAAATAGGAGAGATAGGATGGTAGGATACATATTAAGGCATGAGGGAATAGTGAGGAATATATTAGAAACACAAATAGAAAAAAAGAGGTAGATGTAGACATAGCTTAGACCAATCCACACAGATAGAGATGTAGGTTTAAAATTTTACAATAGACATTTTTGTTCTATTTATTTAAGTAGGTTGGACTAAATAAAAATTTGCTGTGTAAACCTTTTTGTGCAAAAGGATAATTTAGAATTAGATTTAAGTGTGGTTAAGTTTCGGTAAATTTGGCCATTATAAAGGGTTTCAATTTAAGAGGGAGTATAAGAAAATTATTCATCTTTATTTCTACAAAAAAATGTGCACAGTGTGATATATATAAGGGAACATCTGTGAATTAGAAAGAGAGATTTTATGAACTATTATTTTAATTTAAGCTAGTATTCAGTAATTACAAGATTTCCATTTTTTAGACACTTGATCTATGATTACTCATATGAGGAAGAAGGCGGCACTTTTTAGAATCAGTTCGAATATATACAGAAGTAGTTATATAAATTCTATCATTTCTGCAGAAATTTACTACTTATTTAAGTTTAAGTAATATTAAATTAATAAATATTGAAACACTTTTCACATTTTTAGCTCAAAAATTGAAAGAATACGATTCGTGAGTGTCAAAATTTTTGAAAAATACCTTAATATAAAAAAAATAGTGCTATTGTGAAAAAAGCTTCAGAATGCTTAATCTTCGTCATATAAAGTACAAAAGTGAATATAGAAAAGTTATTCTTTGGTAAATTTAGCGGAATTGGTAATTTTGCCTTTTCTTGAAAATTGCACAATAATAACATATCTGTTAAAAGCTATGTAGGATAAAAGATTAAAAGAAACCGAAATGGACACAATTTTATTTAAACTACTTACCCTAAAATAGCAGCTGCGAGATAAATAGCAACCAAAGAGTGATGAAGTGCTAGAGTAAAAGCAATCATACTGAGAAGGTAGCAAGCCATAATCAATATAGTTACTAACCTGCATCAATTTTAATTACTGGTTTGTTAAAATAGCAACTTACGTTACTTGTAGTTTTGAAACTTATCCAAAATGTATCCACAAACTGTAACTCCGAGCATTCCTACTGCAAGTATCAACAGCCCAATTCTTCCTGAGTCTTTTGTTGAGTTCTGAAACATATAACATGATGACTAATCGTCTTTATTAGGGATACATCTGCATTCAAAAGAAATCGCAAACCTCCTATTTAGTGATTTACCGGATAATATTCCCATATTATTTGACTAAGAAGAGTAGGAATGGTGTATAATATTCCCATACTAATTCCTGCTGCTATTAAAAACAGTACATACGATAAGTCCGTAAAGAGACGTTTAGTAGACTCTTTAAGTTCTACTTTACATAGTTGTTCAAATTGCGTTTGGAGGTCTGATGGTGACGTAGGTGGTTTAGATCTAAAAACTATAAAAAAATATTAAAACAAATATATTTTTACTATAAAGGTATTATATGTACATTATAAAACACAATATCAAGATGGCATTCAAATATTTACATAATTTTGAAGACCTTACATGTGATTTTCCAATGCTTCACTCGAAGGTACTACATTGGCCAGGAAACGAGTTTTTCTTTTACCTGGAAAATTTGGAATTTTGCCGAAACCTTGCTGTTCCAAGTAAGGTAGGGATCTTTAACGTGCGAGACAATACTCACACACGTGAGCTCCATTTTACCTCTCATCCGAACGAGGGTGTATTTTTGTGAAAAATGCTCGCCTAACATTTTTCAAGCGGACCGTGTCGGGATTCGAACCCGAGACCTAGCGCGTAGTAGTCACACACATACCAACTACGCCACGGAGCCGCCTTGATTTTGAAGACCTTACATATGATTTTTCAATACTCCACCCGAAGGTACTACATTGACCAGGAATCGAGTTTTTTTTTACCTGGAAAATTTTGAATTTTGCCGAACCCTTGCTGTTCCAAGCAAGGTAGGGATCTTTAACATGCGTGACAACACTCAGACACGGGACCTCCATTTTACCTCTCATCCGAACAAGGGTGTATTTTTGTGAAAAATGCTCGCCTAAAATTTTTCAAGCGGACCGTGTCGGGATTCGAACCCAGGACCTTGAGCGTAGTAGTCACACACATACCACTACGCCACGGAGCCGCTGATTTTGAAGACCAGTAGAAACTACTATTGTTTACTCAATGATAAACGTTTCGTTTATAGAAGAGGTGGCCCCTTTGTTCTATGTATTATTTGGTGGGGAGCAATTTATCCGAAGAAGCTCTGTAAACTCCGTCATCTTGAAATAATTGAATAAAAAAATAAAATTCTGTAATATTTTAGAGAAATGTATAGGCTACCTCAGAACAGAAATCAATGGTGGTACGCGGGTTACATATCCCCCGGTTATGTATGTATTATAAAATAGGACCTAATAGAAAATTATTAGAAAATATTAAGAAAGTGCTAAGTGAAGTGCAACATTGGAATACATGGACAATTAATAAAGTTTATTAACAGTTCATGAGAACGGATGCAATACTTTGTATCCAGACGATAGTGACACTCAGGTGGCAGGTCAAAGACGGTCAGGATACCGCAATTACCTAAAAAATAAAATAATAACATTGTAACAATGAATAGAATTAAGAATAAGCACACCTGAGCTGTACAAGTTCCCACAGCCATGTGAGGGAGTAGGGACACTATAAAAAGCCCGGGAGCTTAAACTACTCAAAATAGTACCATTAATTTAGTTATTTTCGACTTATAGTAATTTATATTCATGTTTTGTAAAATTGCATAATTAATGTCTGTTTAAAATAAATTTGTTAAGAAATTTGAAAGTGTTTTTTAAAAACGCAGGTCCCAAGGCCCAAACTTTAACTCGCGTTCCACCAGTTCCAAGATGGAAAACATAATGACAAAAAAAATAATTGTACTTAAACCTGATGATTATTATAAACAACTACAGGTGTTGGTTCTGCAATATTTTCAACTAATCTTGATTGTGCGAAATGATTTACTGTAAAACTATTAATTCGGCAAATATCTAAGTATTGGTGGATCTTGGTAGCCGCAGGTTGCTGAACTGCTTTCACATACCCTACATGTGATTTTCCAATGCTCCACCCGAAAGTATTACATTGACCAGGAAATGAGTTCTTTTTACCTGAAAAATGTTAAATTTTGTCGAACCCTTGCTGTTCCAAGCAAGGTAGGGATCCTTTAACGTCTGCGACAACACTCACACACGGGACCTCCATTTTATCTCTCATCCGAACGAGGCCGTACTTTGGTAAAAATGCTCGCCTAACATTTTTCAAACGGACCGTGTCGGGATTCGAACCCGGGACCTTGGGCATAGTAGTCACACGCATACCAACTACGCAACGAAGCCGCCTTAACCTTCACATGCCCTTCATGTGATTTTTCAATGCTCCACCCGTAGGTACTACATTAGCCAGGAGGAAAGTTGTTTTACCCAAAAAATTTGGATTTTGCCGAACCCTTGCTGTTACAAGCAAGATAGGGATCTTTAACGTGCGTAGCAATACTCACACATGGGATCTCCATTTTATCTCTCATTCGAACGAGAGCGTATTTCTGTGAAAAATGTTTGCCTAATTTTTTTGTGCGGACTGTGTCGGGGTTTGAACCAGGAACCTTGGGTATAGGTCACACGCATACCAACTACACCGCGGAGCCACCCCTCTTCACATACCACTAAATATCGGGGAAATAGGGTATATAACTGTAAAGCAATAAAAGGCGACCGAACTGCATCTAACAAAAAAGAACAGCGGCTATGTTCAAAGATAGGTAACATAGGAACAAGAAGAAAATTGTTGAAAGCGTATGCATGAAGTACAGCACAGTACGTCTATAAAAGAGGGGCAGTGGGAAAAGCAGACCGAAAAGTGCAGAAGGTTTCTGGAATGTTGTGCTTCAGATGTACGAGGATGATAGCATGGACAGACAAAGTTAGTAACAAATGGGTTATTGAAATAGTAGGGGAATAAACATAACTTTGGAAAACAAAAGAAAATAGGAGAAATAGAAGAGCAAGGTACGCTCTAAGGCATTTTTGGGGAATAGTTCAGGACATATTGTAAGCAGAGGTAGAAAAAAATTGGAAAAGCTAGACCTAGATCAGGTTATCGCAGGCAGATAGTGATAGATGGAGACGGTGCAAATTTCAGAGAAATGTGTAAGTTAGTTCAGAATAGAAAACAATGAACGCGTCTAAGCAGTGAAAGGACTTAAGGCCTAATGATGATGGTAATAATTAGGTACTTCTTTTAGACACATGGGTGTGCTTTAAAACCAAAACAAGAATTTTGATCAACCAGAAATTGTAAATATAAAATATATATAATGCAACAAAATAATAGTTTCATCCAAAATTATACATATTCGCATCCTTGTATGATGAAAAGCAGAGCATCTGTGTTGGAATAATAACTTGTTTAATGTGATAATAATAAAACGAACATGAATGAGTAATGTACTGTAATTAAATGACTATATGTTGAGTACAACGACGTATTATATCAACGCTAGGTCACCATCGTATTCTCACCTGAGTGGACTGTAAGCTACTGGCCGCTCTTGCACGAGCGACACTATTTTTTAATAGTAAAAGAGGGTGAGGGAGACAACACCCTGCAACCAACATTACAAACATAATGATTTCTGAACATGCCCCCCGCCTTGAAGGGACATTACCTTCAAATTAACATGTATAAACATATTGAAATAGATTCGATACAATAATGTAAGTTAATTTGTAATACACAATAAACATGTGATAATTTGTCTATAAGTAATTCAATGACACAAAATGTGTAGTTAAATAATAATCACCGACACGTAGACACATGAGGCACAGATCACTACTCACATGCACTAATCAGACACATCACACGTCTTCTGATCAGCATTGGTAGGAAGTGGGCATATTGCCGCTACTGTCCTCTTGATAATACCATTATGAGTCCTTATTGATACGACTCTGGTGACTCCGTCGGGACCTTGATGTAGAGCTACTACTCGCCCCAACAACCAATGTAGTGGTGGTAGATTTTTCTCCTTGACAAGTACAAGAGTATCTAATTTCAAATTCTGTCGATTTTGCTTCCACTTAGAACGCGATTGGAGTTCGGAAATATATTCTAACGACCAACGCCGCCAGATATGTTGCTGCATTTGTTGTAATCTTTGGAAACGACTCAAATGCGTTTCAGGTGTAAGCTTCCAATCAGGATCTGGTATAGAAATTAACGACCGTCCGATAAGGAAGTGTGAGGGAGTTATGGGTGTTAGGTCTACAGGATTAGAAGACATAGGTGTCAAAGGACGAGAATTTAGTATTGCTTCCACTTGAACTAAGACAGTTGAAAGCTCTTCATAAGTGAGGCATGAATTTCCAATCACTCTCTTGATATGCGTTTTTATACTTTTTACTCCGGCCTCCCATAGGCCTCCAAAATGTGGAGAATGTGGAGGTATAAAGCTCCACTCAACACCCTAAATTGCACAGAAATTTAAGAATTCGTTGTCACTAGACTGTAAATGATTTATTAATTTCTTTATTTCGTTATTGGCGCCGACAAAATTAGACCCATTGTCGGAGACCATTTTATTAGGTTTGCCGCGTCTCGCCATAAACCGGTTAAATGCTGCCGTGCTTAGATCTGTAACTAACTCAACATGTATTGCCTTTGATGCAAAACATATGAATACACTGACGTATACTTTGCACGTCTTACAACCGCGTCCCTTTCTATCTTTCATGTACAAGAGACCAAAGTAATCCACGCCTGTGACCATGAAAGGAACCGAGTGTGTAACACGTGCCTCTGGAAGATTGCCCATTATGTGGTCTTGTAGAATGGGGCGTGTTTTAAAACAGTTTATGCAATTGCGATAAGTTAGTTTTGCAAGATTTCTGCCATCAATAGGCCAGTAATTTTCACGTATTGAAGCCAACACGTGCTGTGGTCCCGCATGACATAATGCCTTATGTGTATTTTCAAACAATAATTTTGAAAAATGGTGATTGGCAGGAAGTAAAACAGGATGTTTTTTGTCGTAGGCGTATTGCGAATTGCTAATTCTTCCTCCAACTCGAATTAAACCATCTCTGTCAAGAAATGGGTTCAAAGCGAGAATTTTACTTTTATTGTTAATTGGCTGATTGCCGGACAATTTTGTTAACTCCGCAGTGAAGTGTTTTGATTGAATGTGTTTTAATATGCGTGTCACTGCGTACTGTAATTCTTGGACACTCAATGGACCATAATTGCGTTCAGGTTTAGATTTTGAACAATTGTTTTTGAAGCGAATACAGTAGGCAATGCTTCTGATGCAACGATTAAGATTTGAAAATTTATAGAAGGGTATATTCTCTTTTACCCCTCCTATTAAAGTTGTAGAGGTTGTTTTCAACTCAGGTAATCCGTTGATCGGAATAATTTTTGAAGATGGCCAGCTGGAGCTTTCAAGCAGCATCCAATTTGGACCGTGCCACCATAATTTTGAGAATTTTAGTACACTGGGATTTACTCCACGTGAAAGTAAATCTGCGGGATTATCTGAAGATGAAATATGTTGCCAATTTTCATTCGATTTGCTTTGAATTTCTGAGACACGATTACTTACGAAAGGTTTCAACAAATGGGGAGGAGTCTTGATCCATCCTAACGCAATTGTTGAGTCAGTCCAGTAGAAGACCTTATCAGAGTTGTATTCTAGCGAATTTATCACCTTGTGTGAGAGACGCGCAAGAATCAGAGATCCGCATAACTCTAACCTTGGTATGGTTAGCGGCTTTATTGGAGCAACCTTAGACCTTGCATAAAGAAGATTGGACGAAATATTGCCCTGCAGATCAATGCATCTTATGTATAAACATGCTCCATATGCATTTTGGCTGGCGTCCGAAAATCCATGCAATTCGACAACTTTCGGATCGTTGCAGCGTACATGTCGAGGAATTTCAAAGGCACTTAATTGAGCAAGTTCATCCTTAAAATGAATCCACGTCGAATAAATGTCAGTGGGCACTGGTTGATCCCATGTCAGATTCTCCAACCATAATCGTTAAATAAGAATTTTGACTGTTATGATAGATGCGCACAAAAGTCCCAGGGGGTCGAAAATCTGAGAAATTTCTGAAAGAATGGATCTCTTAGTGCTTGCACATGAAGATGGGGACGAACATGTGTTGATAACTAAATTGTCTGATTGACATGACCATAGAACTCCGAGAGTTTTTGAATTTTCATTTGGACTTAATTGCAATATGTCAGAATCAGAACGATTGATGAATGTCTTTAGGAAATCGTAATTATTTGAAGTCCACTTACGTAACTGAAAACCTGCCTGTTGTAAAATATTTGAAACTTGACGGCAATGAGCAAGAAGCGTGTCAAAGTCGTCATTCCCTACGAGCAAGTCATCAACATAGAAATTGTTTGCAATGATAGCTGATGCTTCTGGGAAAATCAAACTATTTTCTATTGATAATTGATGTAAACACCTAACGGCTAAGAAAGGAGCAGATGCTGTGCCATACGTTACGGTATTGAGTTTATAGACCGATAACGGTTGCGAAGAGTTTTCACGCCAAACTATTTGTTGTAAAGACCTTTGATCTGGTTTGATCCAGATCATTCTGTACATTTTTTCGATATCCGCAGAAAATACATATCTATACTGCCGAGAACGAAGAATGATTGCGAATAAGTCACTTTGAATAGTGGGGCCAACCATCTGACAGTCATTGAATGACCAACCGGATGTGCTAGGAGCCGAAGCGTTAAAAAGTACTCGTAATTTTGTAATGAGACTACTTTCCTTTAGTACGCCATGATGTGGCATAAAGTATTCAACCTTTGAAGTGGAATTAAGATTGTCGTTGGAAATTATTGATCTAGTTTTTTCCATATGGCCTAAAGATTCATATTCTTGCATAAATTGAACATACATATCGCGCATGACAGGATTTTGTGCCAGTTTCTGTTCAAGATTATGAAAACTCTTTATTGCTATTTGTTTAGACTCCCCAAGATTTTCAGCCGAGTGCTTCATGGGTATGGAGACCATGAAACGGCCATCTAAACACTTGCTGTAGTTGGCTTGAAAATGAAGTTCGCAGTCGTGTTCTTCTGGCGAATGTAGCACCTTGTATGTGGGGCATTCTTCAATCACCCAGAATTTTGAAAGATGATCTTGTTCAGGATCAATTGAATTGGTTGTAAAATTACATATTGAATTTTGCCTCGTTAAGAGACTATTTGAAGCATGCAGAGGTCCGGCAACAACCCAACCAAGTTTTGTTTTATGGAGAATTGGCATACCTGGCCCCAGACGAATTTGCCCTACATCTAGCAGTTGCCAGAATAAGCCTACTCCAATTAACAAATCAACCTTGGATGGCTCCGTAAATGTAGGATCTGCAAGACGTATATTTTGTGGTATTTCCACGTGTTGTAGATTAACCCTTTCGCTAGGTAACGAATCGCATATAATAGGAATTACCAGACATGAAATCGACGTCTTAAATTTATTATGACATGAACTAATTGTAACCGAACATTGTCGTTTTACGGAAGACGATATTTGTCCAATTCCTTGAACGGAAATATCAACGTTGTGAAAATCCACACCTAAGGAGTTGCACAACTCTTCGCTTATGTAATTACTTTGCGATGCGCTATCTAAGATGGCTCTGCAATTTTGTGTTTGTCCATTCCTTCTTTGTATTTTTACGAGTGCTGTTAATAGCAACGTTAGTGGTGATTTTGCGAAGCTGCAACTCGAAAGAGCGACACTATTAGAAGTCGAGCTTTCTTTGTTGGGTGTGGTTGTAGCTTGAATATTGTTGTCAATGTGTAACAACGTGTTGTGCTTGTTAGGACACTTTCTACATGTGCCGAACTTGCACTGTTTTGCGTTATGTGAACCGCTTAAGCAATTTAGACATAGCAAAAGTTTATTTACTGATTCGATTCTTGAATTTACTGAAAGATTAAGAAACTCTGGACATTTGTATATTCGATGCTGGCCCTTGCAGTAGGCGCATTCAGTTTGATTTGCTATGAAAAATGATTTGTTTGAAGCCTGGTTACGTTTCGCATTTGAATGAAATTGATTTTGAATATGTTTCTGAATAGACGTTTGTTTATTTGATTTGTTTGAGTCGTGAGATTCGATCTTTTCACAGACGTCAGCCTTTGTTTTTAGAAAGGTAATTAGATCGAGAAAGGTAGGTAGTTCGCCTACGCATTTATAGGCTTCCCAATCTCGTGCAATTGTGGTACATAACTTACCGCAAACTATGTAGTTTAATAATGTATCCCACTGTTCGGTGGGTTGTTTTAATGCTTTTAGTGCCCGTAAATGACTCGATATATTGTCAATTAGTTTTCGAATCTGTTGTGAACATTCCATTGTAACGGAAGGACTATTAAAGATAGCTTGCACATGGTTGTGTATTAATAGTTTTTTTATTATCGAAGCGTTCGCAAAGTAATTCCCAAACTAATTTGTAATTAGACAGTGATAGCTCTAGTGAACCAATGACCTTGGCCGCCTCACCGGTTAACGATCCTCGCAAGTAATAAAACTTTTCCATATTGTTAATTGCGGGGTTTAAGTGAATTAAAGATTCAAACGTATCGTGATATTCAATCCAGCTGTTATATTGTCCATCGAAAGACGGAATACGAACGGCCGGTAGCTTAATGTTGTTCTTTTGTGATGTTTCATGTAACCTTCTACTACCTGCAGACTCGGAAGAGGAACCCCTGTCGTCAGAGAAGTTGACAATCGCCCGTTTTGCAATTGAAGTTAAAAAATAGAATGTATTTTCGAATTCCTCTCTTTCCAACAGTTCATCTTCCTCACCTGAATGCAGCATTTCTATTTCTAACTGTACTTCCTCGAACTGATGTATCAGTGGCTCAATATTATTAAGCCTTATTTCAATTTCACACAAAAGATTATTACGGTCTATGCCCTCCAATTCGCTAAGCTTTTTAGTGCTTGACTGAATAAACTTGTTAAATAATGTAAGCTTTGCCTTAAGAGCACCCCTTTTTATATGTAATGTTTTAATTTCTGTGTTTGACATGATGAAACAACTTGAAATCGTCAAATAATTAACTGGAAATGCAAACCACACTTACGAATTGTGTATAATAGCGATTTAATGTCTGTGAAATAGTAATGTGAATAGATGCAATTAAATATTATCATAAGCAGATGCAATTCTAAATAATACGATAAGGAAATGATATATTGTAAAGACTCACGTGTTCCTTGTATTTAATAAAGTCCTGTGGTCGTTAAGCTTCAACTTGCGCCTATAACCCGCAGGTATAAGAAACCAGACTTGTCTCTGATGAGCTCCGGCAACCTTGGCGGTTAGACTGTGCTGCTTCCACGAAGAGCAATGTTTTGTTGTAATTGAACTTGACGTTACTTTTAAATGAGAAATTGCACTCGAATTCATTAAGTATGTCGGCCGAATGGACCAAAAATATGTTGGAATAATAACTTGTTTAATGTGATAATAATAAAACGAACATGAATGATTAATGTACAGGAATTAAATGAAAATATGTTGAGTACAACGACGTATTATATCAACGCTAGGTCACCATCGTACTCTCACCTGAGTGGACTGTAAGCTACTGCCCGCTCTTGCACGAGCGACACTATTTTATAATAGTAAAAAAGGGTGAGGGAGACAACACCCTGCAACCAACATTACAAACATAATGATTTCTGAATAATCTGTACAATTAAATGGGACCTTTAGAAATGGTTTAATATTAAACAAAGGTTTAGGCAAGGATAGTTACTTAAGGTTTTTATAGATCAATGTATGCGCTATACATGTATCGATGCTACTTATTGTAACGAAAACGCTATTTGCAACAACAACGGTTCTTTACTTTCAAACTCACTATACAAGCTTCTTCAATAACTCGTAGTTACATAGAATTGCAAATAGCTCTCCCAACACTTTAATTTTAGCTAATTGTTAACAGTACAAGTCTCGTCTTCCTAGCGCTACGATACTATTTTCTAAATTACCATCGAAGCACTATAATAAACCATTCAAGCACTAATCACTAGTTTATATAATCACTATAATAATTCTTATAACATAAAGTAAGTTCTATCGACAGTCATTTATATCACGTTTTTCAAACCTTTAAATTAGGATATATTGTAGTAAAAGCTTTTATCAGAACTAAACCACAGAACCCCTTAACAGAAATCTATACCTTATTCAATTATTCTAGATTATTCTAAAACATACCAAAATATGCAAATAATATTCTCGAGATTTGCCATTGTAACCTAAATAGCTCTTAAATTCGAAACTCTTGCACCTATCCATCAACTCTATTTGAAAATGTCACAGCGTGCCTTGCAATCATCTTTTGTGTGCAAATGCTTCGTTTACGTTCTAATGTAATTTTTCTGATCGGGAGCAGACCAGTCGGCACTACATTATGTATACCTAAACAAGATGAAATTGATTTGCGAATTGGGTTGATGAAATGAGTTAGGTAGTGAGTGAAATTGATCTAATAATAAATCTCTCAAAAGGTTGAGTGATATTTTATAGGAATGAGTCTAGGCTTAAAAGTCAAGCTAGAGTAAATGGAGGGATTGTGGAAGCTACAAATCTGACCAAATTTCTTTCACCGTCTTCGAGGTGAAAATTTCACGTAAAGTAGTTTGTTGCGAAGAATTAAATGGTCAAAGGATACTATAATAGTAGTGTGCTAGAAAGTACTAAACTAATCCCGACGTTGTTGTACAGGAATGAAACTTGTGTAGATGCAAAAACCGAATAAATGCAGTCAGTATGAGATATTTGCGAATCGCATGTGGTAAAACTAAGACGAACTTGGCGGCACTCAAGGCTCTAACAAGTCAGAAAGTGTCATCTAGACTGGTGTGAGAATGTATTAAGGCACTTAATGGACTGTCACAACAGAATTCTGTTACATTGCAGTGGGTGCCAGACCAACAAGGACTCAATGGAAATGAAATTGCAGATGAACTTGCAAGACGGGGGGCGCAAGGGCCATTTATCGGTTCCGAACCTGCCTTGGGAGTCACCAAAGCGCCATCCGAAGCTATATTAGTGAATGGATGTGCAGCGAACACCAAAGATACTGGCAGAATACACCAGGACTAACACATAGCAAGACGCTGATAAAAGGGCCTAGCAAAAACAGAATCTATGAACTGCTTAATTTAAGCAGGGAACAACTCAGAATCACTGTGGGGTTCCTGAGAGGACATACTTCTGTCAAGGTTCACCTCCAGAGGATGCATAAATATAACGAAGACCTCGAATGCAGACTATGCTCAGAGAAACCTGAGACTGCAATGCATGTACTATGCAGATGCGAGGCGTTGGACAGAACGAGACAGCGCCTATTCGGGCGACCAAGACTAGACCCGAAGGACGTCGATACTTTTTTATTAAGGCACCTGTACTCTATAATTCGGGGTGCAGGCTTTGCAGATTGGGTATAATATATAACCAGGGTCAGCATAATAAACCTTTTAAGTTGCAGTGCGGCGGAGCCGTATGGCATACGAACCCGCCAGGGGGAGTAGTTTTAGTGGGTATGCCGCTTGGAGAGTCCCACACTTTGGCTATAAAAGCTTTCCACTCCGGGTTCGGATATCCAAAAAAAAAAACGAACTTGGTTAGCAATGAATGGGTATTAAATGCCGTAGCTTTAATATCAAACCAACAGATCAATATGAAAGAAATGTTGTGGTAGTTTGATCATATAGAAAACATAAACAACCAGGGTTTATTGAAGAAATGAAGTTTACTTTGTGAATTAGTATCCAATCCAATGGGCATATTTTTACATAACATAACACGTTTATGTTACTAGAGCTCAGTTGCGTAACTCAATACTGATGGACACCCTTCAAGAAATATTAAATTAAATGCTGAAGCTGTTTAGTGGGGGGTAAGTTACATCTGTAGCAGTCGCAAGGTCCTTCTGTAGTTGTTGCAGGGCTCTTTTGTCGAATGGGCCTCCCCGCACCTCAGGCGCTGAGGAGGTGAACGTTTCGTGATTGCTAGAGATACATAATAAGACTATGTGCATACTATTTATACTTACATAAAAAGATCAACATAAGGGATACCGTACATATGAGGGCAAATCCAATATTCAGTACGTACAAGCCATGAGCAACATCCTCTTGAATTTTCGACGGTTTTACCACCATCGTTGGTACTATGCAACCGATGGCAGTTCCAACCTATGAATTACTAGTACTTGATTTTAAAACAATGCTCGCTTACTTGCGTTCCTAACACCCCTAGGCCACAAGCAAGTGCGACTTGGTTTTTCCCAAACCATGCTACGGCAAAACGGGATGGAAGTACCATAATAAATCCTTGAAATAAACAAACTACTATTTGTCCTAAAATAACAACCCAATATCTATCGTGTGCAACTGAACCAACTTTTATCCAAGATCCTGCACAAAATCCAACCATTGCTATCAATACAGATGTACGCATGTCCTATAAGATTATTCAACTTTCGTAAACGTATATTGTGGTACTTACAATTTTATTCATGATGTGCATAATAGGAAAAATCGTAGGTATATAACCCAATAAAAGCAGCATGGTGCTCCAATTTACTGCTTTGTATGAAATTCCATAAAAATCAACAATTATATTCGCAATTATTGCATACTCCAACAACTGCATGGCCATGCACGCCGCACACATTATTTGCAAGTACAACATACACCATCGTATATTATATACCTGGAAACTTTCGAATCCGGAATCTTTTGAATGTGGTATTATCTTGTCAAATTGCCACAACTGATTGAATGCTTTGTCTAAAAATAAAATCAGTAACATACAACATATTACTACGTTACTATTCAAATAGCTAAGTAAACATTTGCACTCTACAATGTAAAAACTATCCCCTCCCTCCACATTCCACACAACTTCCCACTTAAGGGGGGTTTAAGGTTGCCACTGGAAATTTTTGTGGTGATTTATTGTCCTAATATGGAAATCATACTGTTTTATCAGAAGATTTAATATCAAAGATATCATTTCATCCTGTAACAATGACACCAAACAAGCTAGAATTGAAAGAGATATATTCATTAAGCGAGCAATTTATTGATTGACAGTTACAAGGGACGGAGGCTTTTGAAAGGTTCACCGATTTCTGATATATTTTAAAAGCTTTATAATTCCCTATATAAATCGTATGACCCAACAGTTAAGGCTTGGTGAGTATTAATCTATAAGTGGTATGAATTAATTGTTTTTCGAGTGATTACAATAAATACGCCTATTGTCTACGTAAATTAAAATAAAACAGTTCGTGTTTGTGAAAATAAATTATATTGTAATTGTCGTGCTAAGAAATATTTCAGTGCAGTAAATATTTTAGTAATTATTACACTGAGCAAAACGATTTTTGTTTCCCGATGTCTGATGGGTGTGTTTTATGTATTTTTGGTTACTGAAACCGAAACTGCACTCAAAATTTTCGTATCATCCTCAGGTGTGAAGGTATTCGTTAAAGCCGGTTTACATTGTATTAGCATATTGGAATGTAAACAGCGTCATAATATCTGGCCAAGGTTCCAGAAATCGCTCGATGAAAATATGTAAGCGGCGTATACAGTGTAATAATTTTTTTTTGACAATTACAAATCCTAATAAATTTATTTATAGAACACACTGCATTGTTTATTTAAATAAACCATTAATTTTGTGGCATAAATAAATATTCAGACCAAGACCGTATAGTTCAATCACAAGCCATTTATTACGTATTAAAGTTGGTCTAGTTACTATTAGTAAACGTTGGTCGTTTGAATTTCATCTCCAATGTCAGGCGATTTATATATGTGTAGTGCGCATCTCGTCAACCGAACCATTCAGTCTGGCCCGACAACTTGTTGAATTACAAGCATCATGCAGGTTCATAAGGTCCATGCCAGCAATCTGCGAGTGGCAATAAACGTTGCCGCCTAACCAAGTTCAAGATGCATTTGATTTTCTGTCTATTCGGATAAAGGTAAGGAGATTAAATTATTATTATGTCAGACTAAATGATTTTATTATAGCGCTCCTTGGATTTCTAATAATAATTTCCTTATATTTGTTAATATTAATTTCACTGAACTTATTAAAAAATAATCTAAATGGTTGGCGAATTTTAATTTCTATAAGTTGTCAAGTTTAATCTCACTAACGTAAATGTAATAAATATTTATTATGGATATTCAGCGTTGATAAGCTTGCGAGTCTATGGGCTCAAATATCATGCTTAATTTTTCAATTTACCGTTAAATAATCGTTCTTTGCACATAAGTTAAGGAAACGTCGAGAACGATGTACGTCGAATGGCCTGCTTATGGATTGGGTTTGTTTTGATTTGCTAAAATGAAATGCATATCAAGTCCGTGTAGATGGGTCCCAGTAAAGATTCAGTATATTACGCAATAAAATGTGGACAGTACGCTGAAGTCATTTGTTTGTCGAAGGATTGCAGACTCACACATGTGGTTTCGACAAGGTATTTGTTTCAATGAAGTTCAAAGTACCAGTTTGCAAGGTAAGAGTTTTTCTATCCACTTGATCTGACTATTACTGTTCGTATAACTTAACAGCGAGGCAGATGATTGAAAACAACATTGTAGCATTTTATGACTTTTGTTTTACAATGTAATTATGAAAAGTTTTGCTATTTGGAATTTACCATAGTATGAGTTATGGGTTATATATGATATTATTGCACATAATTATGATTAAAAATATCCTTATTTAGTCCTAACAAAATATTTCATTTAAATTCAACTACACCTCAAGTAATTACCAGAACTAATTTTATTTGTCTTTGAATATTTAATACACTTTTGTAAACCAAGGTAACAAATCTGTGCATTTTGAGTAATTAATTTAGAAAGTCACACAGACATGTTTAATACATTATTAATATTTTGTTATTCCTAGTGAAGAGAGTCATAATTTTCATAAGTAAAATCTGAGTCTAAAAGATTAGACCATATTATTGATGCATATTTTGCATATAAAATTTTATTACAGCGAAAGATAAATTCAATTGAAGAACAATTATTAAATTCAGTTGAGTAATTATTTTATTTTGGACAAGTGCGTTCAAGGATAGGGTAACTGATTAAAAAAGTAAAAATGTACCAATGCCCTTTTATAAAAATAAAGTTCTTAACTGTGACTTGATAAGAAAGCACTATACAGCACTTTCAAGAAATTTAATGCTTAAATTTGTTTATATAATAATGTTTAAATTATTAATATTAATGACTATTTTTTTCTTTATGGTGTAAGGTAGCAAGAGTGCATCTCTTGTGTCCTTCATTATTTTATTAATACTACTTTTCTACAGCTCCTGCTTTAGCAATAAATACGATATTTCCCTCTAAGGATTTCCAAGTCCTCCTATAGGGCAAACCCGTGATTAAAATTTAAGGACTTGATGGCGCCCTTTTGCACCCCCTATTTTGTATTTTAGAGTCAGTAGGTAGACAATGTTTTTGTTGTAAAACCCACCACCACTCCTCATAAGCTCTACCCGAGGAATATATCCCTAGCATAGTCGGAAGATTCTAGAGATCCCTTCATTTTAAAGAGACCACTCCCTCAAGTCCACTTGAGAACATCATATGGTCCCTGATATAATAAATTTATAATAACAGAGTAAACAGCAGTTGATATCCTAAACGCATCTATAAATAGATACAAAACATAAACAAACAAATAATATTTTACTGTACAGTATATGTTGATGATAAACCATATAGAATGTGGCAAAAGTGTGTATATCAAATGAAAACGTTTTGTTACGTATGCGGCGAGTTTACGGTTCTATCTCACAAAAGACAATAATTACGTTAATCAAAAAGCTTGTGAGCTTTATTTTGGATGCAAACTAAGAGATCAGTATACAACTTGGACGTAGTATATAGTTTGGTCTACGTGTGCTGTAAATTTAATAGGATGGCTCAACGGTACCCGTAAGTTAATGATTTTTGCAGTTTTGCTTGATTTCACTGAAGTTGAAGCATACTGTACAGTACCCAATCCTGCAATCAGCTCTCAGACAAATTCTTTATAGCCAGAATTTACCTGTACCTAAACCTCCAGGATTATATACACTCGACGATGATATAAATGCTGCGCAGATATTATTATTGAACCTATGGAAGAAAACACCGATCCTGATTCCCAACCATTTGATTTAGGTACTCTACATTAACTTTCACAAAATGAGCTAAGCCATTTAGTACGGGATTAAATTTGTCAAAAGCTCAAGCAGAATTGTTTGGATCTAGGTTGCAAGATTGGAATCTATTACAGAGTGGTACGCAAATTTCAACATATCCGCGGTGTGAACAAGATTTTTTAAATTTTTTACGTGTAATCATTTGGTATACTGCGTAGGTGATCTTGGACGAACGGATGCATTAGGATATAAATGCAAAACTAATGAGTGGAAACTATTTTTTTGATTCATTTACTCTAAGCCCAAAGGAAGTTTTCCTCTACAATGGAAATTCGCACCTGTTCCTATTGTCCACACAATACAAATGAAGGAAAACGGTGACAAACTTATTTGAAAAAATTAAGTACACAGAAGATAAACAAAGTATATGTTGAGATTTAAAAGCCATAGCACTTTTGTTAAGAATGAAATTAATTTACAAGTACGGTTGTTTTGTTTGCGAATGCGAGAGCAAAGTAAAAGATCAACTGTAAAACGCGCGAAAACCTTGTTGCTAGAGTAGAAGAAATGTTACACATCCTTTCTCGTTGATACAAAGTTTTACTACCCACGCCGCACATAAAACTGGGACTGTTAAACGGTTTTGTTAAAGATATAAATAGAGATAGTGAAGATAGAGATATCTGAGAGGAAAGTTTTCAAGACTAAGAAATTTTTAATTGGCCCCGAATTCGTCACATTATAGAGGAGATTCAAAACTGGCCGAAACTGAAGCTGCTGCATGGATATCATTTAAAGAAGTTTAAATTTCTTGGGAAATATAAAGGCAAAAAATTACGAACAAATTGTATATCTTTAAAATTCCACATACAGTAATATGGATTACAAGTCTTTGAAAATTCATTTTCTCCAGGCACACTTGGACCTTTTCCTCACAAATCTAGGGTCTGCGAGTGACAGCAAAGTGAAAGGTTTCACTACGACACTATGCATTGTAAAAACCGATACGAGTGGAGGTAAAGCACCACAATGATCGCAGATTGTTGTTGGAATCAAATCACGCATGCCCCAGAGGTACGCTATAAACGAAAATCACATGCAAGAAAAATTGGTAGTGACATGGTATGCATAATTTGTATGATAACAAATGTAAACACTACAAATAAAACATTCCATTACAAAAATATGAATAACTTTTGAGCGGGGAGCAATAGAAAAATTTTGTTAACAGATTCGCAATTAACGGACCTAAATGCACATATCGTACAATAGAATTTACAATTTTATTACGTTCTATTTCGAATTTGTAAATGTATTGCCTCATTACTTTAAAAACTATTTCAGTTTCTACTTATTTGTATATACGGGTTGCTACACTTTTATTATTTCAAGTCCACTCAAAAAGGCAGCCAACTGTGCTCATCCTCTATTTGTTTTTATTAGTTCAGATTAGCTCCGTTAGGCAACCAACGTTGTTCGTCTTTTATTTTATTCGCAAGTTCACTTGTTTATATTCTTTTTGTTTTCCTACCTAGGTATGTATTTTTACTTATTACGAATCTCTTAAATGTTGTTTGGTTAATGGTAATTAGGTAAAGCAGCTGTGCTATCTGTGAAAGATAAACATTCTCAAATTTATTTCTCTTCTGTATAGAAATTCTGTGATTATTTCTTCAGAAACAATCTTGTAACTACATTGGTTGGACGACTTCACTAGGCATTTGGCGCTAGTTTGCGTTGGCTCTTCTATGCTAAATGTAAGAAACTCAATCGGACAGTTACAAATTCTTATGATGAAATAGGTGCTTTCTCTTTTTATGTGATGGGTAGGTAATTGAAGGGTAATATTCCGTTAATAAAAATGTTAAAATTTTCAGCCCGAAAAAATTTAGAATTTTGTTGCGTTCTATTTCATATTTAAAAATTTATTGCCTCATTATTTTAAAAACTATTTTAGTTTCTACTTATTTGAATATACGGGTTGCTACACTTTTATTATTTCAAGTCCATTCAACAAGGCAGTCAACTGTGCTCATCCTTTATTTGTTTTTATCAGTTCAGATTAGCTCCGTTAGGCAACTAACGTTGTTTGTCTTTTATTTTATTCACAAGTTCACTTGTTATATTCCTTTTGTGTTCCTATCTAGGTATGTATTTTTACTAATTAAGAATTTCTTAAATGTTGTTTGTTTAATGGTAATTAGGTGAAGCAGCTGTGCTATCTTTGAAAGATAAACATTCTCAAATTTATTTCTATTCTGTATAGAATTTCCGTGATTATTTCTTCAGAAACAATCTTGTAACTACATTGGTTGGACGACTTCACTAGGCATTTGGCGCTAGTTTGCGTTGGCTCTTCTATGCTAAATATAAGAAACTCAATCGGACAGTTACAAATTCTTATGATAAAATAGGTGCTTTCTGTTTTTATGTGGTGGGTAGGTAATTGAAGGGTAATATTCCGTTAATAAAAATGTTAAAATTTTCAGCCCGAAAAAAATTTAGAATTTTGTTGCGTTCTATTTCGTATTTAAAAATTTATTGACTTTAAAAACATTTTGTTTCTACTTATTTGAATATACGGGTTGCTACACTTTTATTATTTCAAGTCCATTCAACAAGGCAGTCAACTGTGCTCATTCTTTATTTGCTTTTATCAGTTCAGATTAGCTCCGTTAGGCAACTAACGTTGTTCGTCTTTTATTTTATTCACAAGTTCACTTGTTATATTCTTTTTGTTTTCCTATCTAGGTATGTATTTTTACTAATTAAGAATTTCTTAAATGTTGCTTGTTTAATGGCAATTAGGTAAAGCACCTATACTATCTTTGAAAGATAAGCATATTCTCAAATTTATTTCTATTCTATATAGAATTTCCGTGATTATTTCTTCAGAAACAATCTTGTACCTACACAGGTTGGACAACTTTACTAGGTATTTGGCGCTAGTTCCCGTTGGCTCTTCAATGCTAAATATAAGAAACTCAATCGGACAGTTACAAATCTTTATGATAAAATAGGTGCTTTCTCTTTTTATGTGTTTGGTAGGTAATTGAAGAGTGATATTTCGTTAATAAAAATGTTAAAATTTTCAGCCCGAAAAAAATTTAGAATTTTGTTGCGTTCTATTTCGTATTTAAAAATTTATTGCCTCATTACTTTTAAAACTATTTTAGTCTCTACTTATTTGAATATACGGGTTGCTACACTTTTATTATTTCAAGTCCACTCAACAAGGCAGTCAACTGTGCTCATCCTTTATTTGCTTTTATCAGTTTAGATTAGTTCCGTTAGGCAACCTACGTTGTTCGTCTTTTATTGTATTCACAAGTTCACTTGTTATATTATTTTTGTTTTCCTATCTAGGTACGAATTTTTACTAATTAGGAATTTCCTAAATGTTGCTTGTTTAATGGTAATTAGGTAAATCAGCTGTGCTATTTTTAAAAGATAAACATATTCTCAAATTTATTTCTATTCTATATAGAATTTCCGTGATTATTTCTTCAGAAACAATCTTGTACCTACATTGGTTGGTCGACTTCACTAGGTATTTGGCGCTAGTTCGCGTTGGCACTTCTATGCTAAATATAAGAATTCTTCTTAATCTTCTTTGGGAATGAAACCACTCATAGTTTTTAAAATCTATTTTATTTACGTTTCGATCCATGTCCTAGGATTGTTGTCAAACTAATAAAAACTTCAAGTTTGACATTTATGACATAAATTGAAGGTGACTTAGATTTATTGAAATATTTGGTTTGAGTACAATAAGCAAAAATTTTTAAAGTTTAAAAGAATGATTGCCTTCAATTTGTGTTGCGACCTGGGATCGACTTTCTTTAGGTAGCCAATACGCTTAACGTGAAATCAGCTGATTAATTTTTATTGGTGAATTTTATATAAATTCAATAATTTGGAAAACATTTTTTAACACGTTTCTATTTATACAATTGAGAGGACGGTTATTAAAGAAGTGTGAGATTGTGTTACCTTAAGGCATAAGCAGTCGTTTTTTTATATTTATTTTGAGGGGGAAAAATCATTATGATTTAGGCTACCTCTTTGGTAGATTTTAACATGGTTCAAAACCATGTATGATAGAGCAAAATTAATATCATCAAACGAAGAAATTTTAAAGAAAAAGAAAGACCTAATCAAATGTACACTAATAGAAAACAAATATCCTAAAAGAATAATAGAGAAAGAAATGAATAAAAATCCTAAAAATAAAGAAAAAGAAAACAAAATCAACGATACACACCAAAAAATGCTCTCAATACCATACATAAAAGGATTGTCCGAAAAATCCAAAGAATAGGAAACAAATTTAGAATTAAAACAGTATCTAGAACCAACAATACACTAAGAACACAACTAACAAAAACAAAACCCAAAAACGCAATACAAAGTTCAAAAAACTGCATCTACAAAATACCGTGCGAATGTAACAAGTTTTATATAAGCGAAAGTTCCAGACCATTTGAAGTTCGATTAAAAGAACATAAATCATATATAAAAAATAGAAAATTTGAAAAATCTATGATTTGCCAACATGCATGGGACTCCAGTCATAAAATAAAATGGGAGGACGCAAAAATTATCGACAAAGAAGAAAACCACCAAAAACGCAAAATCAAAGAAGCTGCTTATATAACCCTACATAAAAATAACTGCGTTGCAAACGAATCCGTGACTTTCAGTAAACAATGGATTCCATTACTAAAAGAAATAACAAAAGATATAACAAATGAAAATCAAATGCCCACAATATCTAGGTAGCATTGCAAGTTTTTCCTGGGTTTTCCTTGCGATATTAACATGAAATACAGCCTATATACATGATTTCTATTTATACACAAAATAACTAATTACATAAAAGTAAGCATATTAACAACCCCTGTAAAACAGCATTGGTATCTGACAAGTATAAACCCGCAACAGGTTTACAGTAATGAACAGTAATGGTATCTGACAAGTGTAAACCCGTCTTAGGGTCGCCTCAGAACCATATACAATTTTCATAGAACAACATTGGTATCTGACAAGTGTAAACCCGCCATAGGGTCGCCTCAGAATCATGTTAAAATCTACCAAAGAGGTGGCCTAAATCATAATGATTTTTCCCCCCTCAAAATAAATATAAAAAAACGACTGCTTATGCCTTACGGTAACACAATCGCACACCTCTTTAATAACCATCCTCTCAATTGTATAAATAGAAACATGTTAAAAAATGTTTTCCAAATTATTGAATTTATATAAAATTCACCAATAAAAATTAATCAGCTGATTTCACGTTAGGCGTATTGGCTACCTAAAGAAAGTCGATCCCAGGTCGCAACACAAATTGAAGGCAATCATTCTTTTAAACTTTAAAAATTTTTGCTTATTGTACTCAAACCAAATATTTCAATAAATCAAAGTCACCTTCAATTTATGTCATAAATGTCAAACTTGAAGTTTTTATTATTTTGACAACGATCCTAGGACATGGATCGAAACGTAAATAAAATAGATTTTAAAAACTATGAGTGGTTTCATTCCCAAAGAAGATTAAGAAGAATGCTGAACAAACCACAACAAACATACAGGGAGTATTTAAATATAAGAAGCCCAATCGGACAGTTACAAATCCTTATGATAAAATAGGTGCTTTCTCTTTTTACGTGACTTGTAGGTAATTGAAGGGTGATATTCTATTAATAAAAATGTTTATATTTCCAGCCCGATTTGTAACTAATAGTCTTCGGTTCTTCGAACAGATATGTGCTTGGTCGTACGTACAACAGAAACTTGCTTTATCGTTACAGCACATTTTGTCTGGCTGTCGTTTTGTATGTAGATCAAGTAAGGATGAGATGGGTACCCATAGTAACTACCCATACCTTTCACTGCATGCGTGAAAGAATAGAACATGATGATGATTGACAGATTTTTGCTTTACTCCTGAACGGTATGTAGATTGCCTATATTCTAGAAATGTTAAAGTAACACGTTAGGCTGTAAGATTTATCCAATAGCTTGGGGTTTTATATTTAAGTGTACTATTGTAAATATGTTTCTTTATATACTTGTATGTTTCACTAGCTTTTACTTAGAACCGAACTAGGTCTGCATCAATACAGTAAGTTTTTAGTATATGTACATTTCTGCCGCTGTGTATAAATGATTATTATTAATTGATTGCTGTGCCAATACAGATTACGATTAATTACGGTAGTTAAATCCACTTAGTTTCGTTATCCTAAATTATGCGGCAATATTTAACGAATGTATACTGTAGTTCTTTTGGTTAGAAAACACCCTTTGATTTGATTGTTACTAAATATAATTAGTATTTAAGGAGGAGTGGTGGATACAGACGTTTGTCCTTGAACCCGCAATTAAATATCGTTTTGCTATCCAAATTCCTAGAAATTATTTATTGGAGTTACATTTTATGCGTTTTTGTATTTAATTATTCATACAGATATTCGAAGAAAAAAGGCGAATTGGTTTGTGTGTACTGTCGTTTAGTTCTGACAAAACCCCCATCCCCCAATGTCCGCCTGTATTTAGCACGGCATTTGTTTTCTTGTCCTTTTTCTCCCTTCTTTTGCTACCGCGTTATTCGGACGAGCATTCCATTACTGATTTCGTACTTTTCTTACTGTTCCGATTGTATTACGGGCAACAATTTGTTGTTCAGTGTTATCAATTATCTCTGTAGCAGCATTTGAGTATATTAGGGATTCTCTGTAAATAATTGATAACTAGACTAGTACTGGACAGAATAAAAAACTGTAAATTGTAATTCGTTGCAGCACCAACAGCGTCATGATGCATTGACGTCGTCAACGTATGTAAGTGGAATTACTATGCACTGATTGCAACACTATCCTTTTATGCGCAGCATACCTCAGAGACGCGGGCTTGCTTGAACATGGTAAACGACGAACTCCCACACTAAATCAATCACTGTGTCTGTTCCGTTTATAGTAAATAATTAAAGCTAAACTTTATTTCATTGAGTTTGTTGGTTATTTTAAATTCGTCGCGTGTATATTTTAAATTTGTAATTTAATAAGCCCCATGTGTTTACTAAGCACGCGCCAAAACATTGCCGTGAGTGATAAAGTTCTGTGTGTTAGTGCGCATCTGCAAACAAGTATCGATTGGAAAATCCACGAAGCCAGAAGAGTTTCTCGTGTCGTCGTTAAAAACAGTTCGCATTGCTATTGTGTATGAACCGCTGTCGATTACACCGCATCGAGTTTACACGTGCTACATAGAATTAATTAGATGAACCGCTTTGTTACCCGCCGCCGCTATTTATAATAATTATTACACTTATGAATCGCTTTGCTAAACCGCTATCGTTAAATGTGCTCCGCTTCATCCTCCAAAGGAAGAGTCGTATTTGTTCCAACGTTTTTTCATTTGCACGGCCGCATCATTAACAAGGTAAGTGCTTATAGTAAACGCTTTGCTTTGATTTGATTAAGAACATTTAATTATTTGTTGTTTGTTACAATATCATTTAAATTTATTACAGTCCACTTTTTTCTCTCCTAATTAGTTATCAAAATTTACACCTCAATTAATTTACAGTGTCACATAAACGCGCGAAATATTGGGTATAAATTGAAAGCTTTAAACATCCAACTAATAAATGACAAACACTAAAACAGAGTGCAACCCCCCCCCTCCCCAAGAACTTAAAGGTGATAATATCCACAAGGACTTTAGCAGTACCCTCCCCCCCCGCAACAGTAAGACATAAATAGATGTAGGCAGACGACCAGATCTCCGGATACTGGAGAAACTTATAATCGAGGTATGAATAAAATGGTGGCAGTTGTACTCGCATACGCATTGATTTGTATTAATAAGTAGATTTTGCAGTAATCTTAAACAAGCATGTTTTTAGTGTAATGGCGTTAACCGACATAATGCTTATGCGAGTGCTCCTGGTAATTTCAGGTGTGCTTTTTGCCATTTAATGTACTGGTACACGCTTAATGCTTATTTTTATATATTGATTTATATATTTATATTATATTTACATGTATATTTATATGTTGTTTGTATTTTATTGTTTTGTGGCTTGATTTGTTTTGTTTGGAGTTATGTAACCTATTTTTGGTTGCAATATCTATAGGAAGGAAGATTGGAATTAGAGTATAAGTCAGTTAGGGAACGATAGGGAACCTAAAGGACGAATTTAGGTTGAACTTAGAATAATATTTAGACCAGGAAGGAGGACATTGTAAATTTATAGAGTAGAAACAAATAACTGGATTCACTATTAATAAGTTTGGCGTATACTTAGAAATTTGAATCTATTTTAAATATTTGTTAGCTAGATTTGGATAGTTTGAAGTCGACCTTTCAAGTCGCACCGGTAAGTAGAACTGACAACTGCTATCCTGTATTACGGATCCCTCCTCTTCTACTTTTTTCTGGTGTCTTGTTGATCAGACACACTCCAAAGTCAATGCTAGGGATACAACCTTAGTTTTAGTTTATATATTTTATTTAGGATCGATTAATTTTGAAGCAAGATTTAATTTGATGCATGTTTATTTTTGCACTTAAACCCAATATATTACCTTCGGGTTGAGCATTGTGGACGTGGCCACAAATGTAGCGGCCCTTACCTATACTATACTGTCTCTCACCACACAAAGTAGTACTTTTGGCTGGAGCATTAGAAAATCAACTGTAGTGTCTCCCACCACATTGTACATACTACCTTCAGCCCTCGATGTTGGTAACGAAGTCAAATGGTTGCGAGCATATCCAGGTCCAAGTGGTTACCCAATTATAGACTGCTAGATTGTTTGGACAAGCGTTTATTGCTGCTGCAACTATGACAATCGCTGTAAATTTTTTTAGGTCTACAGGAATTTGACCTCTTGTACCAAACATCCTAACGGATGCAGATTTTGCATCGGCTGAAACGACCAACAAATCCACAAAATCCAACTGCAGGACTTAATTCCAATAAAGGACTCCTGAACCGACTCTTCGACTAAGCTCTTCGCAACCTAGATCTTCAGGAGTTAACAATATTCCAAAAAGATCTGCGTTTGGAGTGATACCTGAAACCATATTGCCCTTACCTAAATAAGTATGAACAATTCAGCTGGTTACAAAATACAAAGTAAATCAGAAATAATTACGGAATTATCTTAAACGAATTGGTTAAATAACAAAAAAGCTAAAAGGAAAAAAACTTGCAAATGGGACATAACAAAGAGTTTAGAAGGTAAATCGCATAAAACTATAACAAAAGAAAGAAGGAAAACTAAAACAACTTTAGGCTAACTAGAACGTTTACGCTGACGATGGCGATAAAGGTGAGTGTCTGTATTGTGGAACCTAAGGTTTTAGTCTAATAAAGAATGAATTAGGTGCATAAAGTACAGTCGGTGGGCAAACTGCTCGGGTGCTGAGGTCTATTAAGCTGTCTGAGCCAAATTATCAGAACACATCAAAATATATATAAGTATTATTTGCTAATTATTTGTTTTTTTTTGCTGATAAAACCAATTTTTTTTCCTATATCTGTAAAAAAGTTACAAGTGGCTAGTTAGCTTAAGATTAAGGTATCTAGCCAACTAAAAAAAATACCTATACAAAATAAAAAATAAAATAAAAAAATTAACAATATATAAATTATTTGCTATTTGTTTGCTACCATTTGCAAAAAAAAAATCAAATTTTCAAATAATAAAATAAATATCAATATCTACAAGAGTAAAGTACATTAAAGGCATTAATTGCAGGCATGACTAAAGAATACCTACGTTTTATGAATTATTTACTCTAAAAATATGCAACTCCCGAATTTTTTGTCGCGAAATTAATATAAAAAACGACAAAATATTATATACCCACTTCGAATTTACAAAAATAAAGTACATTAAAAAAATTAATTGTTGGCATAACTATATCATTCATATGTTTTATGAATTACTTGCGCTTTAGATATGCAACTCCCGAGTTTTTGCTTGCGAAATTTAATGTTCAAACGATAATAATGGCCTTTTGTCATTTTTTATATTAATTTCGTGAACAAAAAATTCAGGATTTACATAATTTAAGAGCAAATAAATCAAGCTACATGATGATGTAATTATGACAGAAGCAATTAATTTTTTAAACTCTACTCTTGTAGTTTCAGGCCTACTTATATTATTATTATCATTTGAACATTTAATTTAGCAAGCAAAAATTTTGGGAGCTGCATAACTAAAGAGCAAATAATTCAGAAACAATGTAAACGCTATAGTTGTGCCAGCAATTAATTTCTTTAATATATTTTATTCTTGTACATTCGAAGTGGCTGGATGATCTTTTGTCGTATTTTATATTAGTTTCGCGAGCAAAAAATTCAGGATTTACATAATTTAAGAGCAAATAAATCAAGCTACATGATTATGAAATTATGACAGAAGCAATTAATTTTTTAAAAGCATTTTACTCTTGTAGTCTCAGGCCAACTTATATTATTATTATTGTTTGAACATCTAATTTGGCGAGCAAAAATTCGAGAACTGCATATCTAAAGAGCAAATAATTCATAAACAGTGTAAACGCTATAGTTGTGCTTCATTAATGTATTTTATTCTTGTAGATTCGAAGTGGCTGGATGGCCGTTTGTCGTTTTTTGTATTAATTTCGCCAGCAAATTATTCAGGGGTTGTATATTTTAAAGGCAAATAATATATAGAACATAGAAATTCTAGTCATGCTAACAATTATTTCCTTTAATACATTTTACTCTTAGATGGTGTAGAACATGTTGATATTTATTCCATAATTCGAGAAAATTGATTTTTTTCGTTTGCAAATGGTAGCAAAAAATAGCAAGTTATGTATGGATTACTAATTTTTTATTTTATTTTGTGTAGGTATTTTTTGTGATGGGCTGGATAGCTTAATATTAAACTATTTAGCCAATTAAAAAAAATACCTACACAAAATAAAATAAAAATTAACAATTCATACATAATTTGCTATTTTTTTGCTATCATTTGCAAACGAAAAATCAATTATCTCGAATAATGAAATAAATATCGACATCTACAAGAGTAAAGTATATTAAAGAAATTAATTGCTGACACAACTATAGCATTTACAATGTTTATGAATTATTTGCTCTTTAGATATGCAGCTCCCGAATTTTTTGCTCGCCAAATTAAATGTTCAAATGATAATAATAATATAAGTTGGCGTGAGACTACAAGAGTAGAGTTTAAAAAATTTATTGCTTCTCTCATAATTACATCATCATGTAGCTTGATTTATTTGCTCTTAAATTATGTAAATCCTGAATTTTTTGTTCACGAAATTAATATAAAAAAGACA
This sequence comes from Platerodrilus igneus, assembly GCA_036346225.1. Lineage (NCBI taxonomy): Eukaryota > Metazoa > Arthropoda > Insecta > Coleoptera > Lycidae > Platerodrilus > Platerodrilus igneus. Next base: position 16,681 of record JARFIW010001105.1, on the reverse strand, counting down.
AAAGGCCATTATTTTTTTTAGTTGGCTAGACAGCTTAATATTAAGCTATCTATCGACTTGTAATTTTTTTACAGATATAGCAAAAAAAGGTTTTCTCAGCAAAAAAAAGCAAATAATTAGCAAATAATTCCTATATATATTTTGATGTGTTCTGATAATTTTGCTCAGACAGCTTAATAGACCTTCGGGTGCTGGCAAGACGGTGAAGATGATGAAGCTATGCATCTGTGTGTTATGTATTTTAAGTTTATATAAATTAAGATAACTACTTATTAGAATGTACTTTGTGTTTTAAATGTGTGTGTTTTTGATTGAGCTATTCAATCCAAATATTTCTTCCAACTTGTACGATTTTCTTCATTAAATAACCTATACCTTACATTAATCTACCAAGTACCATACTTTTCCTCCCATGGCATAGCATAGCAAACAAACGACTTTTAAAGAAAATGTTATATTATATCGATTATGTAAGGATGTATGAATGAAACCATCATGGCACGTGATGCACAACATGCCAAATAAGCATTTAACCATTAAAGCAGTTTTTAAATAACTGGATGCCGCATTAATAGCTGATAAATCTTAGTATCCCACAAGGCCCCGGTCTCCCCATACCCTGCTATTGTCTAACTTTTGCGGAAGTAGCTATGGAACATCCCAGTTTTTTCCGACGATATTATTGATGGTATATCAAAAAGAATTGATTAATAAATCAGAACTGCTTTCTTTTTCAAAGTGTCATGGCATACTCCTCTTTTCAACAATATTTTTCCCGTGTATTAATTACTGTGAATTTGAAGTTTAGATCCATCATGTATCTCTATAAGTTTTATTCAAAAGTTGTTTTATATAAAGCAATGCTAACGTCACAAATTATTCTAAAACGCGACTTCAGTGGTATTTTCGTTTTCATCTTTTTAGTAGCAAAAAAATACTTACATTTTGATACTTTTGCAGACATCAGTGCTATAATAATGGAACAATTTGCAATGGTATGGAATAAAGTAAATACCAAATCTGTTGATAAAAATCTGGTTAAAATCGCTCACGTTTGAGTTTCATATTAAATATATTAAACGTTTACCGTACGTTACTAAAGTGTACTTTAATTGCGTCAGCGTCATTTTCCAGTGTAGGAAAATAGAGGGGGACTACGGTATGTTAGGAGTAATAATTATAATGATTTGTACGTATGAAGGATCCTCAATTAAGCAGTTTTAACATTAATATACATGTTTGTATTGTAAGTAAATAAATCAAGGTTGAACCTTCAATGCAACCAACGTCTAACCCAATAGTGTTCGTTAGGTATGCATTTGACGATATAATTATAGTTAGTTTTATGCACTTTTTTATTACTAGAAAAATGCTTCGTTCTAGTTGTATAACACTTGATTTACAGTGTTGCTAACCAACTACTTATTAACATCATTGCTGTAGAAACAGGAACGTTTTATTTTACAGCTTTACAGCTTTGCATAATCAATATTATGACTATTAGTAAGATTGTCAGTTTGATTTTTGTATTAGTACTTTAATATTACTTGTCTATGTATATTCTTCGCGCACGCAATGTAAGCAAGCACACAAAAAATTGTGTTAAATGTCTTTTGATGCACATGATCATTTTGTTTTCGACCTTAGTTAAGGTCGGCTTAAGGTAACTCTAACGTCTTTTTTATTATGTGCTATTCTAAAAAGTTGTACATACTCTTCACAACCTAAATTTCTAATAATTTGACTAATATAGCTTCTATCTTTTTCTTATCTACCTGACTCTACATAGATATTAGCAACCTGATGGTTGTTAAAGAACTCCAAAATGTTTACATGATTCCCATTTATAAAGAAATGGAATATTACATAGTTTTCCCCTTCAAAAAGGAAAAGTGTTGAATTATATTTTATGGTAAGGCTTAAGCAAGGAATCGGTGCCAACATGCCAGACCGCTAACTAACTGTGAGTTATGTCATGCAGACGTTAATTAAGTTATATGTTATGGTAAGGCTTAAGCAACGAATCGCTTGTTACATTTGGGCATTTGTTAGACTATTGCGTAATGGTTATAGTTTTAAGAGGTATAATTCCCGCCAATTGTAACTTATACCAGCCACGTTTTTAGGGTGATGCAACCACTGTTTAAGTCAATTTGCAAGCACAATTTAAATCAAAGCAAATTACTTACATGGCGGCATTTCGTGAATTCGTCTCAAGGCCGCAAGTTGGGCGCCATTGTTGCACTTGGGCATTTGTTATAATATTGCGCAATGGTTATAGTTTTATGCGGTATAATTCCCGTCAATTACAACTTATACCGGCTGCGTTTTTAAGGTAATGCAACCGCTGTTTAAGTCAATTTGCAAGCAAAATTTAAATCAAAGCAAATTATTTACCTGAGACGTGAATTCGTCTCACGGTTCCACGATGATTTTGCAGGATGGGTTCAGTTCACGCTTTGTTGAATCAAATTACATCCGTCCCTCTTTTACTGCACTCGTAGGGGAATGACGAGATTAGATACAGGTACTACAAGAGGAAAAGTAGAAGGAACCTACATCCCTAAAAAGAAAAGACACACGACACAGATAGATGTTGCTTCGTCGAGACCTCGTAACTTAATGGCGTCTTATAACACCACGTGCGCACTCCGCTTCCTTTTTCGCAGACGCGGGTGTCAGGGACGAAGAAAATTGACGTATTCATTTAAAAATACGCGGGAATTTATTTACAAATTAAATCTAACGTGATGCATGGCAGTTGGCAACACACTGCCAACATGCCAGACCGGTAAATTTAAACACTTTTCGCCTCCTCTCGTTGGATACAAGTGAAGCTTTATCCTTTTTTACTTGTTCGCGGCTAAGTCTGGGAATTACCCCAAGGGTGAGCAATGAGAAAGGGCGTGGGGATGGTATAAACTCTACAATAAGCTAACATAAAAAGAAAAAGAGAAATTGAGCGCCACTGTATCTATATGGACAACACAAGAAATTCAATACTTCTATGAGAGGATACAGAAACTCATGGGATATAAGCACCATAAAAACTTACAACTTAATGAACTAACACATCTGGAAACCTCTGGAACATACTTACAATCTCTTCAATCTCGATGATCCTGAAAGAAAAAGTACACAACAAATTTTCTATTAAAAAGACACTGTTTGTGCTTTTTAATAAAAAAGCATACTAATAATTACAAGTGGATAATCTTGAGATTACCACACCAAAGGTATTTAAATTAAAAAATGGATATCTAGAATAAATCAATTGTAACATATCTGTGTTTTTAAATTACTTCAGCATTCGTCTAATTTCATTATTCAAAAAATTTATTTACTCTAAAATATTCTTATTAAAATTAATTATGCATGTAATAAAAAAACCTGAGTCCAAAAATGTAATTTAATATAGTTTCTCTCTTATCGTTTTTTTTTTGTTAATATGGTTACAAATATAAAATAATAAATTGAATTCTGGTTTTTCTTGTAAATCTGTCTTGATATAACAAGACCTTAATTTTTAATAGTATTTCAAAACAAGATTTCTGATATCCAATGGACAGATCTGTGTATTGCTTTACATGTATTTCACATCAGTTTAATTTATTTCTTTATAAAAAATTTAAATCACGTGCAGCTAACTTGGATAAATAAAATTTCAAACTTATTCAGATATAATGACCTTATTAAAGATTAGACATCTGTAATAAACTTTTTTAAAAAACAGGAAGTGGACTTTAGAATCACAATACTTTAAACACATGTATATTCCACGTGTCTTACAAAATTACTTTAATATTACTTCATAACAATCGTATTTCACGTTATTATTCGTGCACAAAATTTAGCATAATCAAACAACCTTCGAATAAAATTTTATGTGAGCACTTTTAAAGTCTGACAAACATAAGAACTGAAAGATTTGATACCTGTTCTTAATGAAGACGTTACCCCTTGTTATCAAACCACGATGCACATTTTCTGGATCCTGCTTACAAATTTGATGCAAAAAAACATCGAACAAAAGCTGTACGTTCTTCGTTAGCGAACGTTGCCCCAATCTCCATATATATATATATATATATATATATATATATATATATATATAATTACTTCATGCGCATAGGAAATAAAGATATTTTGTATTAGTATTAAGTTACTTGAATAATGCGGTCTCACCGTTAACAAATACCGACTCCTCGAACCATATTTAAAAGGAAGCGTGGTCTAGTGCCTTGCCGGAGTCACAGGAATGAATACTCTTCTGTGCCCCCAAGACAACCAGCTCTCCTGCGCCTATCTCGGCACGTCTATTCTGAGTCCCCCCTTGTAAAGAACTCGTGACCCCATCTGTATAAGTTGCAGTCTTGACTACATCCTCAACTACAATGGCCGGCTTGGTTATTCGTACCGTGCAAGTAAAGAACGGCTCATCCACCTTGCGCGTCACCTCGTGACCGTATTCACGCAAGCGCTATCCTAATTTTAACAACTGAAAGGATATAATCCGCCTATGGATTAGGCAACACAAACGACTAGTTCCTTTTTAAATATGTTTTCTGAGTGCATATTGTTATTAAATATTTCTGGGTAAAGCATTTAAGCTATTTAAATAGTCATAATTTCCTGTTCCATTGTGGAATTGTTTCTTTCAGATATAACAGTATCAAATACAAGAATCAAATATCACAGACCAACTATGCGTAGATGTGATTCCTCCAAAACTAGTGCTACAGAATATATATTCGTTACAAAATAATTGTAAGTTATGTCATGGTGACGTTTATTAAGTTATATGTTATGGTAAGGCTTAACTAGCGAATCGCTGCCAACATGCCGGACCGCTAACTAATTGTGAGTTATGTCATGGTGACGTTTATTAAGTTATATGTTATGGTAAGACTTAAGCAACGAATCGTTGCCAACATGCCAGGCCGCTAACTAACTGTAAGTTATGTCATGGAGACGTTTATTAAGTTATATGTTATGATAAGGATTAAACAACGAATCGCTGCCAACATACCAGACCGCTAACTAACTGTGAGTTATGTCATGGTGACGTTTATTAAGTTATTTGTTATGGTAAGGCTTAAGCAACGAATCGCTGCCAACATGCCAGGTCGCTAACTAACTGTGAGTTATGTCATGGAGACGTTTGTTAAGTTATATGTTATGGCAAGGATTAAGCAACAAATCGCTGCCAACATGTCAGTCCGCTAGCTAATTGCGAGTTATGTCATGGAGACGTTTGTTAAGTTATATGCTATGGTAAGGCTTAACTAGCGAACCGCTGCCAACATGCCAGACCGCTAACTAATTGTGAGTTATGTCATGGTGACGTTTATTAAGTTATATGTTATGGTAGGACTTAAGCAACAAATCGCTGCCAACATGCCAGGCCGCTAACTAACTGTGAGTTATGTCATGGGGACGTTTGTTAAGTTATATGTTATGATAAGGCTTAACCAGCGAATCGCTGCCAACATGCCAGACCGCTAACTAATTGTCAGTTATGTCATAGTAACATTTAGTTAACTGATTTTTATTTATTAATTTTTTTTGTCTTGTTTCGAACTTACTTAAGGTTGGTTTAACGCAGCTCTAAATTTTTTTCTATTTTAAACTAGTCTAAAAAGGTCTACATACCCTCCACAACCTAAATCTCTAATAATTTGACTATTATAGCTTTGTCTAGGTCTTTCTACACTATTTTTAGTTGGTAGTCTATAATCTAAAACCTTACTAAATAGTCCGTCATGTTTTCACTGGTGACCTATCATTTTATTTCTCCTGACCTTTAATTGTTTCCACATACAGGCTTCCTCACTTATCCTTCTATAAACTTCCTTATTTGTTACTCTAACTGTCCAACTAATCTTTAATATTCTCCTATAACACCAAGTTTGAAAAGCTTTTATCTGTTTCTTATCTACCTTTTTAATTGACCAAGTCTCAATACTGTATAATAGAACGCTCCATACGCACTACTTTAAGAAACTTTTTCTATTATCTAAACTAATACTATTAGCTATTAGTAAGTTTTTCTTTTTTAAAAACATTTTTCTAGCTTGATTCTAGCTACTATATCCCTTCTGCTACGTCCGTCTTCTGTAATTATACTACCTAAATAGCAAAATTAGTCTACTTCCTCTAACTCGGTATTTTTAATTTTGGTTTAGAACTAGGCTGTAACCCACTTGTCATTATCTTTGTCTTTCCTAAGTTAATTCTCATACTGTAGTTACTCTGTGGTATCTCATCTAAAATATTTAAAAACTCTCCTAACTTTTTTCTAGACTCTGCTATAGTGGCTATATGATCTGCAAAACGTAACATATCTATTTTCTGTCCCTGTACACTAATACCTTTCGCTCTTCTCTCTCTAGCTAAGTTTAAAGCTTCCTCAATATAAACTTTAAAAATCAAGGGAGATAGTATACAGCCCTGTCTAGTACCATTTCTAATGTTAGTTTCCTTTTCTATTTCATCAAATCTAATTACTACGCTTTGGTTTTTATATAGACTGTAAATAATTTTTCTATCCCTACGAGAGATTCCTATTTTTTGCAAAACCCTGAACATAACAATCCAATTAACCTATCAAATGCTTTTTCTAAATGTACAATCGCGAAATGAGTCTTTTTATTTTTTTGTAACCTTTTTTTAATAATTACCCTAATCATTAGTATCGGTTCTCTAGTACCTCTGTCTTTACGAAAACCATATTGGTCTTTGCCTAAATAATTTTCAGTCAAACTTTCTACTCTATTTTTAATTATTATTGTTAGTATTTTGGAAGCGTGGGAAGTTAAACTAACCGTTTTAAAATTCTCACACCTATCAATCAGCTCCTGACTTTTTGGAATTGAGATAACAATATTTTTTTCCCAATCTATTGGAACTTCACCTATGTCATATATTACTTTTACTAGTTCATATAATCTATCTAAAGTCTTCTAACTTGCATATTTTATTAATTGTGCTGGTATATCGTATATCTCTGGCGCTGTTTTTAGTTTAAGATCCCTAACAGCTCTATCAAATTCCTCTCTTAATATTGAGAACCCTATATCTACATCCTCTTCTTAGTAGTCTATTTTAGCCCCTGGGTAACTACGACAGTTTTTACTTGGTTTCTAAATTTTTGTTTAACTAAAATATAATCTATTTGGTATCTAGTCATATCAACTGGCGCTTTCCAGGTATATCTTTTTCTAACATGGTATTCGAATAGGGTGTTTACAGTTACTAATCTATGTTTCTGGCAAAACTCAACAAATCTTTCTCCTCTATCATACTCCAAATTTTCCCCAAATTTTCCCCAAATTTTCTTACCATTAAAATTCGAGATGGTGAAAAGTCAGTACCAGCAACAGGTGTTGTCGGTATTCTAATAAGGGCGTCGCCGTGGATCAATATAGTAAGCGTAAGACTACTGATCCTAAGGTCTTGAGGTTCGAATCCCGACACGTCCGACTGCTTGAAAAATGGCAGGTGAGCATTTTTCACAAAAATTACGCCCTCGTTCGGATGAGAGGTAAAATGGAGGTCCCGTGTGTGAGTGTTGTCACGCACGTTAAAGATCCCTACCTTGCTTGGAACAGCAAGGGTTCGGCAAAATTCAAAATTTTCCAAGTAAAAAAAAACCCGCTTCCTGGCCAATGTGATATTTTCGGGTGGATCATTGGAAAATCACATGTAAGGTATTCTAATAAGAGGCGCCTCCGTGGCGTAGTGGTATGTGTGTAGTCGCATTCGAGATTCCAAGAGTGTATGACGTGCCTCAAGTTTTCGTGTCGAATTCGCGATAACTTTTAGTAGTATTAATTCGCATAATAAACAATCACTAGTTTTAAAATTTAGTGTATATCATTAGTCCATAATGTAGTACAGCTATAATTATAGTTGTAAGTTAATTAGTTAAAATCAGTGCATGAACAATAACAACCTGCAGCCACTAACTTTATGAAAACCGGCAGAATACACAAAATCAACGGAGGAATAAATCGTAATATAAAACACAATGGCAAACCAGAACTCAATAGTGATATAAGAAAAATAAGAAATATTATTGCGCCAAATAACAAAATAATTAGTGATACCGTTGAACAAGTGACAACCAGATCCTTAAATTCGCTAAATACCATTGTGTTCAAAGCTGTAAACAAAAAGCTACAAGATAAGAACTATACGGAAGTGAAAACAGTAGTGGATCACGCTAAGGAAAATGTAATTATTAAAAATGCTACAAATCCAAGTGTGCAAGTCATTAACACGCAAAATTCCGACAGAGAAATGGAAATGCAAGTAGATCCCAAGGATAACCACCCTCAGAAAGAATGTGATAGTGCCCTGTGTAAAGTCACGGACGCAAAGGTGAATGACTCAGCAACAATGACTATCACCACCGCAATAAATTCCATTTATGAACAATTTTAGAGCATAAGGTGTCACAAGCAGTGAAATTGAACATGAAGGTTTTAGTAAACCTTAAAAATATGCAAAATCTAAAGACAATTCAAGCAAAATAGAAATAGTATCTGGTAATCGATACGACCTTTTAAATACACAAAAAGCTCAAGACGAACCGGATAGAAACATGGACTATAGTTCAGAAAGTGAAAGTGATAGCGTTAGTAACTTTGATAGAACTGAAATAGGAAGTAAGCTGCGCAGTGTTAAACTACCGCCTCCAATAGTAATACACGGTATAGCCATAAACCGTAAACAATTTGTAACTAATTTAAACAACAGGTTACATAATGGATTTAAAGTAAAATACACTTGAAATAATACAAATATTCTCATAAAAGACAGAGAAGAGCGCAAAGAATTTATAAAATATATGGAAACTGAAAACGCTAAATTCCTCATATTCGCAGGCTCGGACGAGAAATCTCACGCGTTCGTGTTACGCGGACTAACAAGTGACGTCGAACCGGAAGAAATTGAGCAAGAACTGATAAATAAGAACATCTCTGTAACAAACAGTTACAAAATGAAAACCAAATTTACACCACTGTTTCTAGTAGTTACAACGACATCACACTTAAAAAGTTGCAAACAGAAATTAAAAATGTCGTATACACAAAGATTTCGTGGAAACGATAACATAATAAAAAACGCATCACCCAGTGTAGAAGATGCCAGCAATGATCTCACGCTACAGGGAACTGTAGAGTGGTCATACGTTGCGTTAAATGCGTGGCGAAACATTGGACGTACACCTGCACCAAAACACGAGATACTCCTGCAAAATGCGCAAATTGCAATGGTCCCCACCCAGCTAGCAGCGAGGAATGTCCGGAATACATTAAAATAATTAAAAAAGTAACAGAGAAAGTACTTAAGACAACACCTACATTTAATCAAACAAATAAGAAACAAATAACCCCAGATATCAGAAGCAGGGTGCATTTCCCAAATATCTCGACCAACGTAAATCCGTGGAAAACACAAAACTATTTCCAACCTCAACAGCAGACACCAGGAAAAGCAACAACTAATCCAGATGACACAGAAGAGTTCCAAGAACTAATTAATGAGCTGGGAGTGTTAAACAAACTAATTAATGTGAAAGGCATGCTAAGAGCCGTCAAAGATTTAAATGGTATTTTAAAAAGCTGCAACACACCAATTGAAAAATTCGCGGCATTCAACAACTTTGCTATAAATATAAATCAATATGCATTATAAAGCCAAAATCATGACCTGGAATGCAGACGGACTGTTGGGTAAACTAGGACACTTAATACACTTTATAAAAACAAACAATATAGACATTGCACTCCTAAACGAAAAAAAATTGAAAAACACTCAAAATATAAAACCATCCTACGCAAAGATGGCGTTAATAACACAAGACAAGGAGGCGTAGCCATAGTGATTAAAAATAGTGTACCCTATTATGAAGTGGACATACAACAAAGTAGTATACAAACATTAGGTATTAGATTGGTAAATAACACATCTTTAATCTGTGCATATAACTCCCCCCAGATCAATTTCAGTGACATATATCTCATAAACATAACTAATGTAAGTAACAAAGTAGTGTTAGTTGGTGACCTTAACGCAAGACACTATACGTGGAACTGTCGCAGAAACAATCGCTACGGACTCACCCTACGGGAATTTGTAAATAGAAACACTTTAGAAATATTATACCCGGACACTCCCACACTATACCCATGGAACGGCACAACCCCCACAACAATAGATATCCTGCTAATCAAAAACATTTACTACATAATCACACCAGAATCACTCCCAGAACTTTGTTCAGATCACAATCCAGTTCTCTTCAAAATAAAAATACAATCACCGCCAAATTCATTTATAAGGTTAAGATCATATAAGCATGCCAACTGGAAACGGTTTAGGGAAACGCTAGACGATTACATTCAGTTAACCACAAATTATGAAACTCCTACGAAGCTAGACGCTAAAATGGATGAATTCCACAACTGATACAGAAAACCGTTCAAAAACACACCAAAATAATTAAAATCAACCCAACCAAAGACGATATCTCAGAAGAAATAAAAGACACGATAGTAATTAGAAATAGAATTAGGAAACGCTGGCAGCAGACAGCAGATCCACTAATAAAAGGACAACTTAAAAGTTATAACACCATAATAAAAACATAAATCAAAGACCACAGAAATAAAGTATGAACGGAAAAACTCGAAGTACTAAATGCATATGATAGTTCGCTTTGGAAGATTACAAAACCCCTTAAAAAATTTTACGAACTATTTCCACCACTAAAAATCAATAATGAAAAATATATCACAGACAAGGAAAACGCTAACATTCTCGCAAACCAATTCGAAAGCGTCCACATCTTAACTCCCGATGAAGCACAACATACAAGAATACACAATGAAGTTGTAACGGGCATTTTTGTAATTTTAACATTTTACGCTATCCTCAATTCATAAATACATTTCTACAAATTACTATTTTTATATTTGATATTTATTAACTCCTTAGGCGAGTGCATCGTATTATAATGAGTGGATTGCATCGTCCTTGTCTTGCCGTAAATATAAATTTTGTTCCTTATGTGGATATACACGTCTAGATAAGAGACGATAAGCGGTTGTACTAGCGACGAATTGAATAAACAGATCAGGAGTCGTAGTTCGTTCTTGGTTCCTATAGATTAATTACGTGAAAAAGACTGTGTCTTTTTGCTTTGACAAGAGTGTAAATTAATGCGGGATCAATTTCGAATTGTTCCTGAACAAGCGCGGCACGATTTTAGTTGTCTTTCTTGTGAAATAAAAGTCGTATATTAACTGTAGCAGTGTGTCGTTTTAATTCCTTTTTGAAGGAAGTATGCTGTATATGTAACGTGTCTGGTTGACCGCAAGTGTTGTGGTAAGGTCATTGAGGGACGGTTTTAGTGATACGCGTTGCTTTACTAACTGTGTTTTTTGGTTGCTTTTCTGTTGTAAATAAAAGTGATAGAAGTTGTCGTGCGTTTTACGGAACATTGTTTTAGTGATACGCGTTGCTTTACTAATTGCGTTTTTTTGTTAATTTGTCTTTTTATATTTGAACTGTGTGTGCGATCTAGTTTTCGTGGTCTTTTTGTTATCAGAGTAGTGCATACTTTGGATTATCCAAATACAGTTTTAAGCTTGAGTGCTTCAAAAACAAATTTTTTATTGCAGGTATTCTTACTAATTCCTTACAGCCGCGTACATTAGATGTTGGTCTGCTTTCTACAACCCCCCCTAATCTCCGAATGAGCCCGGTAATTTCTTTGATTTTCTTTGTGTTACGCACGGCTACGAATAACGTAACATAAATATTTGGCGGCCAACGTGGCTGCCACGAAAAAAAACCGTATCAAAGTGAACAAATTTCTGTTAAAAATCGATGCACTACAAGAAGAAGAAATTGTAGAACCCATTACAAGCCCGCAGGAAGTCGCTACATTAATCAAAACACTTTCAAAAAATAAGGCACCAGGTGAGAATAACATACAAAATATTGTAATCAAAAACCTGTCCAAAAAAGGCTATTCTATAAATAGTTTATATCATAAATGGAATGTTTAAACTGCGATATTTTCCACAAAAATGGAAATCAGGAACAGTTATACCTATACCAAAACCAGGCAAAGACAGACAAGGCCCAGCTTCATATCGTCCAATCAGCTTATTATCTATCTTGGCAAAACTAAGTGAGAAAATTATACTACAAAGGCTAAACATAGCAGAAGAAAAACTCAACATTACTCAAGATTGCCAATTTGGATTCAAGAAAGGACACAGTACAACGCAACAACTAGTAAGAATCACAACTGACATTATAAACAATTTCAACAAGAACAAAATGACGACTATGACAATACGGGACATACAAAAAGCCTTTGACAAGGTTTGAATACCGGGCATAAATTTTAAACTAATAAAACTAAGATTTCCAAAACCCCTTATCAAACTAACACATTCATACCTCACAAATCAAAAAATCACCTTCAAAGCAAACACAGCACTTTCAGACATTAAAACAATTAACGCCGAAGTCCCATAGAGCTCCATACTTGGACCAAAAATATTCATTACTTACACGCAAGACATTCCAGAATTCACTCGGACTACAACGGCACTATACGCAGATGACACAGCTATATACGCACACTCTGACATTGCAATAGTAAGTTCTCAACAAGTACAATTTCACTTAGACATCCTACAGGAAAATTATAAAACCTGGAAAATAGCAGTAAACCCTGAAAAGACAAGTTATCACATTCGCTAGAAAATTCAAAACACCAAAACATTCAAACCAATAAAAATTAACAGTACAGATATACAGGACACAGATACAGTTAAATACCTAGGCGTACATCTAGACAAAAGACTTAATTACAAACATCACATTAAACAGACTATTAGAAAAGGCTACGCAAGTACTAAGGCAAAAAATAGCAAAATGTCCCAAAAGAACAAAAAATTAGTGTATACGGCAATAATTAGACCGATCATAATTTACGCCGCACCGGTCTGGTGCAACATCTCATAAACGGCACAATGCAAAGATTTCAAAATAAATGCCTACACTTAATTACCGGACGGGACAGGTACACAAGAATACGAGATCTACACGAACTCGCAAAAATTGAAACACTAAGAACTTACATTGACAAGGTAGCACAAAAATTCTATAGCACAAAACTTCAGAACAATAGACTCCTAGAAAACATAACTTTAACTAGACAACACAACACACAATACCATATCAAGCACAAACTGCCATATCAAAACGAACCAATATTTAGCGAGCAAGTAACATAGGCAACAAGCCCAAAACATCTAAATGTAGGTTTTTTACTCATCGAGTTTTCCTGCAAAAACAGCACACACATCAAAAACAAACACAGACAACTGAGAACAGCCACTGTACTGCAACATTAGTGAAAAAGGACAAACAAATACACAGAAAAGGATGTGAAGCCACAAAGGCACGAACAAACTGAAAGAATAAACCCTAACATATATTTATGTTATATTGTTATATCTGTAAATATTAGGTATTTAACAAGTTTCAATAAACTTGTTTTGTTGTTGTTGTTGGTATGTGTGTGACTACTACGCCCAAAGTCCCGGGTTCGAATCCCGACATGGTCCGCTTGAAAAATGCTAGGCACGTTAAAGATCCCTTCCTTGCTTGCAACAGCAAGGGTTTGGCAAAATTCCAAATTTTTCAGGTAAAAAACTCGCTTCCTGGCCAATGTAGTACTTTTGGATGGAGCATTGAAAAATTACATGTAAGGTATTCTAATAAGGCATTATGAATATCATCACTGTTTTCAGATTTCTTAACTATATTTTTTGCTGTCAACTGATTTTTCGCAAAGACCGTTGCTCTGATGATGTTACAGACTTGTATAAATAATTTCAAAGTTAAAATTACTGCAAACTTTTGAAACAAATAACTTTGAAATGGATTATTATCACAAACAATATATCTAGGCATACCATGTGTGGCAAATAAACATTTAACTTTATAATAATTTCCACAGCAGATTTATTTTTAATGCTAATAATCTCTATCCATTTTGATAAATAATCAATCACTATCAAATAATATTTTGCACCATACTCAGCTAAATCAAGAGATATTTTATGAAATGGTATATCATAATTCTTATGTGGAATTAATGGTTGTTTTATGTTTGATTTTTTATATCTTTCACAAATACGACATTGAATAATAAAATTTTCAATCATTTCAGACATTTTGGGCCAATACAATAATGATCGTGGCCGTTTCTTGCTTTTGGTAATACCAAAATGTGCCTCGCCATGAATTTGTTGAAGCATATCTTAATACAATGCAGAAGGTATTACTACTTTATCATTATGAAACAGGATATGATCCTTCACAAACAAATCATTTTGTATTTTGAAAAATATTTTAAATTACGATCTAAGTCGCACTTTTCAGGCCAACCATTGTTTATAAAATTGGTCACCTTACTAAGGACGGGATCATTTTGTGTTTCTACCTGTAGTTTACATGATTTTTCTTTTGAAATGGTAAATATTCTTCTAAGTTAATGTTATGAACAATATTCGTCATGCCTGGATCACCATCTCTAGATTTGTAGTATTTAAATCTCAACCGTCCGTCGTGGCCAAGTGAAGACCAGTCAAGACAGTTAATTAATGCCAGGCAGACTAACTCAGCGGCGTAGGTCGTGGTTCAAACTAATAGCTAAAACCTTGCTTGTACTTACCAATTATGCAATATAAATATAAATCATCAATATATACATAAACAATTTATAATCAACAAGGGCGCCAATCAGCGGAAATGCACTGATACCTAATAAAAGCAATCATAAAATAAAACTTCGTAGTTTAGAAAAAAGGAATAACATTTTATTAAACCATCGACTGTCAGGAAAATTATATACAAACAAATAAATAAACAGTCTTGAACTCGAAATGAAATAAGGCCTACAGGGCCCACTATTTTGAAATAAAGTAAAAGGTAACACAATCTAACCTAATTGTTTTCCAGGGACGTGCACGTCTTCAACATATTCTTAATCTTTAGTCTAAATATTATTAACATAAGACATTTAATTAAATCAACAAAAGTACTTGAAATACAATAAGGAATTACTGTCCTTTCAATAAGGTATATCATGTGTACAAATAAATCAAGGGATTTCATGGGTTAATACCGCACGCTCTCTTCAATAATAATTTCAGGAACAACGAAATGTAATTTAATGTCACATAATTCACTCGAAACCAGACCGGCATTGAGCTCGCAACAACTGCTCTCCTACTAAATGAACGAACACTCCCGCACTCAGTCGTTAGCGTCTATATGTAAAACTAACATACATTTCCGCGAGCAAAAGGTAAATATAGTATCAACTTGTCTATAGCAATTAACCTTTACACCAACTGCAAAAGTTTAAAACGTAAGTCTGTAAAAGCTTTCGCTGCTGAGCTATTAACATCTATTAGTCAACGTCTTTATTACATTCCAATGATGGGTATTTAAGGCAATGGAATTTTCTTTTAAATACATCTAAGCAATAGCACACCGTAGTTCTTCCTTACAAATCAATAATGAGCTACATAAATCGATGTAGAAACGAAATGAAATTTATAGCAAAGCGTTGCTTTGCGTAATCAAAATAAACATCCTTCAAACAAAATAATAATACTCACGTGTTCTAAGCAACACACCTAAACACGTTTTGCTGGCTTGATTTTTTCAAAATTTGACAGATGTATATGATTTAAAAAGGGAGAAGATATTTAAAAGGGTTGTAAATATTCAATCATTATACTGTGTATTGTAGAAGTGCTTTATTTAATTGACACAGCTAGTCGAGGCATAAGAAAATTATAAATTAACATTTTTACAAGTGCTTGAGTGGTATAAGGGTAATAACACAGCATTTTATTGCACCCAAGCCGCGGGGCGCGATATCACCACAATATATATATATATATATATATATATATATATATATATATCATATAAAACTTTTATAGTAACGACTTTGCTATAATCATATGAAGTGTTTTTATTGCGAGTTTTAGGTCTGCTGGTGAGTAGGTATATAAACTCTTTCTTTAACTGCCTAAATTTTCGGATTTATTTTTGAATCCTTGATCACAGGCTTTTTATAATCATATAAAAATGAATGGGCTAAACTACACATAGAATCTGTATAAACTCACAAAATTGAGATTAATAAAAAGATTGCATCTAAATTAAAATGTAATCGTAAAAGCAGTTTGCATTTGACTAAGGTGTAAAATTAAAAATTTGTATATTCTATTAAAGTATTTGAAATGTCTTTTTTTGAAGATTTTTTAAAAACAGTATGACACAATTTGTTTATTTATCTGCACGAGCAAGTGTATGTATGCATGGAAGCGCATGTGTGTGCACGAGTTGGCATGAATATGGAGGTAGTGTTTGAATTTTATTTGTATGTATATCCATAAAAATAAAATTTATACACACAAAATTTTACGTGTATACACATGTATACATATATAAATACACATAAACATATACAAATATATACATACAATCACACATAAATATACAAAAAAAAAACATATACATATTCACACATAAATATGTGTGTATATATATATGTATGTATGTATATATA